>CM022299.1:536975061-537359082 GCA_011799875.1 Thinopyrum elongatum
ATTTTCACTGTTTGTTTCACAAAAATCACATCTTTTTCAATTCCACGTTTTGGAAATAACATATTTCACTCTTTTAAAATAAAATGTTACACATTTCAAAATAATCAATTTCACAAGTTAACATTTTAATTTTATATTGTTTTCATTTTCAGAAGACACATTTCACTTTCCATTGGCTTCTTTCACAAAAAGCACATCTATTTCAATTGCACATTTTTAAAATGGCATATTTCATGCTTTTGAAACAAAATTGTACACATTTCAAAATAATTGGTTTCACAAGTTGATATTTCAGTTTCATATTGTTTTCATTTTCAGAACCCACATTTCACTTTTCACGGTTTGTTTCACAAAAATCACATATTTCAATTTCACCTTTTTAATATAACATATTTTCACACTTATGAAATAAACTATTACACATTTTAAAATAATTAGTTTCACAAATTGGCATTTTAGTTTCATATTTGGGGTAAATAGGTTTCGAGTGAAATAGGTTGGTTTCACATTTTTCTAGCTAAAAAAGGTTTGTTTCACATTTTTCTAGTGAAATAGGTTTGTTTCACGTATGGAATGTAAAATGTCAACAATTAAAATTTTATCGAGGTTTGACCTTGTTCTGAAGGTCCTGGCAGAAGGAGTTCAATTATATAAAAAAATAATTCAGAAATGGATTTTTTGTTTAAGAGATATGAACGATCCAAATTATGAAAAAGAAAATTAAAGTGATGGAGAAAGATGTGTATCATGCATGTTTCCTTTTTCTGACTACGGTAGAACCCGCCCAGTGATGTGTCTCCGAATACGTAAAAACGTTAAAGGTAAGTGTGCAATACATACATATCCAACCGTAGTGGGTCCCAGTCACACAGATCTCAAAGAAAATGAATGGTGGTAGTTGTACCACTAGGTAACGTTAAGGCGCAAAGTGACTTTGTGGCTACGTGAGTTGCAAGGTCGCTGACTCCTGGGCCAGCCCAGTAGCGTTTCAGTCCGCTCTGGTTTTTCTAATTTTTAGTTTTCTTCATTTTTTCTTTTGGTTTTCAGATTTTTTTTAATCTCTTTTCTTCTCATTTTTACTTTATTGCACTTTCTTTGGGCTTTTCTTCACTTATAAATTTATTTTTTATACATGAACAAATGCGTCACATATTTTTCAAACACGGTCTTTTTATTATATGTTGAACAATTTCTCATATATAGTTATTTTCTAAATATATAATGAACATTTTCTTATAACAGTGAACATTTTTGAAAACAAACTAAACATTATCTGAATATATAATGTATATACAATGTTTTTATAATTTTTTTACTTTATATTTAATAATATATTTTCTATAAAGTATATATTCTGGAATTTTTAAACATATTAGTTAATATATATTTTTGTTTAGAAAATTAGATAGCCTAAATAGGCCGTTGTACTTTGAGCACATTTTTAGGTCTCAAATAGGGGGTGGGCTGCCACATTGTCACCGCTTCAGGGTTGTGCTACTGTTGTCCTCCATATCAAGCAATGATCCAGGGGTGATGGAGTACGTCTTCTTGCACTAAGGTGCGCTTCCTTGTGGAAACCTCCCTTAACCATCCCCTCTTGAGTTACTTAAGACATGAGAAGTCTTATGAAGAGGTAGTGATAATTCTCAAAAAAAAAAAAATATTTGAAGAAGTAGTGATGCCTGGATGACACCATAGATGTTGATGTTTTTCCTACAAACTTGATCAAATGTAATAAGGTTTGAGGTAAAGATAATTCGAATAGGGCACATTTTGAGTTGTGGGAGTCGACAATGGCTCAACATATTGAGATTGTGGGAGTCGAAAATGTGCTCACCAACATCTTCAGTGAGCAGGCTTGTGTCCTTCATCACTGGATCATCCATGAGATGGTTTCCAGGCCTCACCAACATTTTCGCCAAGGCCAAATCATGAACATTGTGAATTCAAACACATGATGGGTCGACACGATTTCCTTTTCTCGCCCACCATGATTCTTGCATGCGCTTCTCAAGCGGAAGGGAAAAAGAGAGGAAGGAATCAGGGTGATTAGGAAGTAACCGGGGCGATTTGAGTGTTCCTATCTGACGACTGATCGCCAAGCATCACTATCCTTGTTTTTTTTTTGCCCGAATGAAATATTTTTCCTGATGCAATGCTGCAAGGAGGAAGCAGATGCGGCGAAAATGAAAGTCTGATTTTATTGATCGTTATTATGTGCGGAGGGAAGGAGACCAAGCAGCAATTGGTTTCCATTACTTCCATATATTATCGTAGTAGCAGCAGTAGACGATGTACATACACAAACACAACTCGGCCGATCTTAGTTTCCTAACACCAAACTCTGGAACTCTGGATAAGAAGTCTCGCTCTCGGATATTATTGTTTGATTCAGGCGATGCAGTTGAGGCCCAGGCACCCTCCCAGCAGGTTCCTCAGCAACTTCTTCTGCAAACACAAAACACAAGATTCATCACCGTTAGATCTGGTCGATCTTGCCACAGTCTACAACATTCCAACCCTAGGCTAATACACTAGCTAATTAACCACCACCTTTGCCAAAGCAAAGTCATACGAATTATCCTAAGAAAGCAAGAAGAGACATTTGCAAAAAGTTCAGATTTTATCTTTCTGGAAAGGAAAAGAAGCTCCCTTCAGATTATCCATTATCTTATCTTATCCCCCTCCGAGTAAAAGGTTTGCGTCAATCACATGAGAGACGGGAAACTAGCTAAAGTAAATCCATTTCTTTTCATCTTTTTGGCGGCTAAAAGTAAATCCACTTGGCATCTACGTAAAAAAAATCCACCAATCACGTGACAGATTATTAACAACAACAAAAAAGCACTTGCCTTCTTCACCTTGCAGATGACGTTGGGGGAGATCTTGTAGAGGTCCTCGTCCACCGCCGCCGCCGCAGCAGCCTTGGCCTTGGGCTTCTTCCTCCTCTGCTGCTGCTCCTTCTTCCCTTGCTGGTGCTGCTGCTTCCTGCCCCCCTTCTTCCTCCTCCCGGGCACAGCACCGGCGTTCGCGTTCGCGTTCGGCTTCTCGTTCTCCTCCGCCCCCTTCTTCACTCGGACGACGCACTGCATTTTCACATTGATCGTCAGCTGCTGAAAACTACGCTGATTTGCAAATATGCTGCTGTGGTTCTCTTGTGTCTGAGTAAGTGAGTATGTCTGACCTTCTTGTAGGTGTAGGGGTTGGCGGCGAAGTGGGGCACCTTGAAGAGGTCGACGTCGTCCTCCCCTGCCTGCGCCGTGAAGAAGAAGGTGGCCGCCGGCTCGAAGTACTGGGTCACGGGCATCTCTTCCCACATGTTCCAGTCGCCGAACGCCGGGATTTGGTGCCACTTTCCGCAGTCATCCTGCTGCGCCTGACACAAGACCAAAAAATGGAACCAGCTTGAATCCCTGTACGCATGGTTTTCTTCCTCAAGCATGAACCAAAAAGAAAGAATGTTCGGCTGGAGCAGAGGAATCATAGAGATCGAGAAGAAGCATTGCGAACAGTGCTGGTACTTTTGATCTAAGAAGGAAACGTAAAACATTCAGGTGTTATGAATAGTTGTATCCGATGTAGAATATGCACTTTACTGGTGGGAAATGGCCTACTGGTACGAGCATGTTAGTACTGCGTTACAGTGGAAGAGAACACATCCACCAGCGCACATTGCAAAAGATTCGGACCCCAAACTGTATAGCATCGCTAGATTCAGCTAAAAGAACTGAAGCAGCAGTGCACACCCTACAGCAAGGAGGAGAATGAGAGAAGAGCATCTCCATGCATGCATGCAATGCAAGGCTCACCTCCATCTCGCAGCTAATGACAGGCCGAAGAAGAAGAAGAAGAAGAAGACTCAACAGATGCGAGGAGAGGAGGAGCAGGGGAGGGGGGCAGTCAAAACACTGGTAGCACGGGCAGAGGAGCACGGGGCAGGGGTGTATACATAGCCACCGGAAAGGCTGGGCTGGGGCAAAGAGAGAGAGGGAGATGGAATGTGGGGGCGCGCACGTTTTACCGCCCAAAAAACTTTACGAAAAGCCGGCGAGAAAGAAAGCAGGCAAGGCAGGCCGTGTTTGCTTGCTATGCGGCCAGAGGCAATGAGAACTGTGCTCCTGCATCATGCCCCTACTCATTTGACTCATAAGCCATTACTAGTAGTACTACCACGCACGACACACACCCCTGCTACCACCTCGCTTTCCGAGCTGCTGTCCCTAGCGTTCGCACTCATATGATGCCGCTCTTTTCCCTGGCCAGCGCCAGCTCGCTCGGTCCAAGTCATGAGATGAGCAGCAAGACCTCATTATTTACTCTCTCTCCCTGTTTCACTATCTGTGCCTGGGGCGTGGCAGCAAAGGCGAGCGCTTTTGGCAACAGGGTGTTGCGGCCGTGATGATAGGCGATGAGTGTGCGTGTGTCGCATGCTCTTGTCTTTGTCACCCGCTCGTCCGGTCCGGGCAGATGCTGCCGCCGCTACCTGCCCGCAGCAAAATTTCGTGTTTTGACCCTTTTTGCTAATAAATTCAGGATCTGACCCTGTTTGAAATTTTTTCGGGATCTGACCCTTTTCTTACCGCCAGGCACCTTGGCGGTAGGGTATAACAGCCTATCGCCATGCCCCTTGACGGTAGGGTTGGACACCCTACCGCCAAAAAGTACTAAGTTTCCAACACAGAGCGTGCCCAGAGCCTACCGCCAGATCCCTTGGCGGTAGGGTATAACATCCTACCGCCAGACCCCTTGACGGTAGGCAGGAACCCTACCGTCAAGCCCCTTGGCGGTAGGCTGTTATACCCTACCGTCAAGGGGTCTGGCGGTAGGAAAAAGGGTCAGATTCTGAAATTTTTTCAAACAGAGGTCAAGTCCTAAATTTGTTAGCAAAAATGGTCAAAACACGAAATTTTGCCGCTGCGCGCGTGGTGAAAAGCGGCCGCTTTCCCCTTTGGAACCGCGGCCAAAATCGCCATGATTCTTGGGGCTCCGCGCGGGCCAGCACGCTTTTGCCGCTTTGCATGCACCGGCCGGGGTTCGCCTGGCTCGCGGTTAACGGACGGGGAAAGGAGGACTAGCTTGTGACTAAATAATCTACCGTGTGGTACTTGCTTGCTTTGCTTGTGGGTTTTGAAAGGAGGGTGTACTTGCTTACCACCGGTGGTGGCTTTTGGAAGGGGAAATGGGTCGTAAAAATTGGCAAGGAATAATAGCGTTCGGCGTGTAACGTGCACGGTGGATTGTTGAGTGAGGGTGGTGAGCCCTTTTAAAAGTCACTCGGGGTGTCGTCGCTGACATGAACACACGTATGGTTTGGTGCCAAACTTAAATGATTGCGGTGTGCACCTGCGTTTACTGTGACTTCCGGTAAGCAGGTTTCTAAGCAACCTGCTTAGGAAAAGTTCCGAAAGACGGTGGCCCTGGGTTGGTAACTACTAGTACTATCTCTAACGGCCGTGGCTCTCAGCTGGTGACACTCTCTTTCTCTGGGTTCCATTTTTACGAATCTTCTCACGGCGTGAACCAAAATTTTGAGGTATCTCACGAAACCTAGAGACTTATTACAATTTTCTTGGAACAATAGCTCAATCATAA
The DNA here is from genome assembly GCA_011799875.1 of Thinopyrum elongatum. Lineage (NCBI taxonomy): Eukaryota > Viridiplantae > Streptophyta > Magnoliopsida > Poales > Poaceae > Thinopyrum > Thinopyrum elongatum. The sequence continues at coordinate 536,980,654 of CM022299.1, forward strand.
TTCATGTTGCACTGTTGGAGGACACACACAATCATAATTCATCTCCGTCCATTTTGGATTTTCTGAATGCTCGTGAGATGATTGTTATTCCGTCTGGTATTTTGTGATGGGTATACCTGGCCATGGGAAACCCGGCCCGGTTGGCCCGAAAAGGCCTAACCTGACCCGGTCTTGCACACGGGCCAGGCATGGGCCTGGGCTTGCCATATTTGCATTTTAAAGAAGAGGCCTGAGGACAGGCGGTCTTTTTCACTGACGTGCCGGGCTTGGGCCTAAAATCTAGGCCCGACGATCGAGTCAGGCCGGGCCCGGGCCTAAATTTTTTTGCTTCGGGCTTTGTTAGTCCCGGCCCGACGGATGGGCAGGTATAGTGATGGGTAAGACGTAAGTTGGTTCATGAAGAGATAGTACAAGATGCTTACCAGGTTACTATGGGGATTCGTTCTCTAACGGCAAACTATGTTACCGCTTCCTCTCCAAATGCTACCATAAAAAGAGTGTTTTGGATCTGGCCCGTGTGGATTTTGTTAAACTTAATGTTGACGTTTGTTTTGGTCAAGACTTGCTTAGGGGTACGGTTGGGGTGGTACTGGGGGATGATAATGGAAATTTCATTGTTGGGGGAACTGAAATCAATTGGTGCGCGGACGTCCAAACGACTAAAGCTTCAACACTAAAATTTGGTCTTGCCCTTGCGCAAAGGGTAGGATGCAACCGACTCGTTATTAATTCTGATAATATGGAGGCCACTGACACTATAAAGAATGAAGGACATGTTGCGGGTGTGGCAGCGGCAGTTTTCGACGTTCTTAATCATTTTGTGTGTGACTTTCCTATTTCTAGGTTTGAACATTGTAATAGGGAACAAATAAAGTTGCTCATGAGCTTGCTAGGTTGGCTAGATTTTATTTAACAGTTGACTAGTTTGAGGAATTGAATTTGTACCCTTCTCATAAATGATATAACTGTTATTTCTAATGTATAAAAAAATTGCGAGAGAAATTTCCAATCTATTCGTCAATCAAGGTAGTACAGAGAACACTAGAAGTAATAAAAATTACAACCAGTTCCATGGATAACCTAGCGACTACAAGGACTGGAGCGAGCCGAAAGCTATAATTTTTGGAAAACGCTTGTACCCGGCGTGCCGGCCGAAACTTCGGCTGGTCGACTCGCTCACACTGCCTATAGCGCTAACGCAGGGGGGGGGGGACTATTGGAAACATGCCCTAGAGGCAATAATATTTGTATTATTATATTTTTCATATTCATAATTATAGAGTTTATATTCTATGTTATAACTGCTATGATCCTGAAATATGCGATTCAGTGAAAACTCATATGCACGTGTGGAATAATAAACGATAAAATAAAAGGTTCCTAGTCTCACCTCTAGGACTAGCTCAAGTGTTGTTGGTGATCACGTTTTCCGGATCATAGGATATCATTAATTGTAACGATAATCCTAAAACAACATTGAGATTATGACGTTAGAACAACGATCATATTGAATCGACACAATCTTGTTTGTTATGAATTGAGTTAATATCGTCTGCATTCAATTGCAATAACACGGAGTGTTAACATGTGATATTGCTTCATAGACCACGAGCATATTGTGGTCACTTCTTACGTATGGTGGGCTTTGGGGTTGCTCAGGTTGGGAAATGTAGTAGAAAACAAAAATATTCGCCCTACGAACACCCAAGAAAAATATGAAGATGCATAATGGGTTGTGATCAACGATCGTTACCCACTCCGGGAGTGCAGCGGAAGTAGACAAGTCGGTGTAGATCGTACTTGAAGTCCGTCGAACGTTGATGACGATCCCGTGAACCGCCCATGAACGATCCCTCGAACGGAAGACCGAAAGCACGGCCTCTCTACTTGGTTGCAAGAGTACGGTCTTCACGATCCGGCAGCGCTTCGCCGTCCAGAGCTAATCGTCGCCGGAGAATTAGAGGGAGGAGATTAGAACCACACGAGGCTTCTAATTATGAGGATTAGATGTGGCTAGGGCTCGCTCTAATTAGTCAACTAGGACCAACTAGAACGTGCACTAGATCAACTAGAGGAGGCTCCTAAACTTGTGTCCTCATAGGGTGAAAATCCTCTAGTATATATAGGATTGGGGGGGGGGGGAGGGGCTGCCACCAAGGGGAAAGAGTCCCCTTGGGGCGCCGGCCAACGGAGGGGGAGTAGGACTCCCCCTCCAAGTAGGATTCGCCCCCCCCCCCTTAGGAAGGGGGGGGGGGACGCCTCCCTTGTGGCCCAACTCCTTCTCCACCTCTTGGCCTTATTTGGCCGTTGATATTAAATTAAATATATTTTTGTTCCAAACATTTTTAGAGCATAATATATATAATTTACCATCTCCGAAATATTTTCCACCTAAATATATTAATCGGTAATACCCGGTATTACCCAATATTCACCGAAACCCTCCCGGTGACCCCGAAACGATTCCGAAACCTCTTGGAACTATTCCGGATATTAATGAAACAATTCCACAAATATATTCTCATCACTCCCGTCCTACTAACATTCATCAGATCGTGATTACCTTAAGCTTGTGACCCAGTAGGTTCGGTAACCATAGACATGAACGAAACCCCTTCGTTCAATGACCGATAGCGGAACCGTGGACATCTATATTGGTCCCTATGATTACACGAATGATATTTGAGTGAACCTTTGGTTATCATGTGATGTTCCCTTTGCTTCGTGATACTTCAAAAAACCCGGTGTGCATGGGTATCCTCTTGAGTCATCATCATGCTCACTATACCGTTGCTCCCGTGAACTGTTTTGTTCTTCTTTCTCGTTGACGTGTTTCGGCATCCCTGTGACGTAGTCACCTGTGTCTGGCCAGACGGTGAAGGATGCCTTCACACCGAGAGGGCCCTAAGAATATCTCTCCATCGTCGGAGGAGCAAATCCCACTCTTGAGCTGTCCAGTCACTTGTCAAACTTTTCGGTGAGCCTGATAGTTGTCGTTATGATCACCTTGTTACAGATGACGTTTGAGCAACCCCAAAGCCCACCATCCGGTAGGAAGTGACCAAAACACTCTCATGGTCTGAGGAACTAAAACACATGCTAACACTCCATGTTATAACAGATGATTTCAGACGATATGATCACATAGTATAACAGACAAGTATTGGGTCGATTCAATATGATCGTTCTTCCAACGTCATACCCTCAACGTTGTTTTAGGACTATCGTTACACTTAACGATATCCTAAGATCCAGAAAACATGATCACTAACAACACTTGAGCCAGTCTTAGAGGCGAGACCGGGAACCTATTGTTTACCGTTTATCATTTCACACGTGCATATGAGTTTTCCACTGAATCGCATATTCCAGTATCATAGCAGTTATAGCATGAAATATAAAGTCTTAATTATGAATAATGGAAATATAATAATACAATATTATTGCCTCTAGGGCATATTTCCAATAGTCTCCCACTTGCACTAGAGTTAATAATCTAGTTGCATGGTTTTACAAACACCTATGGGTATTCTGGTGTTGCTTTATGCTTTGCTTGTGGTAGAGCTTTTGTCATTTGTTTTGACATATTAAAAACTCAGAAATATTTGTGTCAGTTTTGTTTGTTTGCAGGATCTCAATCCACCTTGCTTTGAGCTATAATATTTTATTCAAAATAAAATATCATTTAGACTCATTGCACTTAGAATCATATTTCGGATTCATCCATTTATATCAAGATTCTTCTTGACCGGCCATATTCATAATATAATGTTTATGCACTTATTACAACTTTTATAATACCCAATTATATCAAGACATTTCTTGATTATTGGATCTACCCTTTCATATCAAGACTCTTCTTGATTGTCCATGATACGTCCATTTTGCATCATGATTTCCTATTGTTATTTATAATGTTTTTATGCATAATAATGCTTTTGGGAGTAATTCTAATGCCTTTTCTCTCCTAATATGCAAGGTTTACACAAAGAGGGAAAATGCCGGCAGCTAGAATTCTGGACCTGAAAAAGCGATGTCGGAGTTACCTATTCTGCACATCTCCAAATGAGCTAAAAATTTACAGAAAAATTATTTTGGAATATAAAAAAATATTGGAGCAAATAGCTAGAAAAAATATTGGCGCGCCCTGGTGGGTTGTGCTCAGCCCAGCCCACCTCCGGTTCCCATCTTCTGGTATATAAGTCATTTTAACCTAGAAAAAAAAATAAGAGTAGGACTTTCGGGACGGAGCGCCGCCGTCTCGAGGCATAACTTGGGCAAGAGCACTTTTGCCCTCCGGCGGACCGATTCCGCCGGGGGAACTTCCCTCCCGGAGGGGGAAATCGAAGCCATCGTCATCACCAACAACCCTCTCATCTTTGGGAGGCCAATCTTCATCAACATTTTCAACAACACCATCTCCTCTCAAACCCTAGTTCATCTCTTGTGTTCAATCTTTGTACCGAAACCTCAGATTGGTACCTGTGGGTGACTAGTAGTGTTGATTACATCTTGTAGTTGATTACTATATGGTTTATTTGGTGGAAGATTATATGTTCAGATCCATTATGCTATTTAATACCCCTCTGATCTTGAGCATGAATATCATGTGTGAGTAGTTACTTTTGTTCTTGAGGTCACGGGAGAAGTCATGTTGCAAGTAATCATGTGAAGTTGATATGTGTTTGATATTTTGATGATATGTATGTTGTGATTCCCGTAGTGGTGTCATGTGAACATCGACTACATGTCACTTCACCATATTTGGGCCTAAGGGAATGCATTGTGGAGTAGTTATTAGATGATGGGTTGCTAGAGTGACAGAAGCTTAAACCCTAGTTTATGCGCTACTTCGTAAGGGAACGATTTGATCCAAAAGTTTAATGCTATGGTTAGATTTTATCTTAATACTTTTCTCGTAGTTGCGGATGCTTGCGAGGGGGTTAATCATAAGTAGGAGGTTTGTTCAAGTAAGAACATCACCTAAGCACCGGTCCACCCACATATCAAATTATCAAAGTAGCGAACACGAATCAAACCAACATGATGAAAGTGACATGGTGAAATTCCCGTATGCCCTCAAGAACGCTTTGCTTATTATAAGAGACCGTTTTGACCTGTCCTTTGCCACAAAAGGATTGGGCTACCTTGCTGCACTTTATTTACCATTACCATTACTTGCTCGTTACAAATTATCATGCTATCAAACTACCTATTACCGACAATTTCAGTGCTTGCAGAAATTACCTTGCTGAAAACCACTTGTCATTTCCTTCTGCTCCTCGTTGGGTTCGACACTCTTACTTATCGAAAGGACTACGATTGATCCCCTATACTTGTGGGTCATCAAGGCTCTTTTCTGGCGCCATTTCCAGGGAGTGAAGCGCACTTGGTAAGTGAAAATTGGTAAGAAAAAATTTATATAGTGTGCTGAAATTTATTGTCACTTGTTACTATGAAAAACCATCCTTTGAGGGGTTTGTTCAGGGTATCTTCACCTCGACCGGAAGCACAATTAGTTGTCCCTCAACCTACTGCACCTACTGAAAATATTGGTTATGAAATTCCTTCGGGTATGATAGAACAACTGCTAGCTAATCCTTATGCAGGAGATGGAACTGAACATCCTGATATGCACTTGATATATGTGGATGAAATTTGTGGATTATTTAAGCTTGCAGGTTTACCCGGAGATGAAGCTAAGAAGAAGGTCTTCCCTTTATCTTTGAAGGGAAAGGCATTGACATGGTATAGGCTATGCGATGATATTGGATCTTGTAACCGAAATCGATTGAAATTGGAGTTTCACCACACAAAAAAATATCCTATGCATCTAGTTCATCGTGATCAGAATTATATATATAATTTTTGGCCTCGTGAAGGATAAATTATCGCTCTAGCTTGGGGAAGGCTTAAGTCAATGTTATATTCATGCCCCAATCATGAGCTCTCAAGAGAAATTATTATTCAGAATTTTTATGCTCGGCTTTCTCGTGATGATCAATCCATGCTCGATACTTCTTGTACTGGTTCTTTTATGAAGAATACTATTGAATTCAGGTGGGATCTATTGGAAATAATTAAACGCAACTCTGAAGATTGGGAACTCGATGAAGGTAAAGAGTCATATATTAAGCTTAAGTTTGATTGTGTTAAATCTTTTATGAATACCGATGCTTTTCAAAAGTTTAGCACTAAATATGGACTTGGCTCTGAGATAGTAGCCTCCTTCTGTGAATCATTTGCTACTCATGTTGATCTCCCTAAGGAGAAGTGGTTTAAATATCATCCCCCTATTAAAGAAGAAATTAAAGAACCGGTCATAGTTAAAGATGAAACTATCATTTACAATGTTGATCCAGTTGTGCCAATTGCTTATATTGAAAAACCACATTTCCCTGTTAGGATAAAGGAACATGCTAAGGTATCAACTGTGGTTCGCAAAAGTAATATTAAAGCACCTAAACCCTCTGAACAAATTAAAGTAGAACCTAGTACTATTGCTATGGTTAAAAATCTCTTGGTAGAAAATATTGATGGGCATGTTATTTACTTCTGTGATGAAGATGCTAGAATTGCCAAACCTGATGAAAAAGATAAACATAGACCCGTAGTTGGCATGCCTGTTGTCTCAGTTAAAATTGGAGATCATTGCTATCATGGTTTATGTGACTTGGGCGCTAGTGTGAGTGCTATTCCTTTTACTCTTTACCAAGAAATTATGAATGACGTAGCACCCGTTGAAATGGAAGACATAGATGTTACTATCAAACTTGCTAATAGAGACACCATCACTCCACTTGGGATAGTTAGAGATGTTGAGGTCTTGTGTGGGAAAATAAAATACCCTACTGATTTTCTAGTTCTTGGTTCCCCACAAGATGACTTTTGTCCCATTATCTTTGGTAGACATTTGAACACTGTTAATGCTAAGATAGATTGTGAAAAACAAATTGTCGGTGTCAGTTTTGGTGATGAGTCTCATGAGTTTAATTTCTCCAAGTTTAGTAGACAACCTCGTAATGAAGAATTACCTAATAAGGATGAAATAATTGGTCTTGCTTCTATTGTTGTGCCTCCTACCGATCCACTAGAACAATATTTGCTAGACCATGAAAATGATATGCACTTCCGTGAAAGAAATGAAATAGATAAAATATTCTTTGAACAACAACCTATCCTAAAACACAATTTGCCTATTGAAACTCTAGGAGGTCCTCCTCAACCTAAAGGTGATCATGTGTTTGAATTAAAACAATTGCCTGACACTTTTAAGTATGCTTATCTTGATGAGAAAAAGATATATCCTGTTATTATTAGTGCTAACTGATGTCGCTTGAACTACGTCGGTATTTCCCCAAAGAGGAAGGGATGATGCAGTACAGCTACGGTAGGTATTTCCCTCAGTTATGAAACCAAGGTATCAATCCAGTAGGAGAACCAAGCAACACTATATAAATAGTACGTGCACACAAAGAACAAATACTTGCAACCCGACGTTAATGAGGGGTTGTCAATCCCTCAGCGGGTAACGGTGCCGGAAATTGTATAGTTGACGGGATAAAAATTGTGGTAGATTGGATAAATAAATCTTGATAAGACGCGAAATAAAACAAGTAATAAAAAAGTGCAGCAAGGTATTTTTGGGTTTTTGGAATAATAGATCTGAAAACAAAAGCGAATAAAAATAGATCTCAAAGCAAATATGATGGAGAATAGACCCGGGGGCCGTAGCTTTCACTAGTGGCTTCTCTCGAGAAAAATAGCATACCGTGGGTAAACAAATTACTGTTGGGCAATTGATAGAACCTCAAATAATTATGATGATATCCAAGGCAATGATCATTATATAGGCATCACGTCCAAGATTAGTAGACCGACTCCAGCCTGCATCTACTACTATTACTCCACACATCGACCGCTATCCAGCATGCATCTAGTGTATTAAGTTCATGGAAAAATGGAGTAATGCAATAAGAACGATGACATGATGTAGAGAAGATCTATTCATGTAGGAATAGACCCCATCTTGTTATCCTTAATAGCAACGATGCATGCGTGTCTTGCTGCCCCTTCTGTCACTGGGAAAGAACACCGCACGATCGAACCCATCACAAAGCTCCTCTTCCCATGGCAAGAAAAATCGATCTAGTTGGCCTAACTAAACCAAAGATTCAAAGAACAAATACGAGACTATAAGTAATCATGCATATAAGAGATCAAAGAAAACTCAAATAATATTCATTGATATAGATCTGATCATAAACTCAAAGTTCATCGGATCCCAACAAACACACCGAAAAAGAGTTACATCAAATAGATCTCCAAGAGACCATTGTATTGAGAATCAAAAGAGAGAGAGGAAGCCATCTAGCTACTAACTACGGACCCGTAGGTCTATGATGAACTACTCACGCATCATCGGAGAGGCACCAATGAGGATGTTGAACCCCTCCGTGATGGTGTCTAGATTGGATCTGGTGGTTCTGGAACTTGCGGCGGCTGGAATTTTGTTTTGTCGACTCCCCTAGGGTTTTTGTAATATTGGGGTATTTATAGAGTGAAGAGGCGGTGCGGGAGGCGGCTGAGGTGGGCACAACCCACCAGGGCATGCCTGGGCCCCCAGGCGCGCCCAGGTGGGTTGTGCTCCCCTCGGATCCCCCTCTGGTACTTCTTTGGCCCATGTTGTCTCTTCTGGTCCATAAAAATTCTCCAAAAAGTTTTGCTGTGTTTGGATCCCGTTTGGTACTGATATTCTGCGAAGTAAAAAAATAAGCAAAAAACAGCAACTGGCACTGTGCACTATGTCAATAGGTTAGTCCCAAAAAATGTTATAAAGTTGCTATAAAATGATTGTAAAACATCCAAGAATGATAATATAACAGCATGGAACAAGCAAAAATTATAGATACATTGGAGACGTATCAGCATCCCCAAGCTTAATTCCTACTCGTCCTCGAGTAGGTAAATGATAAAAACAGAATTTTTGATGTGGAATGCTGCCTATCATGTTCATCACATATTCTTTCTTTTGTAGCATGGACATTGGACTTTTATATGGTTCAAAGCAATAGTCTAGTTTTGACATGAAGATTTAAATACTCAAGCATATCAACAAGCAACCATGTCTTTCAAAATATCAACACTAAAGAAAGTTATCCCTAGCCCATCATGCTCAATCATTGATCCATTCATGAAACGCACTCGCATATTAGCTACATCCAATGCTCAAGTATGATCATAGTGCCCCTTAGTTGGTGCTTTATAAGAGAAGATGGAGACTCAAATAAAATAAAAATTACACAAAGTAAATAGAAAGGCCCTTCGCAGAGGGAAGTAGGGATTTGTAGAGGTGCCAGAGCTCAAAGCGAAAAAGAGAGATAAAACATTTTGGGGGGCATGCTTTTCCTATCAACGAAAACGATCGAGTAGTTCCCAATACTTTCAATGCTGGATATATCATAGGCGGTTCCCAAACAGAAAATAAAGTTTATTCCTTTTTCCACCATACTTTCACATTCCATGGCTAGCCGTATCCACGGGTGCCGTCCATACCAACACTTTTCAAAAAATTTATTATTTGACAACAAAAAGTAAATTCATTTTTCATTTCGGGACTGGGCATCCCTAATACCTTTGCCGTACTCTCGTGCAAAGACAAGTAAATAAACACTCATCTTGAGAATAACACATCTAGCATGGAAAAATACCAGCCACCCCCTACCGTTTCATGAGCGGTACGAGCACAAAAAGGAAATTATTTTGAAAATTAGAGATGGCACATATAAATTTGCTTAGAACGGCACGGGAATACCGCATATAGGTAGGTATGGTGGACTCATATGGCAAAACTGGGTTTAAGGATTTTGGATGCACAAGTAGTATTCCTACTTAGCAAAAAGATTGAGAAGCATCCAACCAAGAAACGAAAAATCTCATAAGCGAGCATTAAGCATAACTAACACCGAATAATGCACCACAAGTAGGATGTAATTTCATTGCATAACTATTGACTTTCGTGCTTGCATAGGGAATCACAAACCTTAACACCAATATTCTTACTAAAGCACAATTACTCACCAACATGACTCACATATCACTATCATCATATCTCAAAACTATTACAAAGAATCAAGTTTATTTTGTCCAATGATCTTCATGCAAGTTTTAATTATATCTCTCTTGAATATCTATCACTTTGGGACTAGTTTCATATATTGCAATTACTTTTGGCAAGCACAAACAAATCTAAGTGAAGAACATGAGCATAAAGATTTTCATCTCTCAAAATAATATAAGTGAAGCATGAGAGAATTTCTTCAAAATTACTAACTCTAAAATAAATCTAAGTGAAGCATGAGAGCATTTCTTCAAAAATAACAAAGCACACCGTTCTAAAAAAGATATAAGTGAAGCACTAGAGCAATTCCATAGCTCAAAAAAAAATTAAGTGAAGCATAAAAAGCAATTCTAACAAATCATAGCATAATTTTGGCTCTCTCAAATAGGTGTGTACAGCAAGGATACTTGTGACAAACTAAAAAGCAAAACAAGCAAAGACTCATATAATACAAGACGCTCCAAGCAAAACTCATGATATGTGATGAATAAAAATATAGCTCCAAGTAAAATACCGATGGTCGTTAGAAGAAACAGGGGATGCCACTCGAGGCATCCCCAAGCTTAGTTGCTTGTTTATCCTTGAATATTATCTTGGGGTGTCATGGGGCATCCCCAAGCTTAGGCTCTTCTTACTCCTTATTCCTTCATCCATCGTGATCACACCCAAAACTTGAAAACTTCAATCACACAAAACTTAACAAAATCTTCCTGAGATCCGTTAGTATAAGAAAACCAATCTTCACTTTAAATACTGTTACAAACCTATTCATATTTTGTTATTGCATTATATCTACTGTATTCCAACTTTTCTATGGCTTATACCCCCCAATAAAGTCCATAGATTCATCAAAATAAGCACACAATGCACCGAAAACAGAATCTGTCAAAAACATAACAGTCTGTAAAGACGCGAATTTTACTCATAGTAATGTAACTCCAAAAATTCTGAAAAATTAGGACAACGTAGAAAATTTGTATATAAATATTGTGTAAAATATTCAGAATTTTTAGTCTCTACGGGGAGTTTCGAAAATTAGTTTACTGGACGTAAAAGTTTCTGTTTTCCATCAAGATCAAATCAACTATCGCCCAACATGATCCCAAAGGCTTTGCTTGGCCCAAACACTAATTAAAATATAAAAAACACAATCATACCAGAGGCATAATTGTGCAAACACTCAATAACAGAAAGAAAAAGGCAAAAATAAATTTTATTCATTGGGTTGCCTCCCAACAAGCGCTATCGTTTTACGCCCCTAGCTAGGCATAACGCATAGATTCAAGTATTGTCCTTTTCTTCTTATTTTCTGTAGATGTGTTCTTGTCAGGAGGTTTTGCAAAAATAAATTGAAACACTTTATCCATAGAAATTTTTGCATTTTCAAGTTGCCCATCTACGTATCCCCTTTGATTTCCGGCAACAATCCAAGAATAATGATGATTAACATCATTGAAAACTTGTTGAATTATATCTAAAACGGGGATTTCCTTTTTAAGATTATCATAAAAATTTTGATTGTTTCCAAGCAAATGTCTCAACATATAATCACTATTATAAAGGATCTCATTTATCACTGGTTTTTCATGGCTCATACCATAAAAATAAAAAATTTCCCTAGCCTCCCATACTATGCGATCAAATTCATTCATAAGAACAAGGGTGGCTAACTTTTTAGCTTTCGGATCCTTTATAACTGGTAGCTCGTAAAATAATCTTTGCAAGGTAGGGTGGGTACGGATAAATCTGTTTTCAAGTTTTAGAACTAGTGCTGAAATAACTTCCGCATAAGATTTAGTTCTTTTAATATAGGAGTATCATCAAGAGTCAGATTTCCAACACTATTGAAAAATTCTTGGATATGTTCTTTTCCCATAACGTTCCCTTGCCCCAAAACAAAGGTTTTAGCATCCAGATTGCCAGATCATCCAATTTTAGGAGTAAGGCCATCATCTGTTTCTGCCATACCAAAGTCACTCATGGTGACAAGTTCAAGCAAATAAGAGATCTGACTAGAAAACGGTGAATGAAAAAGAGGGCGAATAAAACGGCAAATTTTTGTGAAGTGGGGGAGATGAAAACGAGAGGCAAATGGCTAATAATGTAAATTGCAAAGAGATGAGATTTGTGTTTAGGAACCTGATAGATGTTGATGATGTCTCCCTGGCAACGGCGCCAGAAATTCCTTTTGATGTCGCTTGAACTACGTCGGTATTTCCCCAAAGAGGAAGGGATGATGCAGCACAGCTACGGTAGGTATTTCCCTCAGTTATGAAACCAAGGTATCAATCCAGTAGGAGAACCAAGCAACACTATGTAAACGGTACCTGCACACAAAGAACAAATACTTGCAACTCGACGTTAATGAGGGGTTGTCAATCCCTCAACGGGTAACGGTGCCAAAAACTGTATAGTTGACGGGATAAAAATTGTGGTAGATTGGATAAATAGATCTCGATAAAATGCGAAATAAAATAAGTAATAAAAAAGTGCAGCAAGATATTTTTGGGTTTTTGGAATAATAGATCTGAAAACAAAAGAGAATAAAAATAGATCTCAAAGCATATATGATGGAGAATAGACCCGGGGGCCGTAGATTTCACTAGTGGCTTCTCTCGAGAAAAATAGCATACGGTGGGTAAACAAATTACTGTTGGGAAATTGATAGAACCTCAAATAATTATGACGATATCCAAGGCAATGTTCATTATATAGGCATCACGTCCAAGATTAGCAGACCGACTCCTGCCTGCGTCTACTACTATTACTCCACACATCGACCGCTATCCAGCATGCATCTAGTGTATTAAGTTCATGGAGAAACGGAGTAATGCAATAAGAACGATGACATGATGTAGACAAGATCTATTCATGTTGGAATAGACCCCATCTTGTTATCCTTAATAGCAACGATACACGCGTGTCTTGCTGCCCCTTCTGTCACTAGGAAAGAACACCGCATGATCGAACCCATCACAAAGCACCTCTTCCCATGGCAAGAAAAATTGATCTAGTTGGCCTAACTAAACCAAAGATTCAAAGAAGAAATACGAGGCTATAAGTAATCATGCATATAAGAGATCAAAGAAAACTCAAATAATATTCATGGATATAGATCTGATCATAAACTCAAAGTTCATCAGATCCCAACAAACACACCGCAAAAAGAGTTACATCAAATAGATCTCCAAGAGACCATTGTATTGAGAATCAAAAGAGAGAGAGAGGAAGCCATCTAGCTACTAACTACGGACCCGTAGGTCTATGATGAACTACTCACACATCATCGGAGAGGCACCAATGAGGATGATGAACCCCTCCGTGATGGTGTCTAGATTGGATCTGGTGGTTCTGGAACTTACGGTGGCTGGAATTATTTTTCATCGACTCCCCTAGGGTTTTTGGAATATTGGGGTATTTATAGAGCGAAGAGGCGGTGCAGGAGGCGGCCGAGGTGGGCACAACCCACCAAGGCACGCCTAGGCCCCCAGGCGCGCCCAGATGGGTTGTAATCCCCTCGGAGCCCCCCTCTGGTACTTCTTTGGCCCATGTTGTGTCTTCTGGTCCATAAAAATTCTCCAAAAAGTTTCGCTGCGTTTGGACCCCGTTTGGTATTGATATTCTGCGAAGTAAAAAACAACAACTGGCACTGGGCACTATGTCAATAGGTTAGTCCGAAAAAATGATATAAAGTTGCTATAAAATGATTGTAAAACATCCAGGATTGATAATATAACAGCATGGAACAAGCAAAAATTATAGATACGTTGAAGACGTATCAAGCATGCATCTAGTGTATTAAGTTTCTGGAAAAACGGAGTAATGCAATAAGAACGATGGCATGATGTAGACAAGATCTATTCATCTAGGAATAGACCCCATCTTGTAATCCTTAATAGCAATGATACATGCGTGTCTTGCTGCCCCTTCTGTCACTGGGAAAGAACACTGCACGATCGAACCCATCACAAAGCACCTCTTCCGATGGCAAGAAAAATCGATCTAGTTGGACTAACTAAACCAAAGATTCGAAGAAGAAATACGAGGCTATAAGTAATCATGCATATAAGAGATCAAAGAAAACTCAAAAAATATTCATGGATATAGATCTGGTCATAAACTCAAAGTTCATTGGATCCCAACAAACACACCGCAAAAAGAGTTACATCAAATAGATCTCCGAGAGACCATTGTATTGAGTATCAAAAGAGAGAGAGGAAGCCATCTAGCTACTAACTACGGACCTGTAGGTCTATGATGAACTACTCACGCATCATCGGAGAGGCACCAATGAGGATGATGAACCCCTCCGTGATGGTGTCTAGATTGGATCTGGTGGTTCTGGAACTTGCAGCGGCTGGAATTGTTTTTCGTCGACTCCCCTAGGGTTTTTGGAATATTGGGGCATTTATAGAGCGAACAGGCAGTGCGGGAGGCGGCCGAGGTGGGCACAACCCACCAGGGTGTGCCTGGGCCCCCAGGCGCGCCCAGGTGGGTTGTGCTCCCCTCAGAGCCCCCTCTGGTACTTCTTTGGCCCATTTTGTGTCTTCTGGTCCATAAAAATTCTCCAAAAAGTTTTGCTGCGTTTGGACTCCGTTTGGTAATGATATTCTGCGAAGTAAAAAACAAGCAAAAAATAGCAACTGGCACTGGGCACTATGTCAATAGGTTTGTCGCAAAAAATGATATAAAGTTGCTATAAACTGATTGTAAAACATCCAAGAATGATAATATAACAGCATGGAACAAGTAAAAATTATAGATATGTTGGAGACGTATCACTAACCTTTCAGAACATGAAGAAGAAAGATTATTGAAAATTCTGAGGAAGCACCGAGCTGCTATTGGATATACTCTTGATGATCTTAAGGGCATCAGTCCCACTCCATGTCAGCACAAGATTAATATGGAACCTGATGCTAAACCCGTTGTTGATCACCAATGATGATTGAATCCTAAAATGAAAGAAGTGGTAAGAACTGAAATATTAAAGCTTCTGGAAACTGGTATAATACATCCCCTAGCTGATAGTAGATGAGTAAGCCCTGTTCATTGTGTCCCTAAGAAGGGAGGTATTACTGTTGTTCCTAATGATAAAAATGAGCTTATTGCACAAAGAATTGTTACTGGCTATATAATGGCAATTGATTTTAGAAAATTAAATAAAGCAACTAGAAAAGATCATTATCCTTTGCCTTTCATTGATGAAATGTCAGAAAGATGATCTAAGCACACACACTTTTGTTTTCTTGATGGATATTTTGGTTTCTCTCAAATACCGGTTTCACAACCTGATCAAGAGAAAACCACCTTTACTTGTCCCTTTGGAACTTATGCTTACAGACGTATGCCTTTTGGTTTATGCAATGCACCTGCTACCTTTCAAAGATGTATGACTGCTATATTCTCTGATTTTTGTGAAAATATTGTTGAGATTTTCATGGATGATTTCTCCGTTTACGGAACTTCTTTTGATGATTTCTTAAGCAACCTTGATCGAGTTTTGCAGAGATGCGAGCAAACTAATCTTGTCTTGACTTGGGAGAAGTGCCACTTTATGGTTAATGAAGGTATTGTCTTGGGGCAAAAAATTTCTGAAAGAGGTATTGAGGTGGATAAAGCTAAAGTTGATGCAATTGAGACAATGCCATGTCCTAAAGATATTAAAGGTATTCGTAGTTTCCTCGGTCATGCTGGCTTCTATAGGAGGTTTATTAAAGACTTCTCTAAACTTTCTAGGCCTCTTACTAATCTTTTACAAAAGGATGTTCCATTTGTTTTTTATGATGATTGTGTAGAAGCCTTTGAAACACTTAAGAAAGCCTTAACTTCTGCACCTATTGTCCAACCACCTGATTGGAACTTGCCTTTTGAAATTATGTGTGGTGCTAGTGATTATGCTGTTGGTGTTGTTCTAGGACAAAGAGTTGATAAGAAATTAAATGTTATCCATTATGCTAGCAAAACTCTAGATAGTGCCCAAAGAAATTATGCTACTACTGAAAAAGAATTTTTAGCAGTTGTGTTTGCTTGTGATAAATTCAGATCTTACATTGTTGATTCCAAAGTAATTGTTCACACTAATCATGCTGGTATAAAATATCTTATGGAAAATAAAGATGCTAAACCTAGACTCATTAGGTGGGTTCTCTTGCTACAAGAATTTGATTTACATATCACTGATAGGGAAGGAGCTGAGAATCCCATAGCTGATAACTTGTCTAGGTTAGAAAATATTCTTGATGAGCCACTACCTATTGATGATAGTTTTCCTGATGAACAACTAGCTGCAATAAATGTTTCTCATAATACTCCTTGGTATGCTGATTATGCTAATTACATTGTTGCTAAATATATACCACCTAGTTTCACATACCAACAAAAGAAAAAATTCTTCTATGATTTAAGACATTACTTTTGGGATGACCCACATCTTTATAAAGGAGTAGATGGTATTATTAGACGTTGTGTACCTGAGCATGAACAGGAACAAATCTTATGGAAATGTCATTCCGAAGCCTATGGAGGAAATCATGCGGGAGATAGAACTGCTCACAAGGTATTACAATCTGGTTTTTATTGGCCTACTCTTTTCAAGGATGCCCGTAAGTTTGTCTTATCTTGTGATGAATGTCAAATAATTGGTAATATCGGTAAGCATCAGGAAATGCCTATGAATTGTTCACTTGTTGTTGAACCATTTGATGTTTGGGGTTTTGATTATATGGGACCTTTTCCTTCCTCTAACGGGTATACTCATATTTTGGTTGCTGTTGATTATGTTACTAAGTGGGTAGAAGCTATTCCAACTAGTAGTGCTGATCATAACACTTCCATTAAAATTCTTAAAGAAGTTATTTTCCCAAGGTTTGGAGTCCCTAGATATTTGATGACCGATGGTGGTTCACACTTTATTCATGGTGCTTTCCGTAAAATGCTTGCTAAATGTGGTGTTAACCATACAATTGCATCACCCTATCATCCTTAATCTAGTGGTCAACTTGAACTTAGCAATAGAGAAATAAAATTAATCTTACAAAAGACTGTCAATAGGTCCTGAAAGAATTGGTCTAAGAAATTGGATGATGCACTTTGGGCCTACATAACAGCTTATAAGAATCTTATGGGTATGTCTCCTTATAAAATGGTTTATGGAAAAGCTTGTCATTTGCCTCTTGAGTTAGAACATAAAGCATATTGGGCAATCAAAGAACTTAATTATGATTTCAAACTTGCCGGTGAAAAGAGGTTATTTGATATTAGCTCACTGTATGAATGGAGAACCCAAGCCTATGAAAATGCCAAACTATTCAAAGAAAAAGTTAAAAGATGGCATGATAAAAGAATCCAAAAGCGGGAATTCAAAGTTGGAGAATATGTTCTTTTGTACAACTCTCGTTTTAGATTCTTTGCAAGAAAACTTCTCTCCAAATGGGAAGGACCATATATTATCGAAGAGGTGTATCGTTCTGGAGCTATCAAGATTAATAATGCTGAAGGTACTAACCCGAAGGTGGTCAATGGACAAAGAATTGAAAACTATACCTTAGGTAGGCCTATTAATGTTGAAAGCAGTATTATTCAAACCATGACACCGGAGGAACACATAAAAGAAACCTTCCAGAACACTCCAGAACCCTGAAAAGAGGAGGTACGTGATACGGTAAGTAAACGGACTCCAAAAATTCCGCAAAAATATTTTCTGTCAGCTTTGGAATATTACAAAAATTAGGAAAATAAGAAATAACCAGGAAGGCAACCGAGGAGGGCACAAGACACCAGGGTGCGCCTGCCTTGCCTGGCGCGCCCAGGTGGGTTGTGCCCACCTCGGGAACCTTCCCGACTCCGTTTTTCTCCCATATTCTTGTTTCCCAAGATAAAAAGATATCTATATATACCCCCGATCAATCTGAGCATCGTATCGCAGAAAAACCTTCTGTTCTTGTTTCGTGCTGTTTTCCTATCAGATCTAAATCACCATGGCTCCACCAAGCTCCTCCAAGGAGAAGTTCTTCGAGAAGGTCATCAACCTGTATTTGTGGGAGGTGATGCAGCACCCTCAAGCCATTGAGATGCGTGAGGGGGTGCTCCACATCCGGGATGTTCAAGGGCCCAAGAAGATGGGGAACGTGGAGGCGAGGCTCGAAGCGGTGGAAAAAGACATCTTCAAGTGCAAAGGGATGATGGAGCGTGGACTTAGTGCCAATCACTCCATTATCACGGACTTTACCCATGACCACATGGTGGATGGCCGGTCCATGAAGGACATCGTCTTCACCTTCAACGAGCAAATCAACTTTCTGCAAAGCCAATCTATGATCTCCAGAACCAGGTTTTTGAGTATGAAGCAAGATTTAAAGGTATGAGTTTAGCTGCTAGTTGCAGGACTCGGGAGACTCGTTTATCGTCTTTTGATGGTGAGCCCATACCCTGGAAACCGGAGGACAAGCTTGCTACCTCACCACCACCTTCATCATCTTCCCCACCAAAGGAGACTTGAGTACACGGGTATGGGCACTCGCCTTGGCTTGTGCCAAGCTTGGGGGAGGTGCCTCGGTATCGTATCACCATCACTTCCATTACCTTTACCTATTTTCAGTTCGATCCTTAGATTTCGTGATTTAGTTGAATAAAAGCATAGTATGCTCTATTTTTGAGTTTTAGTTTCATGATCTATCTTTCTTTGTAATCAAGTGAGAGTTATGTAATAAAGTTTAGTTTGAGTTTTTGTTTCTTTATTTTCTTGTTGCAATCAAAATAAAAAGAAATAAATGAAAAAGATCATATGCTAATCTTATAGTGAGTAATGACATCACATAAGGAAAAGTATAAGTGGTAAAATTTGTTGGGAGTTGACAAACATAGCATTGGTCAATGATGCAACTCATGAAAGAATTAAAAAGGGAAGGGAAGATTCACATGCAAATATACTATCTTGGACCTCTTTTATGATTGTGAGCCCCCATTAAATATTATATGCCAAAATTGTTGACGTTGGACAAGGAAGACAACGTAACGAGTTATGTTTAATCAAATTCACATAGAAGTTATATTGTCATAGATCCTTCAACATGTGGTGCTTGCTCAATATATTTGCTAGCCTAAGTAGAGATACTACTAGTGCATCCAAAACCCTAAACCCAAACTCATGTTTTGAGAGTCCACCATACCTACCTATGGATTGAGTAAGATCCTTCAAGTAAGTTGTCATCGGTGCAATAAGGCAATAAAAATTGCTTCTAAATGTGTTGGATCATTTAGTGTAAGAGAAAATTGAGCGTTGTACGAACTTGTGATTGCAAAATAATAAAAGGGAAAGACTGCATAATAAAGGTTTCTATCATAAGGGGTAATATAACATGACGCTCTTTTGCATTAAGGGATTTGGCATACAAACCAAAAAGCGCATGACAACCTCTGCTTCCCTCTGCGAAGGGCCTATCTTTTACTTTTATGCATTTACTTTTATGTAAGAGTCAAAGTATTCTTCCCTATTCCTTTTTCTTTTTTCTTTTTGCAAGCATCATGTGGTGAGGAAAGATCTATGCACATATATCTAGTTGGATGTGAGTGAGCATGACTTATTATTGTTGACATCACCCTTGAGGTGAATACGTTGGGAGGCGAAACTATAAGCCCCTATCTTTCTATGTGTCCGGTTGAAACTTTTTGTCCATGGGTATGCTTTGAGTGTTAGCAATCATAGAAGATCAAAATATGGTTGAGTATGTGGACTTGCCAAAAGGCTCTGATACGAGACCCTTCCTGAAAATATGATGAATTGTAGTTGCAAAGTTGACCGAGAACATAGTTTGTTGGTTTTCAATAAGGTTTATGCTTTATACTTCGATGTTGTGATGAATTGTTACTTGTTCATGAGAAGTTATATGATAAAGTTATGTGAAAAAGTTTTCTGATAAATTTTTTTGCTGTTATAATAATAAGCATGATGCTACTATGTCCGTATTTTGTTTTTATCGACACCTCTCTCTCAAACCATGTGGACATGTTTTTCGATATCGCCTTTCGCTTGAGGACAAGCGAGGTCTAAGCTTGGGGGAGTTGATATGTCCATTTTGCATCATGATTTACTACTATTATTTATAATGTTCTATGCATAATAATGCTTTTGGGAGTAATTCTAATGCCTTTTCTCTCATAATATGCAATGTTTACACAAAGAGGGAAAATGCCGGCAGCTGGAATTCTGGATCTGAAAAAGCTATGTCAGAGTTACCTATTCTGCACATCTCCAAATAAGCTGAAAATTTACGAAGAATTATTTTGGAATATATAAAAAATACTGGAGCAAATAACTACGGAAGGGGGGCCACCTGGTGAGCACAAGACCTCGGGACGGAGCGCCATGGTGGGTTGTGCTCAGCCCTAGGTGCGCCCTGGTGGGTTGTGCTCAGCCCAGCCCACCTTCGGTGCCCATCTTCTGGTATATAAGTCATTTTGACCTAAAAAAATAAGAGGACTTTCGGGACGGAGCGCCGCCATCTCGAGGCGGAACTTGGGCAGGAGCACTTTTGCACTCCAGCGGAGCGATTCCGTCGGGGGAAGTTCCCTCCCGGAGGGGCAAATCGAAGCCATCGTCATCACTAACAACCCTCTCATCTTTGGGAGGCCAATCTTCATCAACATCTTCAACATCACCATCTCCTCTCAAACCCTAGTTCATCTCTTGTGTTCAATCTTTGTATCGGAACCTCAGATTGGTACCTGTGGGTGACTAGTAGTGTTGATTACATCTTGTAGTTGATTACTATATGGTTTATTTGGTGGAAGATTATATGTTCAGATCCATTATGCTATTTAATACCCCTCTGATCTTGAGCATGAATATCATTTGTGAGTAGTTACTTTTGTTCTTGAGGTCACGGGAGAAGTCATGTTGCAAGTAATCATGTGAAGTTGATATGTGTTCGATATTTTGATGATATGTATGTTGTGATTCCCTTAGTGGTGTCATGTGAACGTCGACTACATGGCACTTCACCATCTTTGGGAGTAAGGGAATGCATTGTGGAGTAGTTATTAGATGATGGGTTTCTAGAGTGACGGAAGCTTAAACCCTAGTTTCTGCGCTACTTTGTAAGGGAACAATTTGGATCCAAAAGTTTAATGCTATGGTTAGATTTTATCTTAATACTTTTCTCATAGTTGCGGATGCTTGCGAGGGGGTTAATCATAAGTAGGAGGTTTGTTCAAGTAAGAACATCACCTAAGCACCGGTCCACCCACATATCAAATTATGAAAGTAGCGAACTCGAATCAAACCAACATGATGAAAGTGACATGGTGAAATTCCCGTGTGCTCTCAAGAACGCTTTGCTTATTATAAGGGAAAGTTTTGGTCTGTCCTTTGCCACAAAAGGATTGGGCTACCTTGCTGCACTTTATTTACTGTTACCGTTACTTGCTCGTTACAAATTATCTTGCTATCAAACTACCTGTTGCCGACAATTTCAGTGCTTGCTGAAATTACCTTGCTGAAAACCACTTGTCATTTCCTTCTGCTCCTCATTGGGTTCGACACTCTTACTTATCGAAACGACTATGATTGATCCCCTATACTTGTGGGTCATCAGTCCATTATTCATAATGTTTATGGGTTTCTTAAAACTTTTGTAATATCCAATTGTATCAAGACATTTCCTGATTATTGAATTTTACCCTTTATATCAAGACTCTTCTTGATTGGCCATATTCTTGATATATTATTAATGGGGTTCTTTACAACTTTTGTAATATCCAATTATATCAAGACATTTCTTGATTATTGGATCTACCCTTTTATATCAAGAGACTTCTTGATTCAGACAACATTGAAACATCTAATGTTTTCAAAAACATAAATTATCGTTATAGAATCAATATTGTTCATGAAATAATCTTATCATAGCCCTAATTATATCAATCATGAATTTGATATTCATATATTCTCAATAATGATTTTTTTAACTTCATATGCTCAAAATAATACATTTATTTTTTAGATCCATGATATCTATTACTAACACTTAGTAAAACTCTTGGCCCTTTTCATAATATATAACTATCAAGATGAATTACTTTCATCTACTCATGCTTATAAGCATCTAGTTATATGACACTGAGAGAAACAATTTCTCTATTTAAACACTTTAAACCTCTTGTCAAAATATATAAACTTTTAAGCTCAATCAGATATATTGATCTATCTTTATAGATTCTTTTATGCCCAATATTTTGCCTTGTTATTTGATGAAAACATGTTTCAAAAACATTTTATTTTCGCTAAGAAGTTATATTATTCCCATTCAATATTGAGATCAGAAATACTATATAGCTCCCACCGAGTTATTTATATACACAAGGTTCCTTTGATAAGATCAAAATCTCAATATCAGCTCACTTTATTATAATCTTCAAAAAACTCTTTTGAAGTTTGTACTTTTATCCGGTGTCTTTGAGGATTTTAAAACATTTCTGGTTGTATCATTCATACATCCTTTCCTTTTAGGAAACTTAGTTTTAATATCCACTTTCTTCAAAAATCTTTGAAGTTTCAACCAAGTTCCAAACTTGTTTTATTTATTACAATAAAGTTCTAAACTTAATTGTAAATTTATTCCGGTGTGCATGGCTATGAACCATTCCTTTGAGATGGGTACCGCTATTGTTTCCTTGTAGTGTGCTAATTCATCTTCTTTCAAAGATGAATATCTCATTTGTAAAATTTCAAAAATTCAACAATATTCCTGATTTGTATAAACTAGTTACAAGCTATAGAATTTCTACATCAAATGTAGTAACTTACGATTTATTTTGTAGACAATCTATCAGAACAATTTCCGGTTTGTTAATTCTGCTTATTACCGTTAGGGATTCAATAGTCCTTTCTAAGCTGTAATGTCCTGCCACTTATTTCTTTGACAAGAAAAACTTTTCTTGAAAAAGTGTTCATCCGTGTCAATTTTTTTGCCTTTTGAACATTTCAATGGAAGGAACCTTAATCATTTCTTTAAGATATCCTACAACTTTTATCTGGTTTATAATTTCCATAACTCTTATGGTTTCATTAACCAGACTAATATGCGGTGCTCTGTTTAGTGTATCATGCCGTTTCAATTTATACCCAAAGTATAAATGCAGATCAGTAATAAATAATTCCATAATTATTTGAGTGTTTTTGCTAAACTTACGACTTAGATAATTTTCTTCATTCTTGAAGAATTACTTTTTCTTTGTCATAATGATCCTTATCTTCATTATAAGATATTGAACTCTTCAAATACATTCTGAATATGCAAATAGTCCAGATTATATACACACTTAATCCATATTCTACCTAATCTATTAATGAAGTATTATTATTATTATCCATTGTGCCATGGCTTGTTTATCAGACTTCATACATCATCATGTATTTTTACTTGATTTCTCAATTAAGAGATTTCAATGCTTCATCTATTTGAAGACTATTTCCCTGATAAAGCCAAGCAGTGATATATCAGTCTTCTTAAGACATTTAGCATTAATGTTAAAAATTTCAAATCAAGATACAAGCATATTCTTATACCACTTTAACAACTTGATACGTCCATTTTGCATCATGATTTCCTACTATTATTTATAATGTTTTATTGCATAATAATGCTTTATAGAGTAATTCTAATGCCTTTTCTCTCATAATATGCAAGGTTTACACAAGGAGGGAGAATACCGGCAGCTGGAATTCTGGACCTAAAAAAGCTACGTCAGACATACCTATTCTGCACATCTCCAAATGAGCTGAAAATTTATGATCAATTATTTTGGAATATATAAAAAATACTGGAGCAAATTACTACCGGAGGGGGGCCACCTGGTGAGCACAAGACACCAGGGCGCGCCAGGCCCCCAGCCCAGCCCACCTCCGGTGCCCATTGATAACCCACAAGTATAGGGGATCGTTTGTACCAAAAATGCCAACGAAGGCCGAGCTCCAGCGAGCTCTTTTTCAACTTTTATTTTTTCGGAGCCCAAAAAATTCCAAATTTGTTTGTGAACACAAATGCACAAGTATACTACATATGTGCAAAATTTCATGGCATTATACTTTTACATGTGGCGTACATGAAAAAGACAAATACGCATTTTTAAACGGGCCTTTTATTTTTGTTATTGGGCCGGAATTTTGTTTTTTTGTACAGCCTACAAATCACAACATTTTTCGCCGAAATTCAACACATTCCTGCGGAATACATATATGTTTCCATGGATTTTTTTACAGATTTTTTCGAAACTTTTTAAATATGCTTTTTGATATTTTCAAAATAAAGAGCTCACTGGAGCTCGGCCTCCAAAAATCCGCACTCATCGTTTGTAGCCTTCTTCGATAAATAAGAGTGTCGAACCCAACAAGGAGCTAAAGGCAGAATAAATATTCCCTAAAGTTCTATCGACCACCGATACAACTCTACGCACACTTGACGTTTGCTTTACCTAAAACAAGTATGAAACTATTTTGCAAGAATAAAACTACGAGTACTTTGCGAGAATAAAACTACGAATAAATTGCAAGGTAATAAAAGTGGATAGCTTTTGTCAACAAGAAAGTCATTTGTCCCTAGGCAATCGATAACAAGTACCAGTAATCATTCTTGTAATTTTATATGAGGGAGAGGCATAAGCTAACATACTTTCTCTACTTGGATCATATGCACTTATGATTGGAACTCTAGCAAGCATCCGCAACTACTAAAGATCATTAAGGTCGTGAAACCCAACCATAGCATTAAGTATCAAGTCCTCTTTACTCCCATACGCCATAACCCACTTATCTGCGTTTAGGCTGCTGTCACCCCCGCAACACCGACAATAAGCAAACCATGAACATATTGCAACACCCTACAGTGAGGATCCCTCATGTTTGCGCGAGACGGAGGGCACCATAGGACAGCACCATAAATAAAATATACAATCATACCAACCAAGATCGCGATTAACCCACAGGACAAAACGGATCTACTCAAACATCATAGGATAACCATAGATCATTGGGAAATAATATATGGAGTTGAGCACCATGTTTAAGTAGAGATTACAGCGGGGAGAAGGGGTGTTACACCGCTGCATAAAGGGGGAGAAAGTTGGTGTTGACGGTAGCAAGATTGTTGATGTAGATCGCCGTCACGATCCTTGCCCCGGCGGCACTTCGGCCCCACCGGGAGAGAGGGGGAGAGAGCCCCCCTCCTTCTTCTTCTTCCTTGGCCTCCCCCCTAGATGGGAGGAGAGTTCCCCCTCTGGTCCATGGCCTCCATGGTGGCGGAGGGGTGGGAGCCCCTCCGAGATTGGATCTCCCTCTCTGTTCTCTCCTGTTTCGCGTTCCCCAGATCTGGCCGAAAACCGTTTCTTATATTCCCGGAGATCCATAACTCCGATTGTGCTGAGATTTTAGCATGATTTTTTCCGGATATAAGCTTCCATGCGCCAGAAGTAGAGCTCCAACCGACGTACGAGGTGAGCACAACCCACCACGGCGCGCCTGGGCCCTAGGGCGCGCCCAGGTGTCTTGTAGTGTGTGTGGGCCTCCATTTGCGATGATTCCGACTCCCAAAAATCACAAATATTCCAAAATAATTCTCCGTAAAATTTTATTGCATTTGGACTTCATTAGATATGGATATTCTGCGAAACAAAAAATATGCAAAAAAAAGGAACTGGCACTGGGCACTGGATCAATAGGTTAGTCCAATAAATCATATAAATTGTTGCCAAAAGTATGTAAAAGTTGTGTAATATTGGCATGAAACAATCAAAAATTATAGATACGATGGAGACGTATCAGCATCCCCAAGCTTAATTCCTGCTCGTCCTCGAGTAGGTAAATGATAAAAAAGATAATTTTTTATGTGGAATGCTACCTAGCATAAACTTGATCATATATCTAATCATGGCATGAATATTAAGACATAAGTGATTCAAAGCAATAGTCTATAATTTGACATAAAGACATCAATACTTAGGCATCCCAACAAACAATCATGTCTTTCAAAATATCAATGCTAAAGAAAGTTATCCCTAGCCCGTCATGCTCAATCATTGATCCATTCATGAAACACACTCGAATATTAGCTGCATCAATGCACAAGTATGATCATAGTGCTCGCTAGTTGGTTCTTTGTAAGAGAAGATGGAGACTCAAATAAAAATAAAAATTGCATAAAAGTAAATAGATAGGCCCTTCGCAGAGGGAAGCAGAGATTTGTAGAGGTGCCAGAGCTCAAAGCAAAAAAATTGAGAGATAAAAACATTTTGAGAGGCATGCTTTTCCTGTCAACACTATGACCGAGAGTTCCCAACATCCTCCATGCTAGACACATTATAGGCGGTTCCCAAACAGAAAATAAAGTTCATTTCCTTTCCACCATTCTTTCACAATCCATGGCTAGCCGTATCCACGGGTGCCTTCCATACCAACACTTTCCAAGGAATTTTGTTGTTATTATTTTTGATTCATTGTGGGACTGGGCATCCCTTTACCGTCGTACTCTCGTGCAATGACAAGTGAATAAACACTCATCGTGAGAATAACCCACCTAAACATGGAAGACATCGGCCACCCCCTGCCGCCACATGAGCAGTACGGGCACACAAAACAGAGATTTATTTTGAAAATTAGAGTTGGCACAAACAAATTTACTTAGAACGGCACGGAAATACCGCATATAGGTAGGTATGGTGGACTCATATGGCAAAAACTGGGTTTAAGGATTTTGGATGCACGAGTAGTATTTCTACTTAGTACAAGTGAAGGCTAGCAAAAAGATTGAGAAGCAACCAACCAAGAAACAAAAATTCTCATAAACGAGCATTAAGCATACTAACACCGAATAATGCACCACAAGTAGGATGTAATTTCATAGCATAACTATTGACTTTCGTGCTTGCAAAAGGAATCACAAACCTTAACACCAATATTTTTACTAACCACAACCATTTACTAGTACCTCCCACATATTATCATCTCTTTATCACAAAACTATTGCAAGGAATCAAACATATCATATTCAGTGATCCATAAGTTTTATGTAGGATTTTATGACTAACCATGCAAATGACCAATTCCTGTTGACTCTCTAAATAGATATAAGTGAAGCAAGAGAGTTTAATTCTTTCTACAAAAGACCATGCTCTAATAAGTATAAGTGAAGCAAAAGAGCATTCTACAAATAACGGTTTTCTATGTGAAGAGAAACAGGCAATCCAAACTTCAAATGATATAAGTGAAGCACATGAAGCATTCTATAAAGCCATACTCAAAAGATATAAGTGAAGTGCAATGAGCATTCTACAAATCAACCATGGACTATCTCATACCAGCATGGTGCATAAAAGAAAAGTGAAAAATAAACACAAAATACGCTCCAAGATTCACACATATCACATGAACGAAACGAAGATGAAGACAGACCGATACTTGTTGAAGAAAGATGGGATGCCTTCCGGGGCATTCCCAAGCTTAGACGCTTGAGTATCATTGAATATTTACTTGGGGTGCCTTGTTCATCCCCAAGCTTGAGCCCTTGCCTCTCCTCCTTCTTCTCATATCAGGACCTCCTCGATCTTTGATCACTTCATCCACACAAAACTCAACAGAAACCTCGGTAAGATCCGTTAGTATAATAATGCAAATCACTACTCTAAGTACTGTTGCAAACCAATTCATATTTTATTTTGCATTGTATCTACTGTATTATAACTTTTCCATGGCTTATACCACCGATAAAAATTGATAGTTTCATCAAAACAAGCAAAACAATGCATCAAAAACAGAATCTGTCTTAAACAGGACAGTCTGTAGCAATCTGAACACCTACCATACTTATGGTACTCCAAAAATTTAGAAAAATTAGGAAAAAATAAAAAAAATGTATAGAAAGACTGTGCAAAAAGTTTCAGAAACTTTTCAGGTTCCAGTAAAAAATGTAAAATCACGCACTACAGCCAAAGTTTCTGTTTTTGCACCGCACATACCAACAAGCAATCTAATCATCCTAAAGGCAAATCTTGTCACATTATTTTTATAATACAATGGATTTGTATAAGGGGATAATTATTTTTGTTGAATAGTTTCTGTAATTAAGATTCACAAAGTTTCCATGGGCATGAACAAAGTTCAAGGCTAGCTCCCACTTTCACAATGCTCGTCCCTCTCACTTTCACTTTTCTTTTTGTGAAGTTTTAAGTTCCCCTCTATATTTTTTTGTTTTTAAACTTTATAAAAGCACTCAACAGAAATAAATGAATCTCTGAAACTTCCGGTTTGTCTCCCTGGCAGCGCTTTCTTTAAAGCCATTAAGCTAGGCATAAAGTGCTCAAGTAATGAATCCACCCGGATCCCAAGGTATATCAAAGCCAATTTTAATTAACAATGATTTGGCATTTAGTAGTGAGCACAAAGCAACATATATCATGCAATGACGAAGTCTAACTCTCTTCCTATGCATCGGCATGTCATACAAGAACAATTCATGCACATCAAGTAAAGGCCAATGCATAGTATAAGCAGTTTCTTGCAATTTTATCGTGTTGGAAACATAGAGAGGTGGAGATATAGTTCCTCTCTCAAAATAATTGCAAGTAGGAGCAGCAAGCACATGCATATTATATTCATCAAAATCATCATGTGCAATGGTAAAAGGCAACCCATCAATGTAATCCTTAATAAGTTCAAACTTCTCCGATATAGTGTAGTTGGGAGAATTCAAAAAGATAATAGGACTATCATGCGTGGGTGCAATAGCAACAATTTCATTTTTTAACATAAGGGACAATAGCAAGTTCATCTCCATAAGCATAATTCATACTGGCATCAAGGCCACAAGCATAGCAATCATCAAGTTCATCAAAAAGGGATATTTCAAACGAATCAACGGGATCATAGCAATTATCATAGCATTCATCCTTCGGTAAGAATGAAGGGGCATTAAACAATGTATGAGTTGAAGAGTTACTCTCATTAGAAGGTGGGCACGGGTGATCAATCAGCTCTTCCTCTACTTGTTCTTCGCTCTCCTCGTCATCTTTTCCATCCAATGAGCTCACAGTTTCATCAATTCTTCTTCCATAGACTCCTGCAAAATATTAGTCTCTTCTTGGACAGCGGAGACTTTCTCAATAAATACATCAATATCGTAATTGAATTTATAATTGTCATAGCAATATTTAAGGATAGCTAAATTTTCAGGTCTATAAACTGAATCATCAAAATCTTCAAACTTTTCAAACAAAGATTCAATTTCATAAGCACCCTTAAAACAAACAAATTCTTCTATTCGTTCCACATCATAGTAATCATATCTACCATTAGCATAAGAAGCTAAGGTTTCATTGTCATTAAATTTGCATGAAAAGGGAAGGTGTGGAGCATTCATCCTAGAGCAACAAGTATAATCATATCTAGAGCATAGATTCCAAGCATACCATTTCAACATATGAATTTGATCCCATAACAGTTTCCCTTTTTGTGTCAAGCGATAATCCCTAAAGTATTCACGTTGATCCAACGTGTCTCCCATTATCAAGTTGAATGTGGTTTTCTCAGGATTATCAAAGTATTGCATACTATTTTTCACATAACGAGCATCGAGGGTTTTAGGAGGTTCCCCATCTCCATGAGTAGCAAGTACAACTAATTTTTTTGGTGTTCCATGTTCCATATCCATAACTAAAGATAGAGAACAACTTAGAACAGGAAATAAAAACTACTTTGTGATAAAGCAAACAAGCACACACGAGAATATTCACCCCATGCTATTGCTCCCCGGCAATGGCACCAGAAAAAGGTCTTGATAACCCACAAGTATAGGGGATCGTTTGTAGCCTTCTTCAATAAATAAGAGTGTCGAACCCAACGTGGAGCTAAAGGCAGAACAAATATTCCCTCAAGTTCTATTGACCACCGATACAACTCTACGCACACTTGACGTTTGCTTTACCTAAAACAAGTATGAAACTATTTTGCAAGAATAAAACTATGAGTACTTTGCGAGAATAAAACTATGAATAAATTGCAAGGTAATAAAAGTGGATAGCTTTTGTCAACAAGAAAGTCATTTGTCCCTAGGAAATCGATAACAAGTACCAGTAATCATTCTTGCAATTTTATATGAGGGAGAGGCATAAGCTAACATACTTTCTCTACTTGGATCATATGCACTTATGATTGGAACTCTAGCAAGCATTCGCAACCACTAAAGATCATTAAGGTCATGAAACCCAACCATAGCATTAAGTATCAAGTCCTCTTTACTCCCATACACCATAACCCACTTATCCGCGTTTAGGCTGCTCTCACCCCCGCAACACCGACAATAAGCAAACCATGAACATATTGCAACACCCTACAACGAGGATCCCTCACGTTTGCGCGAGACGGAGGGCACCATAGGACAGCACCATAAATAAAATATACAATCATACCAACCAAGATCACGATTAACCCACAGGACAAAACGGATCTACTCAAACATCATAGGATAACCATAGATCATTGGGAAATAATATATGGAGTTGAGCACCATGTTTAAGTAGAGATTACAGTGAGGAGAAGGGGTGTTACACCGCTGCATAGAGGGGGAGAAAGTTGGTGTTGACGGTAGCAAGATTGTTGATGTAGATCGCCGTCACGATCCTTGCCCCGGCGGCACTCCGGCGCCATCGAGAGAGAGGGGGAGAGAGCCCCCCTCCTTCTTCTTCTTCCTTGGCCTCCCCCCTAGATGGGAGGAGAGTTCCCCCTCTGGTCCATGGCCTCCATGGCGGCGGAGGGGCGGGAGCCCCTCCGAGATTAGATCTCCCTCTCTGTTCTCTCCTATTTCGCGTTCCCCAGATCTCCATCAACAACTTCAACAGCACCATCTCGTCTCAAACCCTAGTTCATCTCTTGTGTTCAATCTTTGTACCGGAACCTCAGATTGGTACCCATGGGTGACTAGTAGTGTTGATTACATCTTGTAGTTGACTACAATATGGTTTATTTGGTGGAAGATTATATGTTCAGATCCATTGTGCTATTTAATACCCTTCTGATCTTGAGCATGATTATTATTTGTGACTAGTTACTTTTGTTCTTGAGGTCACGGGAGAAGTCATGTTGCAAGTAATCATGTGAACTTGATATGTGTTCGATATTTTGATGATATGTATGTTGTGATTCCCTTCGTGGTGTCTTGTGAATGTCGACTACATGGCACTTCACCATATTTGGGCCTAAGGGAATGCATTGTGGAGTAGTTATTAGATGATGGGTTGCTAGAGTGACAGAAGCTTAAACCCTAGTTTATGCGCTACTTCGTAAGGGACTGATTTGGATCCAAAAGTTTAATACTATGGTTAGATTTTATCTTTATACTTTTCTCATAGTTGCGGATGCTTGCGAGGGGGTTAATCATAAGTAGGAGGTTTGTTCAAGTAAGAACAACACCTAAGCACCGGTCCACCCACATATCAAATTATCAAAGTAGTGAACACGAATCAAACCAACACCACAAAAAAATATACACTTCCGTGATGATACGTCTTTGTCACAGTAGGTCACGTTTTCTGTCATGCATGTACATCCATGACAATTTTATGACAGAATCAAGATAGTCATACCTGTGCTGTCGTAGAAGTGTTCCATGACAATAACAAAATTATCATCACGGAAGTGTCCACTTCCATGACGATAAATGACGCGTCATGGAAGTGCTTTCGTCAAGGGTAACCGACACGTGGCATCCACTGTAATGGGTCACCGTTAAGCTATCGGGTCCGGTTTTGGATCCGATAACCCGTTAACAGCCCGGACCAATGGCGATTTTCCACGTGTAAAATTCTCATTCGCCGATGATCCACATGTCAGCTTAGTGTTGGGAGAGATGTCAACCGTCCATTGGACTGGACTCGCCAATGAAACATTGACACGTGGGACGGCCCAATAGAGGCCCATATAGGTTTAGATGCCGGCGCAGGAACAGGCCCACAAGATTTCGTCAGATCTAATGGGTCGGCCCGTTAACAGCCTAACATTTTCTGGACCAAATTACGGACCACATCAGATACGGCCCGTTAAAGGACTACAATATTCTGGGCCAGTTTATGGCCCATATCAGATCCGGCCTGTTAACAGCCTGCAATAGTTTGGGCCAAATTACGGTCCATATCTCATCTGGCCCGTTAACGTACTTTCATATCTTGGGCTAAATTATGGCCCATAACAGATACGGCTGTTTAATAGTTACTGTGCCATTGGGCCCATTGGGGGCCTGATTTGCTCTTCGTCCTCTTAGTGGCCCGTTTAACAGTTCGGCCCGATATTAGTATCGGCCTGTCAGCGGCCCTGTCTACATGTGGGCCTCTTTCGGCCCGATTTCAATTTCGGCCATTTAAAGGCCCGAGTTGCACCTGGGCCTAATTCTGGTCTGTAGTTACTTTCGGCCTCTTAACGGCCCGTAGTCTTCGTGGATACATTCTAGCCCAAACAGCCTATAGGCCTGTTCAAGGCCCTTGATAGTGTTGGGCCTAACTTTGCCCCGTTATACATCCGGCCTGCTTCCAGCCCGCCATGTAATTGGGTCAGCCAAGGCCCAAAAATATTTCAGCCTGTTAATGGCCTGTCATACCAGTGGGCCAATAATGGGCCGATGTATATTACAGCCTGCTGTCGGGTCGTGATTTGTTCGCCTGTTAAAAGCCTATTTAATTTTCTGGCCCAATTAACGCAAGCGGTTTACTCGGCCTTTTAAAGGCCCGAAACTAATAGTGGGCCAGATTAAGTCTAGACATAACTAATGGCCCAAGATGATTGTAGGCCCACGGTTTTTGTACCAAAATTATTTTTATATAAACCTAACCTATTGGCTCATTGCACTCTGATCGAAGATTACGACCTTTTCTCAGAGCGACGACAGCATAAACAGCAAATAAATTACAACATCATGACGAAGAATAAACCTAGACTATACAACAAAGAAATTACAGCATATTACATCCCCTGGGCATCAAAGTTCGCCGCCAGTGATAATAAAGGGCAACCAGATGACAAATTCCATACATTGGGCAGGTCGCCACCAGTGGAAGTAAACAGGCTGACAAAATAATAGACAGAACCGATAGCACTTCAACACAGTTCAAGAAAAGTTAGGGCCCAGGAGCTGCAGCGTAAGCATCTTAGCAACCTGATGAGACTGCACTTGTTTGACGCTTATATCCACCAACTCATGCTGCATAGAATCAATAGATGTCCTGTACTTATGGTTAATCTTGCATAGAGATTGGAGTTCCAGTCGGATATGAGCGGTACCATGTCGAACAGATTCAGGCGGCGACTTCATCGACCTTGTGTCACTGAGTAAGTTCGACACTACATCAAGACATGACTTTGGGGTTGTATCGCTACCCTCAAGATGTGTTGCCTTCTTCTCTAGAATATATGTTGGAGGGACAAACAATGGGTTCGTCTCAATATCATTGTAGCAGTTCTTCCTAGCATCAGTGCTGTCACCCTGAAAGAGAAACAAGTAGGTAGATAACAGGTTTTGCATGTATAAGCAGCAACGCTGTCAATTCACCTCATTTATTTATTAGAAATAAAGAGACATGGTTTAAAATTGCATTAACATAATAGGCATTGTTCATAGTTAAGACAGCAGGAAATGGCATTGTGCAGGAGCGGCCAACTTCACCATACCACTGGATTACAGATCAAGAACACAAGCATACATGTAGTGCTAAACAACGTATAAGCTTGAATGGTGAGTGTACTGTCAATTTATACAATTTCAGATTGGTAATTAAAGAGACATGATTTAAATAACATTAATATAATATGGCATTGTTCATAGTTAAGACATAGCAGGATATGACATTGTGCTGGAGTTGGTAGTTTCACCACACCACTGGATTATAGATCAAGAACACAAACATACACGCAGTGCTAAAGAAGATAACTTGCTATGTTTAGTTTAATTTACATGGTATGAATAAGGAACTAGGTTGTCCAACTAAAGACTAAAATTGAGAAGGACAAATTTATGTTTATGTACTTCTTCGTTATAAACTTTGAACAAGCAATTTGATGCAGACGACAAAAATAAACAACATTTGCACTCATAGCTATCCTAATATACACAACAAAGTTTGAAGGCTCGAGGAGGACAAACTTACATTAGTAGTGAAGACCGGCTCTATAAAGCCCTTGTCCATATTGATGGGGGGGCAATTCAAGAAGTTTACCGCAGACTCTTCTTTAAGAGCATTGCCTTTATTCTACATTTTGTTAAGAGTAAATATAGATGTGAAAATATAGGAACAAATGGCCATTATTTAACCTAAGATGCGGAGTACAAATGTAAATACAACATACAGGCAAAAGGCACTAACAAGAGCAATGCAGAGCTAAACTTCTTCAGTAGCATTGGTTTTATTCAATATTTTGGCAAGAGTAAATATAGATCTGTTGTGTAGAAAATGAAGGGCAAGGGAAAATAAGCTGCAAAGTGTACATGAAGAACTAGCTGACAATATAAGTACAGCGATGAAGGACAACAGATACTTACAAGAACAATGCAGAACTAAATTTCTTCATAAGTAATGGGTTTATTCTACATTAATGTAAGCATTAATATAGATCTGATAATTTGGAGCGAATAGTGGATAGGCAAGCTATAATGCCCAATGATGTCACATAATCCACCAGGTATGAATGTAAGTACAGCGATAGGACAATAAGTACTAACAAGAGCAAAGCAGCGACCAGCATAGTTGTGATATCCTAGGTTTTGCGGCGCTGGTTCTATCACCAATATAAGTGGGGTGCTATCTGATTTCTCCGGCACCACCACCTTTTTCAAGGACTTTGCTTGTACTCCTTCAGGTTCTGCAATCACCCTCTTCCTTTTGGATGTCTGAAACACAAGAACACCATTTGAATGGAAAAACATGGTATGACAACAAATGGAATAGGTATTGATAATGGATGGGCATGGCATCTTCACATATATCATGAGTGAACTAAGCAGATGGCGGTGCAACGAAGCAAAAGAAATGCAAGATACGTGCAACCAATAAAACCTTGCCAAATTAGAACAGGCACCTTATTGGGTAAACATGATAGGCCATCTGCCTTTGACTCCTTGAGTTCAGAATAGTCATTAGGATCGTATTCTGAATACGAATCTATAAGTCGGGAGCTTGTGGGTTACATTGCATCCACAATGGACCTCAATCCCTTGATGCCAAGTTTGTTACCCATTGAACTGTTCCGCAATATTCTTCTGATGTGCGCATTCTTATATTCATTGTGATTACATGCAATATCTGAGAAGTATGAAAACATAAATAGTAGTGAGATTATCTTTGTAATGCAGAGGATATTCTAATATAATAGGGGCTCCCTGTAAACCCTTGTGTGCTATCACTGGATTATGATGAGAGAGCCCATGTGTGCTGTAATATGGTGAGTAGATTAATATAATCTGGCACAACTACACACAAAAATAGGCTCCCTGTTGGGAGCTCCAGATGTAAGGATAGTTGGTATATGATAGGTTCATAATATACCGTATAGAAATTTTATTGCCAAACCATCATAACGAGAGCGCACAGCCACTAGGCAGATCGTAGTGTAGATAAAAGGGGTACACCATAACCACCATAAATAAATCGGGAGAGCGGATATGGCTGGAAAATACAGGGTTGTATTGCCGCTACTAATATGCAGCCTATCGATCACCTACAGGCCAGCTCTATTCATGTGAAGGTGCACTGATGTTACTATCAGTCTAGTCTATCAAAGACCATGCGGCTCCCACCATTTCTGGGATATTATGGCAGACTAACTCGAAGTGCTGAAATCATGTAGCAGAAGCGGCCCAATAGAGCTGTCGACTGCAGATGTCCCTGCTCCCCTTCTTGACAAGGAACATACTGTACTTACTAAAGAAGAACAGAAGAGGAACATGTTAAAGAATAGAAGGGGAAGCATATTATTGAGATTCCCCTTCTTCCTATACAATGTTGGTTGCCCACCCATGATGAATCAGAGCGCCCAAAGAAATGCCATTCCATGATGTCTCTCTATATGTGGCCACATGCATTTGGAAACTCAAGTGGGAGCATTAGCTGACCAATTAAATGTATGTCTGTTAACTAATATGAATATCATGTCACATTCGTATTGGAACAACTAAGCTTTGGAATTATGATTGGTGTGTTGTTTAGCTTTAAAGGGTGGATTGCTGCTAGTAGGACACAAAGCACCTACGCAGATCATAGTGTAGATATAATGGGAAAACCCTAAGCATCACGAGTAAAATCAGGAAAGTGGAACATGCTGGAAAATATGTGCTAGAATTGCCGATACGGCTAGAAAGGCTTCGGATACCAGCTCTCTACAACTGAAGGCGCAGTACTATTACTATCAGTCTAACTCTCAAAGGCGACATAGCTCCCAGCATTTCCTAGATATTAAGGCAGACCAACACGAAGAGTTGAAAGCGTCCATGACAGGCGACCGAATAGACCTGTACACTGCAAATGTCCCCGCTCCTCTTCACTACAAGGAACATACTGTACAACTATTATACTCCCTCTGTTCCTAAACATAAGTCTTTGTAGAGATTCCATTATGGATCACATACGGGTGTATATAGATACATTTTAGAGTGTAGATTCACTCATTTTGCTCCGTGTGTAGTCCATGGAGGAATCTGTACAAAGACTTATATTTGGGAACGGAGAGAGTACTTATTAAAGAAGAATAGAAGAGGAACATGCTAAAGAAGAGCAAGCAGATTTTGGATAATAAAATGTTCGTTGCCCACACATGATGAACCAGAGAGCATAAACAATGCAGCTCCCTGTTGTCTCTCTATATGTGGCGCACGTGCTTTTCGAAAATAAAGTAGGAATATTAGCTGGCCAATTAAACGTTCTCTGTTTTAGTAATATCAGCATCATATCTTATTCGTATTTGAGCAACAAAGTTTGGAATTATGAGTGGCATGTTGTTTAGCTTGATGGGTTGAGGAGCAGTGCTAGCACGTCTCGAAGCACCTAGGATGATGGTACACTGAATATAAAGGGAATGTCTACATGCAAGTCACCTGACTATCGCCATTTGGCTCAGTCAACCATTTCAGGCGGTTGGATGAAGATCCTACGTCTCCTAACCCTTCTTCTTCCTCGTCTGTTATTCTTCCCCTACAGACCACCGCACGGGCCGCCGGCCGAACCACCGGCCCCGCCCTCCCCTGAACCGGCCACCACCTCCGGTCTTCCGCCGCCCCCGGCCATCCCTCTAGCGAACCCCACCCCCCAGCCCCCACCCGCATCGAGTTTTGCCTCCGGCGAGGCCCCACCATAGCCCGACGACAGCCCCCCGCAACCACTGTCCCCACCCGAAACCCTACGATAGATAATGGGGCAGCCCTCCGGCGAGCCCCTTCCTTCCCTCCGGCGAACTCCGGCGAGCTCTCAAAAATCGACTGACCCAATTTTGAAATTTAGTCTACTGTCATTTAACTAGTGTGGAATATAAAAAGGGAAAACCATAAGCATTGCGAGTATAGTGGTGAGCGTGCCATGGCGGATCTGAAGGTGCAAACTGGACAAAGGCAACTTCGCAACCAATGTTTGGTTTCAACTAACAAGTAAGATTCTAAGTGATGGACAAGAAATCACAGTAAAGCAGTGGCGATCTATTTTCTTGCTGAGATAAATAACTTGAGCAGATACGAAAGAGTACCGCCTCTGGTGCGGCGCCGTGTAAGCATCTGCTGAGGCGTTGAGGGTGCTACGGTAGCGATGGCTGTCGGCAGCGTGGAAGAAGATCTAGGAGGGCAGACGGTGGCGGCGAGGGAAATATCCTGGCACGATGGACGAGACGGTCGTACGAGCGGCCTCGGCAAGGTGGACGGTGGCGGGGATGAAGCGAGAGGACGCGATGCAAGGATCCTAGTCCGAAGCCGTGGATGAGAGAGGTCGATCTCTTGTAATGGACGACGGCGTCGGGGTATCAGCTCCGGCATGGTGGAGGAGGACGGCGGTGGATGGGGTGGCGGACGGAGGAGACTGGGGTGGAGAGGGCGTTTTGGCGCCCACGGAGTACGAATGGGCAAATGGAGGGAGAGAGGTAGGGGGGAACCATGTCTTCAGGGTGCGCTTGTCTCAAATGCGAGGAAATGTACAAACTTAGCCCCCATTTAAAATTTCCTACATTACAGCAATATTAGTCCGTTGGGGATAGGACGGTAATCTCGCATACACCGAATATTTGCCGACGGAGATTTCGGCTGAGGAGAGTTTGTTTTGGCGCCCACCGTGTATGAATCGGTGAGGTGAGAGGCGATTTCGGCCGAGGAGAAACTGTGTTTTGGCGCCCATCTTGTATGAATCCGGGCAGGTGAGAGGCGGAGGCGGTTATGTCACGTTTGAGTGAAATTACAAGCCTACCCCTATCGAAACCTATAGAAATTGAGCCGATAGGCTTTGCGTGTCAGGGATAGGCAGTAGTAATTTCCATCTTGCAGATTTTGGTTTCGGGCAGTTACTGCGAGTTTCCCCGCTTGGTTCAAATTTTTGCAGAAAAACAGTGCACATTTACCGTGCCAACTCAATTCGAATCCATCATGTAATTTTTTTCGGGCATGATCCATTTTGTATTCGGATACAAATCTATATACATATTTTTTTAAATATACTTTCAAAAGCACAACACCCTTTATACATAAATATGGTTTACAAATGGCATGATCTCAGATTCATAAGGCCGGATCCATCTTAATTTGGATTTTCAAATATCTGAAACCACTTTATGTTGAAACCCAATGTATGCATTCCTCGCTAAGTGTCTCCAATTAATGTGTGTTTCATGTGAGGTTTTTTTTTACTTCTCAAACGCGTATAATGTGTTTGACACACGCAACATATAGTGTAATCCCGTTTAGACATTAATTGCATATAAACCATGCATTGTCTCTAATTAAAGAATCTATGGATCACTAATATTGATAAACTATATAATATTACACGTGTCCCCACATTCAAATGAATATGCATGTTTGATAGACCAATTTTCGTTATGATATTATCGATGTCGTTATCTCTAGTTTAAATATTTGAATCCCTTTTAATCCAGATATTCGTCTCATATAGCTATCACTCATGCTTATATATCTCTCTAGACCTATACGCCTTCACCGTCTCTCGAGTATCTCTCGTGCTACTTGTATGTCGACAATGATATTTTATCTTCGTAACACACTAGTGGTACTCTCTTCCTTGACCTTCACTCTATCTCTCTCTAAGTATATCTCGCTCCCTGCTATGTGTCTCTAACTATGATTCTCCCTGTGAAATCTCTTTCTCTCACACAAACACAAACTTCGTCTCCCGAGGTCTCATTTCTCTCTACTATTCCCCTGTATGCCGCTCGCACACCCCCTCTCACAAAGAGATGTCTTGCGCTCCTTAGGTATGAGAAGCTACGACTCTCCCTCTTAAATATCACTTTCTCACACACAAACACAAACTTCGTCTCCCGGGGTCTCATTTCTCTCTACTATTCCCCTGTATGCCGCTCACGCACCCCCTCTCACACAGAGATGTCTTCCGCTCCTTAGGTATGCGAAGCTACGACTCTCCCTCTTAAATATCTCTTTCTCATACACAAACACAAACTCTGTCTCCCAGGGTCTCATATCTCTCCACCATTCCTTTTGTATGTCGCTCACACACACTCTCTCCCCTAGTGATATCTCGCATTCCCTGATATGTCCCTCTAGCTATGACTCTCCTTGTGAAATATCTTTCGCTCTCGCAAACACAAAACTCCGTCTCTCGGGATCTCATTTCTCTCTAATATTCGTTTGTATGTGACTCACATGCACCCTCTCTCTATCTATCTCACACCCACACACATAACTCGGGCTTCTGATCCACTCAACTTTGATCTCTAACACACACACTAGTCGTTCTTCCTCTAGCTAGCATCTCTATCTTTCTATTTATCTGTTTCTCCATCAACCTTCTTTCTCGCCCTCACTCTTGCTTCCTATCATGCACACTATATATGTTTCTCTCTACATGCAGTCATGTGCCCTCTTTTTATCTTTCTCTCTCACACACATAACTCACCCCTCTGAACCACTCGGCGGTCATCTCTAACACACAAAATAGCCGATGTCCCTCTAGCTAGCATCTCTATCTCTCTATCTATCTGCAGTTTCTCCGTCAACCTTTCTTTCTCGCACGCACTCTTGCTTCCTATCACGCACACTATATCTGTCTCTCTATACATGCATCTATAGGTCGATCTCTTTTGCACAATCATTGTGTCTCGCTCTCTCTGCTCGCCATAGATGCATGCTCTAGCCCACGCCACTATCTCTTAAAGACAAAAACACATGCTCAATTATCAGGCCTTCTTCCCTCCACTCTCACATGCATGCGTACTGTCATACTGATCCGTCTCTCCCATGCCGTTGATCTTATGACTTATGTCTTCTTTCTTTTATCTCGATCATGTGCGCGCGCACACACACACACACATCCCATGTATACATGTATACCTCTCGCACATGCATGTTCAAGGTCTCTTATGTCTCCATACATAGTTAATTACCCTCAGCCCTCACCCCACATCGAATCGTTCTCTTCTTGTGTGCACATGACTTCCGCCTGGATGGGTCTCTTCTCTAAAACACACACTCACACTTAACAATCTCCTTCTAGCTACCCCCCCTCTCTCACTCCTTCCCTATGTCCCCGAAACCAATAAGACTATCCCTTCGTTTAATTCCCGCCTACATGCACCATCGATATATAGTAGTCTTCCTCGGTGTCTCTTGAACAAACACGTTATCTCGATGTCCACTCCTCTCACGCGCACACGCCTTCTCTTCCCTCCTTACGGGCCTCTTCTCTCTCGCACCCCCCTCGTTGGTGGCCTCTGCCATACACATCACCTCTCTATGATGAAGCCACACACACTTAAATTACTTTCCCCACCGAAGACTCTGCTTCACACACACACACACACACTAAGACTCCATTTCACACACACATGCTCTAGGTGGAGCATTTGTTCCTACCACCCTTCGTCCAACCTTACCCGTATGATAAACAATCACCTTAATTTACTTATATAACATGGACAAATTCCACTTTATTTTAGTAGTTAGCAAACTTCTCATAATTATATAACGCAAATCACGAGCAGGAAGTGACATTTTTTTACACAACCACGTTAACATGGCCACGTAAATAACAAGCTAAAGTTTAATACCATTATACTTATATCCCGATGCAAAAGGTGGAGTACATGTCCGAAGAGTAGAGTTGCACACACGCACTCTGTCTCTCAAAATCTCACACACATACCAGTTACGTGACGCCCCCTAAGCAGACCCGTATGTTAAAATTTGTGCACCCGCGGGTACACATGATGGTGCGCATTTATTTAAGCCGGACGGCAAACCCAAACAGTAGCTGCAT
Source organism: Thinopyrum elongatum (assembly GCA_011799875.1). Taxonomy (NCBI): domain Eukaryota; kingdom Viridiplantae; phylum Streptophyta; class Magnoliopsida; order Poales; family Poaceae; genus Thinopyrum; species Thinopyrum elongatum. Next base: position 537,022,280 of record CM022299.1, read on the forward strand.
TCATTCCCCTCCCACCGCCTCTTCTCCGGTCGCCATCGCCCGATAGCCATGGCCCGGCCGAAGGTAACGACATACGCCATGCTCCAGCCGGAGCGACGCTTTGAGCTGCTTCCGGAGATCTGGAGGTGGTGCGAAGCACGGATCGCAGCCGCCCTGCCTCCGGAGTCCGGACTAGCCGGAGCCGGACAAGGAGGCATTGGAGGCGGAGCAGCACGCGGAGCCAGAGCAGGAGAATGATGACGCGGAGCCGGAACAGGAGGATGACGACGCAGGCAAAGCGGAGCCGGAGGAGGACGATGATTTTCATTATACTCAGACTTAAAGGGCTTTGAGTTTCACGCCACATTTATTTCATAGAGATAAGAGAAAAGAAATTTTAGTGGTCATGCATGCACCTTTTTGTGCTAGCACTCCTATATAAGGGTTTCCGGTCGCTTCCCGCGGACATGCGCGGGTGGTGGAAGAGGAAGGAGAAGGGAAGTGGGCTGTGGAGTACTACGCCAGTTGCAGCACGAGTTATAAGGAACGTTCGTGCCAAACAATGCATAGTATAGTACAATATAGTCCAGCGGAGTATGAATTGGCCTTTAGGTTGGGTGTGGATGACATGGCTACAACATGCAGGCTGTAGTTCGACAGCCTACCGCTCTGCCTCGCACGGTTTGGTCACGCAAGATTTGCACGCATGCATGTCACGCACGTACTTGTCGAAGGCGTGCTCGAAAAAGGGCGATGAGGTCCGCTAGTCCGCGTTGGTCCATGCGCCCGGAAAACAACTAATCCCAGTCGTTGTAAATGTCGTGCGTGCTTTAATTCCGGGCTAGTGGATGGACGCGAATGTGCCGTACAACGAACCGCCCGCCAGCTCCCTAATCTCTAGCTCTATCTCTATACTCTTATAAAAAAACCAAGTTGGTGTTGACGGTGTGCCTGCCATCCTACAATATAGACCGTCCGATCTATATCTGACGGATAGAAAGCAAGCTATGGCAATTTTGCAAAAAGATACCGGCAGCCCTCTCCAGATTTCTAGATAAGGCCTTCCCTCATTCATCTTCGTCTCCCACGAGATAAACAGCTCGTATAAATGCATCTTGATGTTCCGTGCAACGCATGGGCCTCTTGCTAGTCTCAAATATAAACTGCACTAGGGCGCGCCCGCAGAACATCCTTCCTGAAGGGACGAAGCCCTGCAGTTACCATCTCCTCTCGTGTAAACCAGCTCCACAAGGTAGTTGGTCAGCATTGCCATGGATTCGCAAGGTGGTGGTGCTTCTCGTCCTCGTCGAGGTTGGGAGACCTTGGACGATGATCCTTTGGGACAAATCATAAGTCGTTCCAACTTCCTCACATCCGCAAGACTTAGCGGTACTTGCACCAAATATTTTAAGAGGGTGCGTAAATATGTGTGGGAGAAGTCCATGCTAGTTGGTGTGCCATGCGTCATCGAGGACGAGGATGTTTCCTTGGGGGTCTCTCCAGCGTGGCATGGATGTAGTTGCAAGTTGACGCCCCTTGAGATGCCGACGTTGAGGGGCACTCGGATTTTGTCCGATGAGCAGGTAAGTGATGAGTTTGACCACGTAGTAAATGCATTCTAAAGACTACTTCCGTGTCCATTTCCTATTTCCTCCGTTGCTCACTGTTTCATAGGTTAGGCTTGGTGCCAGTGGAGATTGGCTTGCATACGTACGTGGGGGTACCAACATCTACAACAGTGACACCGTTCCCGTAGAACCTTTGTCTAACATTGGGATCAGCCATGCAATGGGCCATCACCTGAATTGGTACGATGGAACCACGGTTAGATTGAAGAAGATAGCAATCCCGGAAGCCCCGATAAGGTCGTCTGCCAACCAAAATTACACTCTCATCGCGGTGTTCGACATCACGATTGCTTTCACGAACCCTGCACATGGCGGTCAAAGGTGGACCATGCTATCTGCGGCCGATTTGTTGCTGTATGAGTACGAAGACGCTGTGCTCCTTTCTAACCGCATCTTCGCGGTGACAAACTAGGGGACTTGTTTCGTATGGCACACATCCTACGGTATACTCCCTCTCTTCCAGTTTATTTGTTTTGAATTTATTTGTTTTATAAGTTTCAAATTCAAATTTAGAGCTCCCCATCACATGTTGAGATTACAATGTGCATTAAATCGTTGCGTGCATATAGTAGTTTTTTATTGGTCATTTATATTGGTCACGCATGCATGCATTGCAAGTAACGTTTTTTACCACATTTTTTTAGGAAACTGAGTGCAATAATTGAGTAGTTTCGCAAACTACCAGTACTACACCTGAAACGGTACAAAATCAATACCACCACCACGCCCGCGTTTGACCGCCCTGGCCGACCCAAACCCCCTCCCTTGCCGGCGCACGCTTCCCACCTGAAACGATCAGCACCGCCCTAGAGCGTCAGTGCCGCATTACTGCCCGGCCAGAGCGGAGGTGACCTCTCACTGGCGCCGGCTTTGAAGTAGCACGACGGCCGAGAGAGCGCCGCTTCCCGGTGCATGCGACTGCTCCGCGTCGAGGCTCGCCATAGTGGACTAGTACATACACTCGGGAATAGCATACATGGTGATGTGGCAGAGAATTAAAGAAGAGACAGGGGGTCATGCATGGCAATAAATATGATCATCTATGATACTACTCTATGATACTATGAACTATAAAAGTAGTACTCCCCACTATGAGTAGCCTCAAACGACAGCACGGCCGGCCATCATCCGTGCGCCGCCCACATTACAGTTGCAACTTGTTTAGAGTAGGTTTTACTCCGGTTTGTATGAAAACTGTAATGTATCTCGTCCGGTTTATATGAAAAGTTTTTGAAATGTAATGATTTTCGTTCGGTTTCTATGAATTCCGCCTTGTTTGCACGATTATGCAGGGCAAAGTCATCCCCCGATCAAAATCAGATCGCCAATCGTGGATGTGCATGGGGCATTTGGTCTAACTTGGAACCTTGTAGCTGACGACACCCAGTTGGGACGTACTATCTTAGCAGTCGTTACCCATGGTACCATTGAAGGGCAACAAGGTGCCACGATCTATCACGATCGGACCCTGATCATGCACCCAGGTAATCCCTTCTCTCCGATCCCAGAGTACTAGAGCCAGGAACTATCGTATATCTTATTGCCATGTCATCTTGTAACATTTCATTACATGTCTCGTTATACTCCAGGAGCAGGAGTAGTTCTTTCCTTCTTTTTTTATTGATTGGGATAGTCATCTTTATAATGCCAGTTGTATAAACTAAGGAGTTAACAATTTCAATTCCGTGTAGTACTAGCTAGGTACTCCTACTTTAATCCCATCAAACAAAACTACTCCTACTTTAATTAATGTACATGGCCCAGGTAACACTCTCAAATTGTTTGTCGTCGCCCGTGCCGCAGCTGGTCTATACATTGCTTCCCTTCCCCCTCATAGAAATAAGCAATATAAAGTATTTTATTTTAATCCGTATCCTCTGCTTACGTCACCTTATTATACTGCATGGACCATAACCATGCACGTCATCATGTATCCAGGTTTGAGATGCCAGGTGTACCAGATGGACGGCGGCGTGTTTGACCCCCGTGATGCTACCTGGGTGCGGATGAACACACTTGAAGAGTACTCGATTTTCATCAGGGACAACTACCCCATAGTGCAAATGATGCCACCTTCCGTGCACGACGCTGACGGCCTGCCGTTCATGAAGAACGGGTGCATTTTCATTGCGCACCGATGGATTCATATCTTGAATGCCCCTATCCCTGATCTATGTCGCTTCAGTTTGAATGAGTCTCCATTGTGGGGAGCCACACTAAGAAGCTGCGATGATATGGACTCCGGTTGCCCACCGTTATGGATCGTTCCATCTATGAAGAACACGTGGGACTGGAACTACGAGACGGACATCTACCCAGGGATGTACGAACCTGAGTAATGTAGCGTAGTAAGTGAAGTAGAAAGGCACAAATAGTATGAACATGTGTGGCATATAGGCATTTGTCTTACTACCACTAAATGATGTACGTGCAATGCATGGTGATATTATGATGTACGTGCCTAAGTACTCTACTACTATATTAATTGGAGGCACATATTAGGTTTTATATTTGTTTATGTGTATGGCCCGAGACCTTCCAACTAGACACGTCTTTCTCTCCGGGTCGCACTTTGTATTGTTACATACTACTAGTACTACGTGTGGTCTCCGACCTAGAAGTGGAAGAAGTGGAGACGCTCTACCACGCGGTTCTTGTCCCACTCCTTTCGCTGACGTGTGGGACATCCAGCACGTGCCGTGTTTGGCATTCCTTCGACGTAAGAGTTGAAACACTAGCTTAATCAAAAATAAAAAATAAATATAAATCAGCAGTGATACTATACCACACGCTTTCCTTGCTCCTTGATATCGGAAAGAATACTTCCGTTCACCGACATGTGGGACGTCGACCATCCTGGTCCACTTGCCATGCACGCAGAACTCCAAGGGAGAGTCACCCCGGTCGTCGTGCCGCACTAATATTGAATAATGAGCCGTCAAATCACAGGCCCAACCTTTCCCATTGTAAAGTTGCTCGGACGAAGAAACCATCATGACTTCGTTAAATTCCGCTTCTTGAAGAAAACTACTGTACCAGCAATACTGCTAGCTACAGTAGTACTGTACTCCAGCGGAGGCCTCCTTTGGTTCATAGGATAAGAATTTTATAGGAATATGAAAATCATAGGAAGTGAGATGACATGCATCTCAATTCCTATAAAGAAAGAGATGCCATTTGATGCATAGGATAGGAATTTTTCCATTGAGTCTAGGCTAATGTACTGGTAATTTGCTCTAAAAACTACAGTAGTAACTAGTACTGGTACATGCTCGTAATTAATTAAACAAACATACGGGCGACACAGACACACACACTAACTACTAGTACTACTACTTCTCACATGCTGGCCGGACGTCATCGTTCTCCTTCCCGGCTTTGTCGGCGACACCCCACCGTGCTTGGATCTCCGCCGAGCTCTCCGCAGCAGCGCGTGCGTCCTCTTCTTTCTTGCGGCGGCGGGACTCTCTTTTCTTGAGTGCTTTCTGCCTTTTCCGCTCCCTCTATGGGGCTTTGGCCGCCTCTTGCTCTACCGCCCATTCGGCCTTGGCAGCTTCAAAGTCCGCCCACGTAGGTGTGAGGTCACGAGCGGCGATGAACTCGGCATGGCGGGATGCCATCGCTTCCCTACCATTTTGTGTGCGGTCGTGGGCGGCGAGGAACTCAGCGCGGCGGGATGCCATCGCTTCCTTACCGGTTAGTGTGCGGCGCGGTGGCATGAACGATGCTTGGTGAGAGCTCTGGGGCGGAGTGGCCGCACAACCGTATAGTGCATTGGTTTGTCAAGAGCTCAAGGACAGACGACGAAGGAAATTTGGATTCCCCTTCAATCCTGGTCATTTATTACCGCACACAGTTAATTTCCGATCATAGTGCCACGCACACGAGTGTGTGTTTGATTGATTCATCCATTATTCGTAAGTTATGCATGGTTGTGTGTGTCTAATGGTGGTCGTCGAAGGCTAGCTGGTGACAAGAGCGGTTGCATGGACGCCTGGTTGTCTATACGTGCCGCATACGCTTCAAAGGTTTGTCATCCATGAGTTCACATAATTTATTTCAGTACAATCATAAGCGTAACTGCGTAAGTGCGTCCGTGTGCGTGCTAGTATGTATTGTGTGTGTGCGCGTGCGTACTGTGTGTGTGTGGGTCATCCGCATGCATGCATGTGCGTCGCATTTGCTCCTTGCAAAAATATCTTATTTGGTTAGCTCGTGGGGCTTTACTGGAGAGGTTCGGGGTTAATTCCCCACCCATGCAATGCATAATTTAGCTTTTCTAATTTATTTATTTTTGATCCATTGACGGGTGGGGCCGTAGAACCTGGGTGAGACGCATGTGGACTGTTTGACCGGTCAACCAGACAAAATATGGAGCTATATGCTAAACCAGTGACCGTATAATCATCTTAAGTCATATATAGTGACCGTATTGATCGTATTCTTAAGTATAGTGACCAAAGTGAGCTAGCAAGACAAGTTCGATGACCGCTAGTGCATTTTACTCTTTATTACCGCACACGGTTACTTTCCGTTGCCTGTGGAAACTGTGTGCGCTGACCCTATTGTGGGTTGCTAGTGCACATAATGGCCTAAATATGGTAAATGAACCCGGAGAAGTGCCAAATTTGAACACGGTGCTTTGTAGGGTGTATGTTGATCGTAGAAAAAAAAGTGAACTGCCAGATTAATTGAGTATTTTTGCAAACTACAAAAACAATACACCACCACGCCAGCGTCTGACCGCCCTGGCCCACCGAAACCCCTTCCATCACTAGCGCACGCTTCCTACCTGAAACGGTCACCGTCGCTCCAGAACGGAGTTCAATGCCGCATTCACGCCCTACACGACCTCTCACTGGCGCCGGCATTGCAGCAGCGCGACGGTCGAGAGAGCGCCACCCGCGCGGCATCCCGGTGCAAGCGACTGCTCCGCGTTAACGACACCACGGCGATCCGTTCGTCCGCCGCCCACATTAATGACACACGGCTGCCGACGAACCTACTCCGGCGCCAGCCGTCCGTCCGTCTGCCGCGGCTCATTGCCATTTGCCCGCTATATTAACTTCAGCCCCATCAATAGCCAAAGACCCACAATCATTCTCCTCCGGTCCCTTCCTTCTGTCGGCACCACTCCAACCATGGCCTCCTTGCGCGCTCCAAAGCTCTCTTGGATGTACTGTCGCAGGAGCAGACGAAGGACATCATCGGCTCCGCTTCGGGCGCGCTCCAAAGCTCTCTTGGACATACTATCGCAGGAGCAGACGAAGGACATCGCCGGCTCCGCTCCGGGCTCGCTCCAAAGCTCTCTTGGATGTACTGTCGCAGGAGCAGACGAAAGACATTACTGGCTCCCCCCCGGCCGCCTTCTGCCGCCACGACCACGAAGCGGACGCGTGTGCGCGGGCGCAGCCAGCAGCGAGGAAGAGTAGTACATGGTAGGTCACCGCCGCTCTAATCCCAGGAAGGCCACTGCTCCTCCACTAAGTTGACGCCAAGCTTGGTGGGGTAAACATCGGTGACCGATTAGCCGCTTGACGGTGATGTGGAGGCGGAAATCTTCTGAACCTTGTGCTCCGAAGAAGGAGGTTATCGAGGCGGAGCTGGACAAAGCCGAGGCGGGTGTGGAGGAGGCAAAGGCAATAGCCGGAGCATCAGTTCTCGGGGCTCATGGTCGGACATGGTGGTCGGGCACCGGCGATTGTTTAGATTATGTTTACAGTAGGTTTTAGTATGGTTTGTGCGAAATATGTAATGAATTCCGTCCGGTTTACAGGAAAAAAATTCGAAATGTAATGATTTTCATCCGGTTAATTCGAAATTTGCTTTGTTTGCATGAATTTCGTCCGGTTAGTTCATATAGTTGTCGAAAGGTATGCGGGCAGCATTGGATGGCATCCTCTGGCATCAGTGTCCTCGGACAAATGCCGGTGTAAATTTGTGGGTCAGCGCTGGAGATGCCCTAACTATCATGCTATAATCGCTAACAGTGCTCCATTATTTCACAGGGAACAGTTATCCCTCGATCGAAATCAGATCCGCCGTTTTCGCACTCCTCCCACATAAGAGTGGAGACGCTTGCTTACATAAAAATGGAGCAAGTGGATGGCACTGTAGCACGTCATATCACTCAAACCCACTAGGCCAAACTAGCCCGCCTAACACGCGGGAAAGCCCCGCCCTCGTCATTTTGTTCTGGATTTCTATCGATTGATCACACGAAAATGTTACACTTTGCAAGTTCAAAAGGAAAAGGCGGCATACTTAAAGCACGCCTCTCGCGTTCGCATTGTAGCCCCGACAGTCCGTCTCGCACGCCGCTCACCAAAGGGGACACGCGTTGTCTTGCATTTTCACTGACATGTGGGACTGCAATTGAATAAACCGTCGATAGCCGAAATCTAATCGCTCGGCAGGCGTCGGCTGAGAAGAGAAAGAGATGGGATGGGGGAGGGAGAAGAGATCGCCCGCCGCTGTGCACGGACTTCAAGAAATATGGTGATAATGTGAGGTGGGCCATGCGGGAGTCCGGACCACTTCCAAGCCTGCTTCTGACCGCCCTGGCCCACCAGAAAACCCCTCCCCCCTCCCGCACGCGCTCCCCCCAGGCGCCAGTTGCCCGCATTCATAGCAAGTACAATACTGGGCTATAAGCCCGCTTATGTGGAGGAGAGAGGCATTGAAAAAGTGAAGGAGTGGGCTCTGCAAGAGCCCGTCTCTACATGTTCTCCTAGGTATAAAAAAACAATTGTGTCTAAAAAAAAGAAGGTAAAAAACATTTGAGAGGAAATAGATAGAGAGAAAGTGAGAAAAAGTTGTAACCTTATAGCCAACCTTATAGTCAACACTATGGTACATGAGGAAGGAGGGAGTTGTGCACATGCCAAGTTCAGTGGGCCGCCGTGTTTCACACTCCTCCGTCGTAACAGTGGAGACAATAGCTTTCATCAAAAATAAACAATGAATACTCCTTGCTTGTCCTCGATATCGGAAAGAATACTTTTATTCGCTGATATGTGGGACGTCGACCATCCTGGTCCACTTGCCATGCACAAAATTATACTGTAGTGCACCAGACAGTACTGTAGGGGAGAGTCACCCCGGTCGTAGTGCAGGCCCAACCTTTCCCACTGTAAGTTGGTCGGACGAAGGAACCATCATGACTTCGCTGAATCCGCTTCTTCAAGAAAACTTACTGTACCCGCAATACTGCTACCACACGCGAAGACTGGATGGCACTGTAGCACGTCATATCACTGAAACCCACTAGGCCAAACTAGCCCGCCTAGGATTTGTACGTCTCTGTACTGCTATGATTTTGTGTTCTCAAAAAATATCCTTTGTCAATCTAACGAATAGGAGTAGAAAGAAATGGAGGGTCTTTCTCTCGCTCTCTAGATCTCTCTCCATCCCACAACCCCTGTAGCACACGTACACACTCTCTGTAGCCACTCCAAGTCCTCCTTTGGTTCATAGGGTAGGAAAATCATAGGAATAGGAAAGTCATAGGAAATGAGATGACATGTATCTCAAATCCTATGAGTAGGAATAGGAAAGGAGATGCCCTTTGATTCACATCATAGGATTTTTTCCATTGAGTCTAGGCTAATGTTTATTTTCCTATGAAATCTGGAGGATAGGAAGAATTCCTCCATAGGAATAGGATTCCATTCCTACAAACCAAAGAGCTCTAAAGGAATTTTTCCTATAGAAATCCTATCCTATGAAATTCCTACAAGATTCCTCTAAACCAAAGGAGGCCCGAAAGTACGACGTGACTATGTAGGAGATATGCCCTAGAGGCAATAATAAATGTTATTGATTATCTCCCTGTTCATAATTAGGTTTATGTTCCATGCTATAACTGCTATGGTTCTCGAGTCTGCAAATAAAACGAGGCTCGGAGGAAGACTCATATGCACGTGTGGAATAATAAACGGTAATATGTATTCCTAGTCTGGCCTCTAAGACTAGCTCAAGTATTGCATGATGGTTCTGTTTTCCTGATCATGGGCATGTCTATGCCAGCAATTTTGAGGGCACAGTGTTAGAAGAACATTTGTGTTGAATCGACCCAAATTGATGTTATGCTATGAGTTACATTCGTCACATATTAATGGTTAATAACACAGAGATGGTTAATGTTTGCAAAATTCCTTAGACCATGAGAGTGTCGAGTTTCTTCATACTTGCTTCATGAACTTTGGGGTTTGTTAAACGTCATCCGTAAATGGGTGGCTATTACGGCGGCTTACGGGTTCATGGAAAAGTGTGTCAAGTAACTTGATAGCTCGAGATTGTGATTTGCTCCTCCGACGATGGAGAGATATCTCTGGGCCCTCTCGGTGTTACGGTATCCATCATCGTCTGGCCAGACACTTTGTGATTTGATCACAGGGATGCCGGAACACGGTAACGAGAAAAGAGAACAATACCGGTAACGAGGTAACTGGCATAGTGGACAAGTTGTTGATCCACGGAAATGCCTACATGTCTAACCTCGGGTATTTGTAACATATCGTGAAGCAACAGGAATAGCACACGGCAACTGGAGGTTCACTCGAATATTCATTCGTGTGGGTATAGGGGTCAATATGGGTGTCCACGGCTCCGATGTTGATCATTGATCGGAAGGTGTTCCGTGTCATGTCTATACTTCACCGAACCTATAGGGTCACACGCTTAAGGGTCATCTATCTGCTGAATACTAGACAGGGAGTCTGAGAGAAAATCACCGAAAAGTTTCGGAGACAATGGAAGAGTTCCGGAGAGGGAACACTGAAAAAGTTTCGGTAAAACCGAAAAGTTATTTCGGATTAAACCATTGATCCAAAAAGGTTTCGGCAGCACCGGGAATGTTTTGGAGGTTGCCAGATTGGTCTGGTAATTTCTGGAATTTTTCTGGAGAAAAAACCGAAAAAAAAGTTTCGGAGCTGCCGGAGTTGTTTACCGGGTAAACAAAGATGGTTTTAAATTAAACCACCATACTGGAAATGTTCCAGAGCGCGTCCAGATAATTTTAGAGGGTGCCGGAAATGTTCTGGGACCTTCTGGAATTTTTCAGAAATAATAGTCGCGGAAAACATCTTGTCCCAGCGTGAGGGGACAAGATCCCACGGATCGTGGGGGCTGTTTTTGGGCTGTTTTTGGGGGGGCCCCCTTTGGGAGCAGCCCCCTTGTGGCTGGACAATATGTTGGGGGGGGCCCCCATGGTGGGGGGCAGCCCCCACAAATGGTGGAGAGTGTTGGGAGGAAGGTGGGGCCCCATGGGGGAACACCATGGACAAGGGAACATGTTTTTCCCTTGTTTGGTGGGAACATGTTCTCCTTGTTTTGTGGGAACATGTTTTCCCCATGTTTAGTGGGCTGAATTTTCAGCCCCCTCCACCCCTTCCACCACTATATAAGGAGGAGGAGAGGTGCTCTCCAAGTCCACTCCAACTCTCTCACACAAGCCATGCATGATCTGGCATTCTCTCTCCCTCCCACGAAATAGTTTCGTAGTGCCGAAAGGCTGTCTGGGTTCCGGTGGGAACTAGTTCTGGACGGCGAAGCCCTGCCGGATAGATGGCACCGTATGTGTGCAACCCCGTAGAGAGGTCGTAGTTTCGTCCTTTTGCCCGAGGGGCTGTTCGAGTGTCCTCCCGAAGGGCTGTCCGAGTGACGGTCCGAGTTCTGTGAGTCCTCCCGAAGGGCTGTCCACGACACCGTCCGGGGGACTGTCCGACCACCTCCCGGAGGGCTGTCCGAGTGGCGGATGAGGGAGTACATCCTCGCGGTTGGGAGGTTGTAAATCCTAGCTGCGGGGATCTGCACCGACGATCGTCATCGACTCTACTTCCGCTGCGCTACGAGTCGGTAACGAAAATGATCAAACCTTGTATGCAGTCTCCATAGTGGTCCTGGGCTGGTGCGTAGGTCGGAAAATTTTTGTTTTCTACTGCGTTTCCCTACAGACTACACATTCACGCTTCCAACAAAAAAATTACACATTCACGCATGTTACAAGTACGTGCCAATTTTGCTGGCTGTTAACATGAATGTATCCGTGAACCAACTCTTTGAGTTTGATGTGAATTAATGTATAATTGTGGACTATTGTCTGATCGATCGCTAAGCCTACAATTTTAGGAGCTTGGGCTATTGGCCGATCGACGACGGATCAGACCTATAAGCGTACCACAAGCTCATCAGCCCCAACGTTTCTCTTCGGTGAGTGTTTGCAAGTACTATAGCTCGCACGGTAGCTAGCCTACTAACACCAAGAATCATCAAATAAGCCCTGCTGATATGATAAACAGTTCAAACTTACATCTAAGCATGCCATATATTACATCAAAAGCAGGTGAGGATACATGTGTTTCCATAACTCGGAGAGGGTTCGCATGATTCACTATCAAACAAAAGTAGCAAGTACCGCCCACACAAGATAGTGCACTAGCCCTAAGATGGTTTGATAACACGCATCGTTCTGGTAATTAAACACAATGCAAACTACCTTGAAGGACTAGCGTGAACAACTATTTCTTGTCATCGATCTCTCAGGCAATGACCATAGCACGGACAGCGGTATCGGAATCGATCTCTGGGGCGATGTCCACAGGATGGACCGCGACATCGGAATCGATCTCTGGGGCGATGTCCACAGGACAGACAACGGCATGTGAATCGATATCCGGGGCGATGTCCACAGGACGGACCGCGACATAAAAAAACGATCTCTGGGGCGATGTCCACAGGACGGACCGCGACATCAGAATCATCAAGGACGTCCACCGGCACCTGCACAACCCTAACATATTAGCAAGCACATTGCAAATAATCAAAAACCACAACTAAGGTAAGCCATTTTTTTTACCTTGTGCAGCTCACCGGGGGATCCCATCCCTCCGGGGGCCATCTCCTCGATGGGGGCCATCGCCTTGCCAGGGAAATACTGCTTCTCAATGGCGACTGTCTCCTCAAACTCGGCCTTGAGCCTCTCATAGGTGGCCATTAGAGTTTCTGGGGTAGGCACGGTGGGGCCCTTGCTGTTCTTCAAGCTTTGTTTGAGGAGTTCGTCCGCCAACGTCGTCAACTCTTTAGCCAGTGCTTGTTTCTTGGAGTTCTTCGTTTCCATGGGTTGGCCCGCCAACATGGCCAACTCGTTGGTCGGTGCTCGCTTCCTGGAGATCTCTGTCTCGAGTGGGTTGTCTACTACCGGCAACTCTTTGCCTAGTGCTCCAGGATCCATCAATAAACTGACAAACAAAAAGCAATCAAAAGGAAACCACAATCGCAATGAAAATGGGAAAATAATAGGCAGTGAGAATCGGTCGGTGCTTCACAGAAAGAAGATTCTTGGAATGAAAATATAGTAGCATCACTAATTTGCCCACCTTTCCTTCGTCGATACAGAAGAAAAATGGCAGAAGTGAGTAGCCTGGAGTGAGGTTTTCTTCAAGATAGGGGAGAAAGGGCTTCAATGAGCGTTCTAGTGAAATGATGGTTGCTTCGTCCAGTCCAACTTCGAGGCCACTTTACCACTACTGGTAAAGGTGTGGGTTTTGCGATATGACGGGTCATGACGGCCACACCGGGGTGACTGGTGAGTCTCAACTGTAGCACCTCGCTGTGATTTGGTGGATGGCACGCGGGCCCGGATGCTTGATGTCCCGCATGTAATAGAGCGGCTAGTCATATAGTAGTTTGGACGGCAGACGAGGAGCTCCATCCTGGTTTATTGGTCCCTATGATAATCTGTGCCAAATTTTGACTATAAATTTAACTAACCAAATGTTCATGCATGTCACAAAAAATTACATCATTGAAAACTATGTTCAAATACGAATCCAAGGATATAATTTTTGTTAACATGCACTAACATTTTGTCAGTTAAATCTTTGGTCAAAATTTAGCACAAATTACAAAGGGGCCCAATAAAGATTGTACTCTCACATTTTGTTTTGAGGATACTCCCACATAGAAAATATAAATAATAATGTGTGTTGGTGCAGCCCACGTCTCCGATAATTTTAGCCGTGGGCTTGTTCACAATTTTTACGAGGCGGTGGTTGTTCACTTAATGGAGGTCTAGTACCAGACTTGAACGATACAAAGTGCAACATGGCACACCATTAGGGCTGGAAAAAAAGCTCGTAGCTCGTGAGCAATGATCCCTCGATAGTTCGGCTTGTTATCCTCATGGGTCACTTCTTAATGAACAAAGCCAATCATCAATTTGTTAAGGAGCTTAACGAACCATCTAACAAGTTTCACGCTAAGTTCGTTAGTAACAACACAACACATGTCTCATCTTAGGTGAATTTTCTTTTAACGAGCTTCGAACGAACCGAGCCGAGCAACTTGTTAATCCGCCTCTGTACACCACTTGGAATAAGCGGGTAGCTATCTCAAAAAACATTCAACAACTCAAAAAAAATGGCGACCTGGCACGTACACAATTTTAAACGATTGTTTTGATCGAGTGAAAAAAGAAAACTACCCCACTATACATATATATATAGGCAGGAGCCTCCACGCTTGCTTGCTAGGGTTGCTCTATTCACACACTCTCATCCTCTCCAGATCTAAACAAGATAGCGGTGGTAACACTGTCTTTCTATCCTCATTGTTGGTTATAGATCCAGACGTATAGCGTTTAGGCCGTCGTCGACAGCGAGGGAGGAGACCCATTGCCGGCCGCACTGTTATCTCTGGCCAAGCGCCGGCGCGGGAGGTCTTCCGATCCCTTTGTCGCTACCCTAGTGTGGGCGGATCCGGCCTCTCGCCGCCCACCTATCCACACCCCGACGACCTTCAGGTATATCTTCCTTCAAAACCGGCCTAGCTCTACCTCCCCAGCTCGCTACGTCGTTGCATGTGCATCATTTTCTACCTCTCAGCCCCCCTCGTAGCTAGGCTCGATCGGATGGTCCAACATCACCTATTTTTTTTCTATTGTTAGAGGTAAAGCTACTTCATGGAGTCTAATCTTGTACTTGGTATGTACATCGGACTTGGTACAAACAGGAAAGAAATGGGTGAAAGTAGTACAGACTGGTCATCCAACCGGTCTCTTGGTCGAAAAGGGAAATATAGGGGAAACGCTGTACACAGTGGTATGACCAGGACTAGATTTGCCATCCACACATAGGAATAGGTGGCTAGAGTGAACAAAAATGGGACCAACCCAGATATGTTTCTTGGATGTTTGTTTCTCAGGGCAACAAACTCTGAATCACCACTTTATGCCCTGGTTTAGGTACATGGTGCTGGACTGCTGGTGCACGCACTGTCCCATGCCCTTGTCGCAAATATTTAGCTGTTCTTAATCTAATGCCCCTGGTAAAATGAAGCCATGCCACTGTTATAAGCCATGACAAGTTTAACCAATTGTGTTTGCTAGTAATTGTTTGAGACTCTGACTGTTTCCTCTGTAGCTTTTTGTGCAAATAGGGATATCCATTTCACCTCGTTGCTATTGCGACCTTTTGGTGCACTGCACAAAACACTTCTTAAAAGAAGTGACTTTTGTGCTGTTTAACCGGAATGTCAGAATGGAACCATTGGTTCATTTTGGTGGAACTGCACAAAGGGAGATCTGTGTTCCAATCTTCATCCTCCATATTGGCACCATAACCTTCCTTTAGATAAGAATAATATTTAATACATGTGTTCACCTCTATTTTGCGACTGCCATGAGAAAATAATGCTATTGTTTACTAGTAAACGTGTACTCTCTCACTGACAAAACCAAATCTGAAATAGAAGGCCAATCATGTACTTGGTTTCGCCAACTGGTGAGGAGAAAGAGAAATAGAGCATGAAGAGGAAAACGAAGAAGAAGAAGGAGGAAATGAAGAAGATCACACGATGGTATCGTCCTATGTTATCCTGACATCTTGCTAGTGGTATTGTATTGCTGTGTTGCTACTAGTCTTAATTTGCTTGGAAGACTAGCAAGATGGCCGTGCGTTGCACGTAACATCAAGATGCATTTGTATGAGTAGTTTATCTTGTGTGAGAAAAGGATGAACGAGGGAAGCCCTTATTTGCAAATGTGGAGAGGGGTGTGGGTATCTTTTTTGCAAAATTGCCATAGTTTCCTTCCTATCCGTCAGATATAAATCGGACGGCCTATATTGCAGGATGGCAGGCACACCATCATCACCAACTATGTTTTTTATAAGAGTAGAAAGAGAAATGCAGCAGAGTAGTACTTGGCTTGACAACACATCATACTAATTAACTGGATTCTGGATGCATGTGTGACCCAACTCTACACGACCAACAGTGCCAACGTGGTCTTGCTAAAGCCGAGGCCTCAGTCAAGGCCATTCAAGGGCTCCAGCAACGTCTCCCTTACATGTTAGAAGATCCTCCATGAGCCCTTCCAATTCTGTTGTCTCTCCTGCAAGGTCACTTAATTAATTAGGAGTACTTAAGTAGCACTAATTAATTGCTGACTAATTTTCCTGTCAGAGTTAAACAAATCTTTAGTAGCACCCTATGCTGAATCATGTACGTGTGTATTTGTGTCTATGGAGGTGAACCATGTGGTGGAGCTGGGAGGGAATCTTGGTAGTGTCATGACATAATAATGCTATTGTTTTGCATGTCAATTTATTGCCACTGGTTCAATGAGGCAATGTTTTGCGTATTGTCCATCATGAATTTGATGCTACTGTTAAAGTAATATGCTAATGTCTTTCTATCCTTTCTCACTAAGCTAATGAAGGTTTCACCTTGTTCCTACTTGTGCAAACATGGATCATGTTGTAACAATCATACATTTTAGTTTAACTGCACAAGAGAATACAATGAACTGTATCCCAGCCAGTGCTTTAACTCATCTGGAAGTTCTTGATAATCTTTCGATATAATCTCACCACTGGTAAACAAGAGTGATTTCAACCATACATTTGAAGTGCACAAAAATATATACTATTGAATGATTCCAGTGAGTGCTTTATCATCTCTTCTGGGACTACTTGAATAAGCCTCTTGCTCAGGTTGGTACCGGCCTAAGGCCTTCATCGATATTAGTTTGTTGTCATCTCTATTTGTATCATGCTACTGTGTTCCTACTGTCATGAGAAACTCATTTATCTTTGCACGTTAAATTTTTGCAACCTATGATATATGGCAATGCTTTGAGTGTTGAGCTAATTGGCACTGATTAAATAAACTAATCCTCTCTTTAAGGAAGACTACTATGTTGCTAACTTTACCCATTAAGATAATGAGGGTGCTTCTATTTGTTAGTCTATGTTTCATCAACTAGTCCCGCTATTACAGTAATCTCACTCTCTCAATATATGTGCCAACAGGGATGCTCGATTTTGGTGGAACTGCACAAAAACTTTGGGTGCTTCATTGCCTCGACTGCATCCTTCCTTTCCTGTCAGTCGCTTATCTCGGCTTCCAGTCAAATGAAATAGTAATTGATATGCTTCCTCACACTGGTTGGTACCGGTCTTTATCCTGAAGATTGTGCTTGTCATATGTATTGGTAATTTGGTATTGCGCTACTGTTTGCCGATTTCATAAAGGAGTAACTTGGAGCCTGAATTCGCAGGCAAATCATTACATTGGGCGATTTCAGTAGAACTGCACAAAAAGATCAGATGGACAGATACTTATGCTACTGATATGTACTCCAAAGTTCACTAAGACAAGCATCGATGATGACAAGAAAGAAGTGCCAGAGTGAACGCCAACAATATTGCTTGGCGCATAACCCAGAAAAACGCAGTCCAGTCTTTGGTCCGAACTTGTGCCTTTTGGTTATCGGCACATATGGTAGCGAACTGTATGGCATGGAGTCTAAAGATTCCAGACAAGTTGTTTGATGTGTATATTCATCTGGCACTTAATCAGTCTGCACGCCAGGGATGCTCCATTTCAGTTGAACTGCACAAAAAATTTGGGTGGTTCATTTTATCGACCGCCTCCTTTCTTCTCTGCAATGTAGAATTTTGGTGAGCTACAGGACCAAGATGAGCCAGTAAACTAGTTGGATGAAAGTAGTGGCCAAGTTGCTCAAACCTCCCTCGGCATCGAGGCCACTATCTCGAGGATAAACCTACAAGTAAAGTTCAGATTGTCTGTGTTACCTCTTATGTACTCGAAAGTTTGCTCGTACAAGCATTAATTTTAGCAAGAAGTACCATCGAGTGAACACCATTTACCAGTCTGTACCCTAGGTAATTAAAGTTTGTCCATGGATGATATTGGCTGTGATCTCTCAATCATTTGGATGCATAAACATGTTGAACATGTGTATATCTGAATCTTTTTGTGAATTATCTATGAATATTGTCTTGTGATCTATCAATCATTTGGATGCATAGACATGCTAAACTTGTGTATATATGAATCTTTTGAGTTGTTGATTGTGAATGTTAGCTATGAATATGAACGTGTCATGTGAACCTGAGTTTGATACGAATGTTTACCTTTTCTATTGTACTTGTGTGTGAACTTGTTAGAATGTCTACTGTGGGATTGTGACGTGTGAGTGTCAACGGCACACCTTCTTCCCGAGAAGAATTGCACCTACTTGTTAGGGTAGCAACAACGCATCAGCTCTTTTTTATATTTTTGCTCTGTCTTCCCCCCTCCCCTGCTCAACCCCTACCGTAATGTTTCCAGCCTCAAAACAAACATAGTACTGCGTTGTTTTTGGGCCTTGATGAAAAATCAAGTGCTGCTTTCTGTTGGTTGGCCCGCCCAGCAAATGGGCTGCTGGTCCACCACGGACTGGGTGGCTAAAAATACAAGTTGTATGGTGCAGAGGCAAGTAAAAAAATGCCATCGAGAGCCATCCACTAAAAAAAATCGTGTCTGATGTGCTTCTTCAGTCGCCAGAGATGGCTGCTAGTCCAAGTGATTTTCAGATAAGAAACTGCATGTTTCATAGGCAGAGCATTTAAATCAACACACACTTTTCAAACATGGATAAAAGAATATTGAAAATTTTATTCATGGTAAACAATGGAACTAACAACAAGTTAACATCATGCTGATCAACATTCATGTATAGCACATCTTCATATGATGCAAAGTCAAAAAAATATGCTATTTTCAAAATGGCAAGACAATGTTGAGTGTGAGAAAAACTGGGTAAACTAGGGACAAAATTTTGGCAAGTGTTAGATATTTTTCAACTGCACCAGTTGGAATCGAACCCGGGCAGTACAGCTTTTGGGTGAGAGGGCTGCAGCCATCGGGCTAGTGCGGTATGTTCGAAAGAATGAAGGCGTCTTCCCCGGCTCCGGTTCTTTCCCGTCTGTGTGCACTCGCCGTGGCGCCGCCGTATGCCGTTGTCAACATGCTCAACAAACGAGAGGAATCCGGAGAGGACTGTACGCCAAGAGGCTGACAGTGGGGACCCACTAGGTCCAAGCCGTACACAAGCAAGTGCCTCATTGGAAAAAAGCTTCCTCCTAATTGCATACTGATGTTGGGGCCCACGGGTTTGTCAACCTAGTCAATAAACAAAATAAATTTCCAATGATGACTTTCATCGGGGAGCTTTTTTTCCAGGGGTATCGGGGATCTTTTTTTTTGTTGAGGGAAAGGGGTATCGGGGATCTAGCTGGTATCATTTTTTTCAGAGGGCGAACAAGTATCAGCTAGGCCTAGGTTTTGTTTTTTAACAAGCGTAGCCCACGACATACTGAGACAGTGGTTTCAACTTATTTTTTGAGGTCCATCATGTACGTACCGGCCTATGGGCCTCCCAACATAGGTTTTACTTTTTCTTAAACATCGGCAGCCCAATGTATTTTTTTAATAAAACACAGATCTCCGTTCTATTTATCTATATATAAGAATAATAATGCAGTGTCCAATTTTTGTTTTCCCTTCTTACCACATTATATATATTTATATTATTACTATTATCGTATATTTAATAGAGACTTATATATACATTATAAAAACATCCCACGTCTTATTAACTTATAAAAGTAAATGTTTAACAGAAGTTGGCAAGGAAAATCCTGGTTGTTTTTGACTCACGGGCAAGGAAAATCCTGATGATTGCGTACAAAAGCTTGCGAAGATTTTAAGGACCAATGTAATAAAAACGCGCTCATTTTTCTTTTGAGCAATAACTCGCTAATTTGTTAATTTTATATATAATAAAATGTGTAGCTCCAGTTTATTTTTTGATATTAATTGCTCCTTCTAACCTAACATTAAATATAGAACAAGCCCAGCTAATTCGTGTATTTCAAGAAAGTGCAAATGGGCTGGGATTTCTTAGAAAATATTAAATGGGCTGCATTGACGCGAAATTATTTGTTCACCCAGCCCAGCAAATGGACTGTAAATTCTAGAAAACATGGGTTAATTATATGCCACATTTTTGCAGGCTGACATGTGGGCCAATAGGCCGAAGCCTACACAAGGCGTTGTCAACTTAGTCAACAAATGATTCTGACATCCACAGCCATTGGATTTATATCCAACGGCCGGCGTGCACCTTCAATCTCTCGTCTTCTTCCTCCAGCGTCGCCGGGACCGCCTGCTCCGGCCTCCGGCGGCTAGCGGCTCTGCTTAGCACGCATCGCTGCGAAGCGCTACCCCACCGCCGGCCACGCTATCCCTCCACCCCTCCACACCTCTTGTTATTCTCCACCGACTGCAGCCCCACGCCACACCAGAACCAGTTATAAGCCTTGTACTCCTCTCAATCTACGATTCCACTGCCGCGTCTTCCCATCTCCGGATCGTTCCTGTCAGGGGCCTCGCCGTCATCCACTGCCTTGCTGCGCTTGGTGCAGCGTGGTCAACAAACGAGAGTCATCGGAAGAGGACTATATGTGGAGAGCCTGACAGCTGGGACCCACGAGGTCCATGGTCGCACGCAAGGAAAGTTCCTCCTTATTAAGCTGAAAAAATTTGTTTCCTCCCCCTGACAGCTGGGACCCATCAGCTACATCTTCGCACACAAGGAAGTGCCTCCTTAGTACGCGGAAAAAAATAATTCCTCCCCCTGACAGCTGAGACCCACCAGCTACATCTTCGCACGCAAGGAAGTGCGTCCTTATCCTCCATGACAGCTAGGACCCACCCGATCGAAGCGTACGTAGCATTGTCTGTCTTGTCGCGAACGTGTACGTACATACTGGTCGATGAACCATGGCCGAGTAAGTAGCGGCACATGTCATAGTAGATCCCCCCACGTAGTAGTTCAGGCTGTCCCGTCTAAACCGTGTACACGTACATACAACCACATGCCAAAAAATACGGCCATGTACGTACATACGAGCGGGGTCTCGAAACATGTACTCGCACATACGGACGGCCAGGGCTCGTGTATATGGAGAGGCAACAGACGGCAGCGACGTCGGCAGCTAACCGGCTGGGTCGGAATGGAGGAAACAACGTCGTGTTCACCGAGAGCCAAGTGACTGGGTCGGAATGTGTCCTGTTCATCGGGAGCGAAGCCACTGGGTCAGAACACGTCCTGTTCATTGGGAGCCAACCGGCTTGGACGAAACAGCCGGAACGGGGTCTAGCGTACCGCAAAACGGAGGAAAACGGCCTTCTGTTCGACCGCGTACGGTCGAAACGGGGTCCTATTCATTGGGAAGGGTCTGGTGTACCGCAGAACGAAGGAAACAGACTTGTGTTCGAGCTCCTATGGTCGAAACAGGGTGCTGTTAATTCGGAGGGGTGTGGCGTACCGCAAAACAGAGGAAACGGACTTGAGTTGGAGCACCTACGGTCGAAATGGGGTCCTGTTCATTGGAAGGGGTGTGGCGTACCGCAAAACGGGACTCCGTGGCCTACTTTTCATCCACCGCCTACTTCCTCCAGCCTCCACCTGCTACTGTCCATCCCACTGTTGACTTCCTCATGTCTCCACCTGCTACTGTTCATCGACGGGGTCCCTGTTCATCCAGCCTCCACTGGCTACTGTTCAACCAGCCCTCCACAGGGTCCTGTTCATCCAGCCTCCACCGGCTACTATTCAACCAGCCCTTCACGGGGTCCTGTTCAACCAGCCCTCCACGGGGTCCCTCCACCGGCTACTGTTCATCCACCCCACCTCCTCGACCGGGGTCCTGTTCATCCAGCAGCAACGGCCTCTACTACCATGGGGTCTTGTTCACCCAACCCCCACCGGGAACTATTCATCCAACCCCCAACAATGGTCACTGTTCATCAAGAGGCAGCAGGTTCGATCGGCTTCAGTGAGCAGCAGTAGCGAAGGAATCGCTCGATCGGGTTCAGTTAACAGCCAAGGGATCGATCGCCCGGGTTCAGTAACGCGCGTAGCTAGTGCAATCGCTCGGGTTCAGTAAGCGAACGCCTCGCTCGGGTTCAGTTAGAGCCTAACGCCTCGCACCCACGCGCGTACATGTATGAGAGAAACGTGCAAATCTCCATGCATCGCTCGGCCCCGACCACCCACCGTAACCGGGAACTCCCCGAAATTTTCCTCGCCCTCGCTTCTACCATGATTTTTTCCGTCATGGACGGCCCAAAGAATGTCAAGCAGGTGCGTCCCTGGCCCGCCCAAGACAAAAAGCCCATTTTCTGTCATGATTTTTTGTTATAGAAGTAGGAGCCCACCACATCTATGATGATACATGCTTTTGTCACAATTATCGTCATAGAAGTGTCATAAGCATGACAAAAAAAATTCGTTCGGGCCAAAATGTCACGGATGTGTCTTTTTTTTTTTGTAGTGCAACAAGATGAAAGTGATATGGTGAAATCCCCGTGTACCCTCAAGAACACTTTGCTTCATACTCCCTCTGTTCCTTTATCTAAGGTGTATTTTTTTTGGCACGGTGACCAAGGCACATAATTATAGACGTGTTAGGACGAAATTACCCTTGGCAAATTTAATGTTTAGTAGCAAGTAAATCAGTTAGTGTAGGAAAGTAAGAGATACATGCAATCGACATAGAGATAGTTTCCTTCTTTTGCTACAAGGAGAGATACAGACAATCAGGAGAGAGATACTTTCCTTTTTCTGAAGGGCTAAAAAGGGAATTATGAGAAATTAGAAGAAATGCACCTTACATTCTGGAATTTTATCAAAAAACAAATACACCCTATATAAAGGAACGGAGGGAGTATAAGGATTGGGCTACCTTGCTGCACTTTATTTACCATTACCGTTACTTATCCGTTACAAATTATCTTACTATCAAACATCTGTTACCGACTATTTCAGTGCTTGCAGAAAATACCTTGCTGAAAACCACTTGTCATTTCCTTCTGCTCCTCGTTGGGTTCGACACTCTTACTTATCGAAAGGACTACGATTGATCCCCTATACTTGTGGGTCATCAAGGCTCTTTTTTAGCACCATTGCTGGGGATTGAAGCGCTCTTGGTAAGTGGAAATCGGTAAGGAAAAATTTATACTACATGCTGAAATTTACTGTCACTTGTTACTATGGAAAACCATCATTTGAGGGGCTTGTTCGGGGTATCTTCACTTCGATCGGAAGCACAATTAGTTGCTCCTCAACCTAATGCACATACTGAAAATATTGGTTATGAAATTCCTTCAGGTATGATAGAACAACTGCTAGCTAATCCTTATGAAGGAGATGGAACCGAACATCCTGATATGCACTTTATATATGTGGATGAAATTTGTGGATTATTTAAGCTTGCAGGTTTACCCAGAGATGAAGCTAAGAAGAAGGTTTTCCCTTTATCTTTGAAGGGAAAGTCATTGACATGGTATAGGCTATGCGATGATATTGGATCTTGATACTGGAATCGATTGAAATTGGAATTCACCAAAAAAAATATCCTATGCATCTAGTTCATTGTGATCGGAATTATATATATAATTTTTGGCCTCGTGAAGGAGAAAGTATCTCTCTAGCTTGGGGGAGGCTTAAATCAATGTTATATTCATGCCCCAATCTTGCGCTCTCGAGAGAAATTATTATTCAGAATTTTTATGCTCGGCTTTCTCGTGATGATCAATCCATGCTCGATACTTCTTGTACTGGTTCTTTTATGAAGAAGACTATTGAATTCAGGTGGGATCTTTTAGAAAGAATTAAACACAACTCTGAAGATTGGGAACTCGACGAAGGTAAAGAGTCGGGTATTAAGCTTAAGTTTGATTGTGTTAAATCTTTTATGAATACCGATGCTTTTCAAAAGTTTAGCACTAAATATGGACTTGACTCTGAGATACTAGCCTCTTTCTGTGAATCATTTGCTACTCATGTTGATCTCCCTAAGGAGAAGTGGTTTAAATAACACCCACCTATTAAAGAAGAAATTAAAGAACCGGTCATAGTTAAAGATGAAACTATTATTTATAATGTTGATCCAGTTGTGCCAACTGCTTATATTGAAAAGCCACCTTTCCCTATTAGGATAAAGGAACATGCTAAGGTTCCAAGTGTGGTTCGCAAAAGCAATATTAAAGCACCTAAACCCTCTGAACAAATTAAAGTGGAACCTAGTGTTGCTATGGTAAAATATCTCTTGGTCGATAATATTGATGGGCATGTTATTTACTTCATTGGTGAAGCTGCTAGAATTGCAAAACCCGATGGAAAAGATAAACATAGACCCATAGTTGGCATGCCTATTGTCTCAGTTAAAATTGGAGATCATTGCTATCATGGTTTATGTGACTTGGGTGCTAGTGTGAGTGCTATTCCTTTTACTCTTTACCAGGAAATTATGAATGGCATAGCACCCGCTGAAATAGAAGACATAGATGTTACTTTTAAACTTGCTAATAGAGACACCATCACACCACTTGGGATTGTTAGAGATGTTGAAGTCTTGTGTGGGAAAATAAAATACCCTACTGATTTTCTAGTTCTTGGTTCCCCACAAGATGACTTTTGTCCCATTATCTTTGGTAGACCTTTCTTGAATACCGTCAATGCTAAAATAGATTATGAGAAACAAACTGTCGGCGTTAGCTTTGGTGATGAGTCTCATGAGTTTAGTTTCTCTAAGTTTAGTAGACAACCTCATAATGAAGAATTACCTAGTAAGGATGAAATAATTGGTCTTGCTTCTATTGCCGTGCCTCCTACTGATCCATTAGAACAATATTTGCTAGACCATGAAAATGATATGCACTTGCGTGAAAGAAATGAAATAGATAAAAATTTCTTTGAACAACAACCTATCCTAAAACACAATTTACCTATTGAAACTCTAGGAGGTCCTCCTACACCTAAAGGTGATCCTGTGTTTCAATTAAAACAATTGCCAGACACTTTGAAATATGCTTATCTTGATGAGAAAAAGATATATCCTATTATTATCAGTGCTAATCTTTCAGAACATGAAGAAGAGAGATTATTGAAAATTCTGAAGAAGCACCGTGCTGCTATTGGATGTACTCTTGATGATCATAGAGGACTTAGTCCGACTCTATGTTAGCACAATATCAACATGGAACCTGATGCTAAACCCGTTGTTGATCACCAACGACGATTGAATCCTAAAATAAAAGAAGTGGTAAGAACTGAAATATTAAAGCTTCTGGAAATAGGTATAATACATCCCATAGCTGATAGTAGATGGGTAAGAACTGAAATATTAAAGCTTCTGGAAACAGGTATAATACATCCCATAGCTGATAGTAGATGGGCAAGTCTTGTTCATTGTGTCCCTAAGAAGGGAGGTATTACTGTTGTTCCTAATGATAAAAATGAGCTTATTGCACAAAGAATTGTTACTGGCTATAGAATGGTAATTGATTTTAGAAAATTAAATAAAGCAACTAGAAAAGATCATTATCATTTGCCTTTCATTGATCAAATATTAGAAAGATTATCTAAGCCCACACACTTCTGTTTTCTTGATGGATATTTTGGTTCTCTCAAATACCTGTTTCACAACCTAATCAAGAGAAAATCACCTTTACTTGTCCCTTCGGAACTTATGCTTATAGACGTATGCCTTTTGGTTTATGCAATGCACCTGTTACGTTTCAAAGATGTATGACTGCTATATTCTTTGATTTTTGTGAAAAGATTGTTGAGGTTTTCATGGATGATTTCTCCATTTACGGAACTTCTTTTGATGATTGCTTAAGCAACCTTGATCGAGTTTTGCAGAGATGTGAGCAAACTAATCTTGTCTTGAATTGGGAGAAGTGCCACTTTATGGTTAATGAAGGTATTGCCTTGGGGCACAAAATTTTTGAATGAGGTATTGAGGTGGATAAAGCTAAAGTTGATGCTATTGAGAAAATGCCATGTCCTAAAGATATTAAAGGTATTCATAGTTTCCTTGGTCATGCTGGTTTCTATAGGAGGTTTATTAAACACTTCTCTAAAATTTCTAGGCCTCTTACTAATCTTTTACAAAAGTATGTGCCATTTGTTTTTTATGATGATTGTGTAGAAGCCTTTGAAACACTTAAGAAAGCCTTAACTTCTGCCCCTATTGTTCAACCACCCGATTGGAACTTGCCCTTTGAAATTATGTGTGATGCTAGTGACTATGTTGTTGGTGTTGTTCTAGGACAAAGAGTTGATAAGAAATTAAATGTTATCCATTATGCTAGCAAAACTCTAGACAGTGCCCAAAGAAATTATGCTACTACTGAAAAAGAATTTTTAGCAGTTGTGTTTGCTTGTGATAAATTCAGATCCTACATTGTTGATTCGAAAGTAATTGTTCACACTGATCATGCTGTTATTAAATATCTTACGGAAAAGAAAGATGCCAAACCTAGACTCATTAGGTGGGTTCTTTTGCTACAAGAATTTGATTTACATATCACTGATAGGAAAGGAGCTGAGAACCCCGTAGCTGATAACTTGTCTAGGTTAGAAAATATTCTTGATGACCCACTACCTATTGATGATAGTTTTCCTGATGAACAACTAGCTGCAATAAATGTGTCTCATAATACTCCTTGGTATGTTGACTACGCTAATTACATTGTTGCTAAATATATACCACCTAGTTTCACATACCAATAAAAGAAAAAATTCTTTGACGATTTAAGACATTACTTTTGGGATGACCCACATCTTTATAAAGAAGGAGTAGATGGTATTATTAGACGTTGTGTACCTGAGCTTGAATAGGAACAAATCCTACAGAAATGTCACTCTGAAGCTTATGGAGGGCATCATGCGGGAGATAGAACTGCTCACAAGGTATTGCAATCTAGTTTTTATTGGCCTACTCTCTTCAAGGATGCCCGTAAGTTTTTTTTATCTTGTGATGAATGTCAAAGAATTGGTAATATCGGTAAGCGTCAGGAAATGCCTATGAATTATTCACTTGCTGTTGAATCATTTGATGTTTGGAGTTTTGATTATATGGGACCTTTTCCTTCCTCTAATGTGTATACTCATATTTTGGTTGCTATTGATTATGTTACTAAGTGGGTAGAAGCTATTCCAACTAGTAGTGCTGATCATAACACTTCCATTAAAATGCTTAAAGAAGTTATTTTCCCAAGGTTTGGAGTCCCTAGATATTTAATGACTGATGGTGGTTCACACTTTATTCATGGTGCTTTCCGTAAAATGCTTGCTAAATATGATGTTAACCATAGAATTGCATCACCTTATCATCCTCAATCTAGTGGTCAAGTTGAACTGAGCAATAGAGAAATAAAACTAATATTACAAAAACTGTCAATAGGTCCCGAAAGAATTGGTCTAAGAAATTAGATGATGCACTTTGGGCCTACAGAACAGCATAGAAAAATTCTATGGGTATGTCTCCGTATAAAATGGTTTATGGAAAAGCTTGTCATTTGCCTCTTGAGTTAGAACATAAAGCATATTGGGCAGTTAAAGAAGTCAACTATGATTTCAAACTTGTCGGTGAAAAGAGGTTATTTGATATTAGCTCACTAGATGAATGGAGAACCCAAGCCTATGAAAATGCCAAACTATTTAAAGAAAAAGTTAAAAGATGGCATGACAAAAGAATCCAAAAGCGGGAATTCAAAGTTGGGGAATATGTTCTTTTGTACAACTCTTGTTTTAGATTCTTTGCAGGAAAACTTCTCTCCAAATGGGAAGGACCATATATTATCGAAGAAGTTTATCATTCTGGAGCTATCAAAATTAATAATGCCGAAGGTACCAATTCGAAGGTAGTCAATGGGCAAAGAATTAAGCACTATATCTCAGGTACGCCTATTGATGTTGAAAGCAATATTATTCAAACCATGACACCGGAGGAACACATAAAAGAAACCTTCCAGAATACTCCAGAATCGTGAAAAAGAGGAGGTATGTGATACGATAAGTAAACGGACTCCGAAAAATCCGTAAAAAAAAATTGTCAGTTTTGGAATATTACAAAAATTAGGAAAATTAGAAACAACCAGGAAGGCAACTGAGGAGGGCACAAGACACCAGGGCACGCCTGCCTTGCCTGGCGCGCCTAGGTGGGTTGTGCCCACCTCAGGAACCTTCCCGACTCCGTTTTCCTCTTGTTTGATTGTTTCCCAAGATAAAAAGAATCTTTATATAACCCCGAATGTATTGACCACCGTATTGCGGAGAAATCTTATGTTCTTCTTTCTTGCTGTTTTCTGACAGATCTAGATCACCATGGCCGCTCCGAGCTCCTCCAAAGACAAGTTCTTCGAGAGGGTAATCAACCCCTACTTGTCGGAGGTGATGAAGCACCCTCAAACCATCAAGATTCATGAGGGGGTGCTCCACATCCGAGTCGTTCACGTTCCCAAGGGGACGGGAACCATGGAGGCCAGGCTCGAAGCCATGGAGCAGGAGGTCTTCAAGTGCAAGGGGATGGTGGAGCATGGACTCAATGCCAATCACCTCATGATTACGGATTTCACCCGTGATCACAACGAGCAAATCAACTTTCTGCAAAGCAATATCTATGATCTCCAAAATCAAGTCTTTGAATATGACGCGAGATTTAAAGGTATGAGTTTGGCTGCCAGTTGCAGGACTCGCGAGACTCACGCTTATTCTTATGATGATGAACCGCTGCCCTAGAAGCCGGAGGATAAGCCCGCTACTACCTCATCAGCACCACCATCATTGTCGTGGTTTTGTCACGGCAGATTCCCTTGCAAGAGGGCTTAGGTGCGAGGCCATCGCTACGGTGACTAGCTTGAAGGGGTTGAGCCGGACGAAAGACACAGATTTACCCAGGTTCGGCCCCTCACGATGGAGGTAAAAGACTACTCCTGCTCTCGTTGATTATTGCTTGAGTATTGATTACAAGGGAGCGGGATTCGCTTGACCTAGCTATCGATTGATTGTAAATTAAGTTTACCCGCCGCAGGGACTCGCCTTTATATGCACAGGCCGAGGCCCCGGGCTTACAAGAGTCCGGTCTGGTCATACTTCGTGACCAACCCTGGTTCTAAGTCGCCTTGCCTTGCTAGGCAAGTCGCCATCAGGCGGCTTACACTTCCGGGTTACGCATCATCTTCTGGCCTTGGGCCTCCGTCCGGCTCACCACGTAAGTCGCCTCCTTGGCTCCATGTCTTGGTCTCTTGGGCCTGTCTAAGGCCTTACTGTTAAGTCGCCAACATCCTAACCCGGCCCTTCTAGGGCGGGTTATATCGTGGGGTCATATCCCCAACATTAGGCCCCAGATTGATTTGAACTTGTTCATGTCAATCTTCAACTCCTCCGGTTAGTGAGTCTTCTTTGATTCTTCTTAATGTTTAACCCTGAGCAGATCTTCATAACCCGCCATATGAAAGGATGACGTCATCTTCATAAATTCAGAAAAATAAACTCATGACGTCATAGTGGATCTTTTGCATTAATCAATTATCCCGACAATCGAGGCGCCCCCTTTGTCGCAGTAGTTATTACGTCTCCTCGATTTTCGCACATGCTTGTTACTATTCCACCATTTTCTCCTTATAAATAGGCACGGGGGGCCTGCACTTTTCACCCCCGTAGCCTCCTCTTCGTCTTCTTCCTCACGACGCCTGCCACGAGCGGAGCTCCGCCGCATCAGTCGAACCGCACCAGCCGCTCCTGTCGAGGCCGCTGCATCAACCTATTATTACCAGAGCTCAGCGGCACGCGCCCGCTCATTTCCATCGCTGTCAGGTACCATTTTTCTGCCCTTTCAGATCTGCATTAGGTCACCCAAGTTCTTAGGAGTTCGTCGGCGTTCATCGTAGTTCTTCATACCTTTGACTAGAACCTGTATCCAATCCAAAAACGCCATAGAAACACTGCGGTAGCTAGTTTAGCATCCATCTTGAATCTTGAACAGATCTCTTCTTCTTCAAAATCGATAAACAACCCACTAGCTTTTCCACTGCCACCATTAGGTTTTGCAATTATTTTTCTTTTTGAACTGCCTATAGATCCGTGAATATAGCAGCAACTTGCGAAACTTGTTTGCCCACACTTAGCAATATCTTCAGTAAACCTCTGCTTAGATGACCTGCCAGTATGATGTCGGCTTATATTTGCATAACTTAACCCGCCATATCTCATCAGCCTGATAATCACCTCACCCCCATATCTAGGGTGGCTCATAATTTCTCAATGGTTCGCCGTGACATGTAGACTTTCAATCATAACTGGCTTATTACTGCTGAAATATCATGTAATCAATTAGGCGGCTTACCATTTCAATTTTAACCTGCCATACCCTGATTCCTTGTCCGCAGCTTTTTAACCCAGCCAATCATGACTAAAACTCCCACTTCTTGTGACTCGGTAGCCTCCGAAGTCTCAATGCTCATGCTCAATGAGTATGTGGACATGGGGGTTTTGCCGGCTAAGGAAGTTACCCATTGGCGGGTTCCCGGTCTTGAGACTACTCCTCAACCCGGAGAGGGTGAAGTCGTAATTTTTACGGATCACCTCCTCCGTGGCTTTTCACCACCCGGGTCAAAAAAAAATCCAGGACGCTCTGCATTTTTACAATCTTCATCCCCAAGATATCGGTCCCAACTCCGTCTCCAATCTATGCCATTTTCAAGTATTCTGTGAAGTGTATCTGCAAGAGGAGCCCATTGTTGACCTCTTCAAAGACTTCTTTTATATCAATCGCCAAACTGAAATGACGGATGGACCCAGTCTAGAACTTGGAGGTGTTTCCATCCAAAGGCGGAGAGATGTAACCTTTCGCTCAGCCGCACTGCCCAGCCATCCCAAGAACTGGAACTGCACTTGGTTCTATTGCAGGGATACTGCTCCAGCTGAAGAAAATTCCTTGTCGGGTTATCGCCCCTACCGGCTCAGTACCAGCAGCAAGCTTCCTGGTCGATTAACCACCGCAGAACATGCTCAGTATGTGCGCACATTTTCAAAGATAAGAGCTTTAATAACCAACGGCTTAACCAGAGTTGATCTGACCCGCTGCTGGGTCTAATGGAGGATTCTACCACTGAGCCGGCGCCGTGGCTTAATGTGCCAATATACTGGTGATGTAAAAGACCCGCAGCGCTATAACCAAAAGCCTCTGACTGATAAGGAGATCAATGAAATGGTTAAGTCACTGCTTGGGGAGCCTCAAGAAGCCTGCAATAAAGCGGGGCTGAACCCTTTCTGCATTCTTAACCCGGCTCCCGTTGTAAGTACTTTGAGTAAACCTTCGTCTTGCTTATCTATCTTTTGTGCTTCATATCCTTTTAAATTACTGCCAATGTATGTATGTATATAGGCCGATTCTCCCTTCTGGAAGAAGAAACTAACAGCCGCCCCGCCAGCCAAGAAGACTAAAGCAGTGAAGTCTTGTGGCACGGGTCGCCGTAAGAAACAGACAGCAGAAGAGCTACTCGAGCTAGATGAGTCGGAGGTAGAACTTTATTCCCTTGATCTTCTTTTCATGCAACTTATTAATGCTGATTCCTCTCAGGACGAAGTGGAGACAAGTCATGCTAACGAAGCAGAGGTAATTACTATCTCCTCTGACTCAGAACCCTTGCCAGGAAAGAAAACACGGCGGGTCATCCAAAAAGTAAGATTTTCTCACCCTCTTGCTTATTTGGACCCCAACTTTCTTTTGAAGAAGCAGCAGCACGAGTCCAGGCGTCAGACCCGGAGCGGCAGCGCTGAAGATCTTATAACCGGTTTATCCAACACACCAGCTCCTCGAAAACGTCGCAATGAGGTGCCTCATAGCCCGACTCTATCTCTTCCACGAGCTGGTCTTGTGCGGCAACCTCTTAACTCTTCTGACTCCAACTATCAGGGAACACCTCCGTCCTTTGGAGACTCAACTGGAACATAGCTGTCTGCCTTCATTGTCGCCCCAGGGTAAATGCTTTACATTTGTTGACAAAACTTGTTATCATATGCTCATAAGCTTTTATATTCTTGTCACAGGGCCAAAGCCAAAACTAGTAAAAAGCAAAAGGTGGGCGGCTCTTCCAAGGCCCCCGAGGTCTCTGAGCCGGAGAAAGAGGTGCTAAAAGCCCCTGAGGTCTCAATCCAAAATCCTAAAGACCCAGTTGATCAGCAAAATGATCCACCTTCGCAGACAGATGCAACACCTTCTGAGGCCATGGACACTGATGCTAACCCGGCAGATAGCCATGATACACCAAGTCCCACTCTTATCAAACCAGTTGAAGAAATCCCTTCTGAGAAGACCACTGATGATGTTACCATTACTGGGACGGGTTATAAGGCGCCCGGAGCCCCTACTATGTTAACACAACACGGTGCCAAAGAAGAGGCACCTTTATTGGAGAAAGGCAAGATGAAACTGGATCTGCAAAGCTATGCAGAATTTAGTGCGGGCGAGTTGCACCTAGGCTATCTAAACTGCCTCCATACAAGCCGTGAACTGGAAGCCGGCTTAGTTAACATGATGAAGCAGAAATATGAGGTATGAACTTAACCCCTTTCTGTCTTAACCCATATATATTTATGTAGCCCCCAAGGGCCGGCTTATCTTGATAAGATGAGACGGGTCTTTCAAATAACCACTTTGCAAAAAACCACGCGTAGCCCCCAAGGGCTGGCTTATCTTGATAAGATGAGTCAGGTCTTTCAAATAACCACTTTGCAAAGAACCGCGCGTAGCCCCCAAGGGCCGGCTTATCTTGATAAGATGAGACAGGTCTTGCAATCACTCGTTACAAAAGAATGTAGCCCCCAAGGGCCGGCTTATTGTTTAGCCGGGTCATAATATAAATTGAAATGACCTACATTAGCCCCCAAGTGCCAGTATATTGCTTGCATTGTGCTTGGGACTTGAGTAATCTTATCATAAAAAAATTGCTCCATACTGTTATGTAACCATGGTCTCAAATCCTTCGTGCAGGAAGCTTTAAGCATGAAGGAGTCGCAACTTGGCGATTTATAGAAAAATGTGGAATTTCAACAAGCTGAAAGCATCAAGGCCGAGTTAAAACTGAAGTCTGCTTTGGAATATTTGGAGAAACTAAAATCCAATTTTGACGCTGAGAGAGCTACTCTTGAATCTAAAAAGGCTGCCTTACTGAAGCATGTGGAAGACGCTGAGAAGCAGCTTAAGCCGGTCACTGAAGAGTTTGCCGGCTTAAAAGAGCACATATCTCAAATGACAGCCGCCATCTTTGGTAAGTTTCAAACTTGTATTCAACTGAAGCAACTCATAAATCATTTGACGCGCTTTAACTCGCCTAGCGACTCAAAATACTTGAGTTTTAACCCGCCTGACTTGTTCCTTAACTGTACGACAGGCGCTAGGAGTTCCAACCTTGGCCAAGATATGCTGTTGAAGCTTAAAGTTGTTTACTCTTTAATAGAAAAGCTATATGCTAGAAGCCTGCGAACACTTGTAGCCATAGCAAGCAGCAAAACACTTCCGACTCTCATCAAGACTGTGCTGGATTATCTATCAACAGTGCCATCACAGATTGAGGAGATAAAACTATCAGCCGCCTGCTTAGGAGCCATTACTGCACTAAGCCGGGCGAAAGCTTGGCAATCAGAGCTGGACCCAACAGAAATGGCTGGCGGGTGTCCAGAATTTAACGATGATGGCACCATCTTCAATGAAGCAGACTTTGCCAGATGCGTCAAAGAGATAAGGCCTCTAGCATGTCAACTTGCGCAAGAGCTGGATCTGACAAAGTATTAGCCGGCTTATGACAGCAATAATGTTCGTATCAAGCTGCCGTCACATGAAATTGTGGACTTAACTCCTCAAAGGCGTAAGCGTATTTTTGCCCCTGACATTGACCCTTCTCTTATCCTTAACAATGAAGCAACCTTTGAGGCGTTAACTGGCATCGACTAGACATCGGACAATCTCCAGATTGCAAGCGACGACGAGCCGGCACAGGATGACCCGAAAACCTCAGCTGCAAGGCGCGATGAAGATATTTACCCAACGGGTCACAACCCGGACAGTGTTGAGGCCGGCTCAAAGAAGTGATGTAACTCCTGAAAAACTTCGTTGAAAAGCTTTTGGGCTCAGCTGTAGCCTTGTAATAGCTTAGTTGAAAACAGTTAACTGCCCTGCCATGCCTTCGTGCATGTTTTATCAGCCTGCGCTTCAGCAGCTTTAACTTCTCTGATCTTGTCATATATATGCATATCTAGTCTTGCAATATTATTGAAATATCCTGAGGTCTTGATATATAATCTGTCAAAGATCCATCAATCCCTGTACTAGCGACTTGTAGTCAAAATCCTGGGCGAGTTAAATCACCCAATGCCTCATGGTCTCAAAGTTGTAAACAATCCCCTTTGCGGGTCATGGCTGCTATAAACTCAAATTATGAGCAATGCTAACCCGGACCTTCTGTGATCCAAGGGCTTGTAGCCTTCATATGACAAAAAAATCCTGTAGAAACAAGAAACAGAGAATATATACATGTATATCTCAAATATTTATAAGGCAGCTTTGAAGGCATGACCAAAAGAGACCGGCTCTTGTTTTATTTTTGAAAAAACTCAAGTTTTGCTTCAAAGAAGCTAGGCATGATAGCCTTTCATCCTGTAAGTCGGCTCTCTCGTGACATAAATCCGTCATTTTAACCTTAACTAGTTCAAGGTCTTAGTAAAAAGATTGAATGTTAAGAGTACGAACGGGCCACATAGCGGAGAAACAACAAGCAGACAGGTGAGTTTATCCTAGCTCTCTGTAAGCCGGCTCTCACGTGACAAAAACCGCTGTTTTAACTTTGACAAGTTCAGGGTCTTAGTTAAAAGATTGACTGTCAAGAGTACGGCGGGTCACCTGGCGGAGTAGCAAGTTGCAAACAGGCAGGTTTAATCCATATATGGCATATAAAGCCGTTCAAGAGGGTATGAAAGCTAAACTCGGTGAGTTGGAAGCCCCCAAGTGACCTTATGATCAACCAATAAAGACTCATGCACAGAAAATATGATATGAAACGAAAGAGGCCCCGAATTTGGGCATGCTGGCTTTATTAAGTTGATCATAAAAGATATATACATTAACGAAGGTATGTACAATGATGAGAGCCAATGACTCAAGTGTAGTAAGGCCGAAGATGAGCAATGTTCCACGGCCTGTTGGTCTCCTCCTCAGAAGTACGTGACTTTTTGCGCTCACGTATATCAATGAGATAATATGACCCATTGTTGAGATTCTTGCTGACCACAAAGGGTCCTTCCCAAGGTGGTGATAGCTTATGCATGCCTGTCTAATCTTGAATTAGCCGGAGCACTAAGTCGCCCTCTTGGAACGTCTGGGTTTTAACTCTGCAGCTATGATAGCAACGCAGGTCTTGTTGATAAATCACCGAACGGGATGCTGCAAGATCACGTTCCTCATCCAAAACATCAAGTGTGTTCTGACGCGCCATCTCATTATCTGCTTCAATGTAAGCTGCCACCCTAGGCAAGTCATGACGGATATCGCTAGGGAGAACCGCCTATGCGCCATAAACCATGAAGAAAGGCGGGTATCCTGTTGATCTGTTGGGGGTGGTTCTGATACTCCAAAGGACTGAAGGAAGCTCCTCAACCCAACAACCTGGCATTCGTTCCAAAGGAACTACAAGTCGGGGCTTGATCCCTCACAAAATTTCTTGATTGGCACGTTCTGCTTGTCCATTAGACCGTGGATGAGCCACCGAAGATACATCAAGGCGGATGTGCTCTCTTTGACAGAACTCTTTCATAGCACCCTTAGACAGATTGGTACCATTATCAGTGATGATACTGTGAGGATAACCAAAGCGGAAGATCAGCTTTTTAACAAACTGAACTGAAGTCGCTGCTTCACAATTGCTAACTGGCTCTGCCTCAACCCACTTGGTAAACTTGTCAACCGCCACCAAAAGGTGGGTCTTCTTGTCCTTAGACCTCTTGAAAGGTCCAACCATATCAAGCCCCCAGACCGCAAATGACCAAGTAATTGGAATCATCCTCAATTGCTTAGCCGGAACATGAGCTTGCCTTGCAAATTTCTGGCATCCATCACACTTACTAACAATATCCTCTGCGTCGGCATGAGCCGTCAACCAGTTAAACCCATGATGAAACGCCTTAGCCACCAAAGATTTTGACCCGGCATGATGACCACAATCACCTGCATGGATCTCTTGTAAAATTTCACGACCCTCCTCGGAAGAGACACAGTGTTGGAACACGCCTGTCACACTGCATCGATGCAACTCGCCATTGATAATAGCCATAGACTTAGATCACCTTGTGATCTGTCGTGCCAAAGTTTCATCCTCGGGTAACTCGCCACGAGTCATATAAGCCAGATAAGGCAGCGTCCAGTCAGGAATAGCGTGAAGAGCCGCCACCAACTGTGCCTCCGGGTCAGGGATAGCAAGATCTTCCTCCGACGGTAACTTGACCGAAGGATTGTGTAACACGTCAAGAAATATATTAGGGGGCACCGGCTTACGTTTAGACCCAAGACGGGATAGTGTATCAGCTGCCTCATTCTTCCATCGATCAATGTGATCCCCCTGATAACCCTTAAAATGACCAGCAATATTGTCAACCGCCTGACGATAAGCCGCCATAAGCGGGTCTTTAGAGTCCCACTTGCCTGAAACTTGCTGGGCCACTAAGTCTAAGTCGCCCAGACATCTGACCCGGCTTAAATTCATCTCCTTGGCCATATGAAGCTCATGGAGCAAAGCTTCATACTCAGCTGCATTGTTAGTACAAGGAAACATTAGCCTTAAAACATAATAGAATTTGTCACCGCGGGGGGAAGTCAAAATAATTCCAGCCCCCGAGCCCTCCACTTGCCTGGAACCATCAAAGTGGATTGTCCAATATGTGTTGTCAGGCTTCTCCTCGGGTGTTTGTAACTCTGTCCAATCATTTATGAAATCTACCAAAGCTTGAGACTTGATGGTTGTTCTTGGCACATACTTAAGATTATGAGGTCCAAGCTCAATCGCCCACTTAGCAACCTGGCCTGTGGCTTCTCTATTCTGAATAATATCTCCTAAAGGAGTAGAGCTGACCACAGTAATAGGGTGCCCAAGGAAATAATGTTTCAACTTGCGACTCACCATGAACACCCCAAACATCAGCTTTTGCCAATGTGGATATCTTTGCTTGGACTCAGTCAGGACCTCAATGACATAATAAGCCGGCCGCTGGACTGGGTACTCTTTACCCGCCTCCTTGTGCTCCACGACAACTGCCACGCTGACTGCCTTGTTATTAGCCACCATGTACAGGAGCAGAGGCTCTTTTTCTATGGGAGCAGCCAAGATGGGCGGCTCAGCTAGCTGCTTTTTGAGTGCCTCAAACGCCTCATTAGCATCATCACTCCAAACAAAATGATCCATCTTCTTCATCTGATATAGAGGAATTGCCTTCTCTCCCAGGCGGCTTATGAACCGGCTTAGAGCTGTAATGCGACCCGCCCAGCGCTGAACGTCATTGACACACGTCGGCTTAGAAAGTGAAGTGATGGCCTTTATCTTCTCCGGGTTAGCCTCAATGCCTCGCTCTGAGACTAGAAACCCCAGCAGTTTACCTGCAGGCACACCAAAAACACACTTGGTCGGGTTAAGCATCATCTTGTAGACCTGGAGGTTGTTAAAAGTTTCTTTCAAATCATCAAGTAAAGTGTCCTTTTTCCTTGACTGGACCACAATATCATCCACGTAAGCATGAACATTACACCCAATCTGACCATGGAAACAGTTCTGGACACAGCGCTGATAAGTCACCTGAGCACTTTTAAGTCCAAAAGGCATAGAAACATAGCAGAAAGCCCCAAAAGGTGTGATAAAGGATGTCTTCTCTTGGTCTTTAAGTGCCATCTTGATCTGATGATAACCAGAATAAGCATCCAGGAAACATAAACTGTCACAACCCGCCGTTGCATCAATGATCTTGTCAATACGGGGGAGAGCAAATGGATCAGCCGGACAAGCCTTGTTAAAATCTGTGTAATCCACACACATACGCCATGTGCCATTTTTCTTAAGTACCAGCACAGGATTAGCCAACCACTCAGGGTGAAAAACTTCCACGATAAACTCGGCCACCAAGAGCCGAGCTACCTCTTCTCCAATAGCCTTACGTTGCTCCTCATTGAAACGACGGAGGAACTGTTTGACAGGCTTAACTTTGGGATCCACATTAAGGTGGTGCTCAGCGAATTCTCTCGGTACACCTGGCATGTCAGAAGGTTTCCATGCAAAGATGTCCCAATTCTCACGGATGAACTCGATGAGCGCGCTTTCCTATTTGGGATCCATATTAGCCCCCAAAGTGAACTGCTGTGATGAGTCGCCAGGCACAAAACCCACCGGCTTGGTACCCTCTGGTGACTTAAATTTGATGGGCGGGTCAGACTCTGTGCTGGGTTTCTTCAACGGGGTCATATCAATCGGGTCAACATTGTCTTTGTAGAACTTGAGCTCTACATCAGCACAACTCGCTTCTGCACAAGCAGCATCTCCTTCCTCGCACTCCAGGGCGACTTTTCGATCACCGTGTACCGTAATTGTCCCCTTTGGCCCTGGCATCTTAAGTTGCAGATAAACATAACAAGGGCGAGCCATAAACCGAGCATAAGCCGGCCGTCCAAACAGAGCATGATATGGACTCTTGATTTTGACCACCTCAAACCACAACTTCTCAGTTCTATAATTGTACTCATCACCAAAAGCCACTTCTAGTGATATTTTTCCAACAGGATAAGCCGACTTGCCAGGCACCATGCCATGAAACACTGTGGATG
Organism: Thinopyrum elongatum; assembly: GCA_011799875.1. NCBI lineage: Eukaryota > Viridiplantae > Streptophyta > Magnoliopsida > Poales > Poaceae > Thinopyrum > Thinopyrum elongatum. The sequence continues at coordinate 537,060,948 of CM022299.1, forward strand.
ACGGCTTGAGATCCTTGTCAGTCAAATTCATCCTGCGAAAAGTATCATAGTACAGAATGTTGATACTACTGCCACCATCCATGAGTACCTTAGTGAATTTATAGCCACCAACCTGAGGAGCCACCACAAGGGCTAAATGACCCGGGTTATCAACCCGTGGCAGGTGATCCGCCCTGCTCCACGATATCGTGTGCTCAGACCACCTCAAATACTGCAGAACAGCCGGCTCTACTGAATGAACAACCCGCTTATGAACCTTCTGATCTTGTTTGAAAAGACTTGTAGTGAAAACGTGGTGTTGGCCCCCATTAAGCTGCTTTGGATTACTCTGATACCCTGACTGATTACTTTGCTGCTGGTTACCCTGACCAGACTATTGATTATGACCACCATGGTTACCTTGACCCTGATAACCATAGTTTGAGCCGCCACCACCAAAGCCGGACCCCTGAGAACCGGATCCTGACCCGCTAGGCGGCTCATTGTTATTACCATGATGCTGACTGAGGCTGTAATTCCTGCACTCCCGCATGACATAACAATTCTTCCAGGCGTGAGTGGACGGCTTATTAGGAAAACTATGCTTTGGGCAAGGTTCGTTAAGCATCGCCTCAAATTTGAAAGGCTTTCCTCCGCCAAAAGGCGGCTTACCATTACCGTTGCAGCGCTGGTTTTTATACCTAGTGTTGGTGTTAGCCACTAGATCTGACCCGCCATCGGGGTGCCTCCGCTTACCACCATTACCCTGGTTGTTGCTATTATTCCCTGCTACATTCTAATGCTGACCCTTACCATTGCCATTATTCTTGCCTTTGTTGGGTTTATCCTCATCATCAGAACCAGGGTCCTTTGTACTATCAGAATCTGCATATTTAGTGAGAGCCGCCATGAGCTCACCCATGTCCTGACAAGTACGCTTAAGCCGCCCGAGCTTCTGCTTGAGAGGCACAAAATGACAGTTCTTCTCTAAGATCAGAACCGCCTGAGCCGTCGTGATGTTATCAGACGAGTGAATAATGGTAGAGACCCGCCGGACCCAATGGTGGGCCAACTCATCCTCACGCTGTACATAGTGATCCAGGTCAACGATCGTCAGAGGCTGCTTGCATGTCCCTAGGAATTTTTTTATGAAACGCGCCTTCAACTCTGCCCATGAACTGATAGAATTGGAGGCAAACCTTTTAACCACGTACGAGCCAGCCCTTCCAACATCATAGTAAAGTATTTGGCACAGACAGCGTCGTTAACATCCAACATCTCCATAGCTAACTCATAACTTTCAATCCACGCCTCAGGAGGGGGATCAGCTGTATAATTGGGCACCATGCAAGGACCCTTAAAATCTTTGGGCAGACGCTCATTACGCAGAGCCGGCACTAAACACGGCACTCCAACCGCCTTGGAAATTGTCCTAGCTCCCACCGAGGTTGAGGGGGTCACCGGAGGCTGCTGATAAGCCCTCACGGCGGGCTCTGGCATCATCCACGATCGCCTGAGCATCTGTCCTCGGATTAAGGGGCGTGTTACGGCGGTGATCACTGCTAAAGACAGCGGGCGACTCAATATGCCGACTGTAACTTTGACTTGGGTGAGGGGTCGAGTGTATACGATCACGGCTGTATGAGTAAGGCGCCTGCTGCACAACGGCTGTCTGAAGAAGCTCGACCGTGTTCCAGGTCTCCACCGCAACCGGTGACTCGCCAGTGATTGGAATTGCCGCCAGTCGGGTTTCTGCTGCTAACATATTTTCCACCGGGTTAGAAAAGTGCCCTGGTGGTGGCATCAGAAAACGCTACGGCGGTGCCTGATTGGGGGCTGGTTAGGTCCCGGCTCTTCCCTCTGTTCCGTCTCAGGCTGACGAGGTTGAGCCGCCCGGCTTTCTGGCAAGTCTGGGTTTAATTGAGGATCCACCCGTGCATCGGGAGTACTTGGACCCACTCCCGTAGTGTTAAATAAATGCCTTGGGTCATATGTCGGTGGCAGGCGACTCTGGTACCTTCTCTGGAATACTGCATTGGATACGTTCTGATCCAGACTCAAGCGCTAGGCTTCTGCCTTCACATGCTCCGCCTCTGCGTCAATCTGCCTTCAGTGCAGCTGTCTAGATGTTCTCAGCAGCGATATCCTCTTGGGCCTTGGTGATCTCCTCCCGAATCTTTACAATTTCTGCATTACGCTCTGCCTGATTCGCCGCAGTAACCTCTATCGCTAGCAAAGTTGTCAAAGTGCCCAAGAGCTCTGAGAAAACCTGAGCCGGTGGCCTAACTAAGCCGTCGGCACCAGCTGCCGCAGCGGTCGAGTTAGGTGTCATAGATGCGGTTGTTGATGAGTTGAGAGTCGGCCCTATGCCAGCCATGAAGATAGCAGCTCTGCACGGCGGCTCATAGGGATCCAGAATACTGTTGCCATTGGAATAGCCCCCAAGCCCACTGTCTTGAAGCTGGTAAATTGACTCCATCTCTCTGGTCGAGGACTCATCACCTGAATAGACGAGAGTCTCTCCTCCAGATACAGAATCCTTCGCGAGTTCCATGCCATGTGCGAAACCGATGAAAACACGCTTCCGACCGGGTTGAATCCGGGTGGGTTGCATGCGCCGAGCTGACTCGACGATGTTGGTGGAGCATTCCGGCTCAGGCTCAGATCCGCCGATCTTTCCGATGAAGACGTGAATTCCACCGAAGGGGACCCGTTACCCGTACTCGTTTGAGTCGGTCTCGGGGCCCCAGCCAGCGCCGTCGATGTAGAGCTTCCCGCAGCGACTCTTGGTCATCTTGCCAACGGCGTATCCCTCGATCACTGGGAAAGAGCCCTTCAAGAACTCGAAACCACCATGCGCTGGCCGCACGGTGGGCGCCAACTGTCGTGGTTTTGTCATGGCAGATGCCCTTGCAAGAGGGCTTAGGTGCGAGGCCATCGCTACGATGACTATCTTGAAGGGGTTGAGCGGGACGAAAGACACAGATTTACCCAGGTTCAGCCTCTCACGGTGGAGGTAAAAGCCTACTCTCGCTCTTGTTGATTATTGCTTGAGTATCGATTACAAGGGAGCGGATTCGCTTGACCTAGCTATCGATTGATTGTAACTAAAGTTTACCTGCCGCAGGGACTCGCCTTTATATGCACAGATCAAGGCCCTGGTCTTACAAGAGTCTGGGTCTGGTCATACTTCGTGACCAACCATGGTTCTAAGTCGCCTTGCCTTGCTAGACAAGTCGCCATCGGGCGGCTTACACATCCGGGTTACGCATCGTGTTCTGGCCTTGGGCCTCCGTCCGGTTCACCACGTAAGTCGCCTCCTTGGCTTCGTGTCTTGGTCTCTTGGGCCTGTCTAAGGCCTTACTATTAAGTCGCCAACATCCTAACCCGGCCCTTCTAGGGCGGGTTATATCATGGGGTCATATCCCCAACAATCATCGTCTTCCCCACCAAAGGAGACTTGAGTTCATGGTGTGGGCACTCCCCTTGGCTTGTGCCAAGCTTGGGGGAGGTGCCCCGGTATCGTATCACCATCACTTCCATTACCTTTATCTATTTTTAGTTCGATCCTTAGATTTCATGATTTAGTTGAATAAAAGCATAGTATCCTCTATTTTTGAGTTTTAGTTTCATGATCTATCTTTCTGTGTAATCGTGTGTGAGATATATAATAAAGTTTAGTTTGAGTTTTGTTTCTTTACTTCCTTGCTGCAATCAAAATAAAAGGAATGAATAAATGAAAAGGATCATATGCTAATCTTATAGTGAGTAATGACATCACATAAAGAAAAGTATAAGTGGTAAAATTTGTTGAAGATTGACAAACATAGCATTGGTCAATGATGCAACTCATGAAAGAATTAATAAGGGAAGAGAAGATTCACATGGAAATATACTATCTTGGACATCTTTTATGATTGTGAGCCCCCATTAAATATTATATGTCAAAATTGTTGACGTTGGACGAGGAAGACAACGTAATGAGTTCTGTTTGTTCATATTCACATAGAAGTTATATTGTCACAGATCCTTTAACATGTGGTGCTTGCTCAATATTTTTGCTAGCCAAAAATTCCGCACTAAGTAGAGATACTACTTCTGCATCCAAAACCTTAAACCCAAACTCATATTTTGAGAGTCCACCATACCTACCTAGGGATTGAGTAAGATCCTAAGTTGTCATCAGTGCAATAAGGCAATAAAAATTGCTTCTAAATGTGTTGGATCATTTAGTGTAAGAGAAAATTGAGTGTTGTACGAACTTGTGATGGCAAAGTAATAAAGGCGACAGACTACATAATAAAGGTTGCTATCATAAGGGGCAATATAGCGTGATGTTCTTTTGCATTAAGGGATTTGGCATACAAACAAAAAGCGCATGGCAACCACTGCTTCCCTCTGCGAAGGGCCTATATTTTACTTTTATGTATTTACTTTCATGCATGAGTCAAAGTATTCTTCCCTATTCCTTTTTATTTTCTCTTTTTGCAAGCATCATGTGGTGAGGAAAGATCTAGGCATATATATCCAGTTGGATATGAGTGAGCATGAGTTATTATTGTTGACATCACCCTTGAGGTGAATACGTTGGGAGGCGAAGCTATAAGCCCCTATCTTTCTATGTGTCTGATTGAAACTTTTTGCTCATGGGTATACTGTGAGTGTTAGCAATCATAGAAGATTAAATGATGGTTGAGTATGTGGACTTGCCAAAAGGCTCCGATACGTGAACCTTCGTGAAAATATGATGAATTGTAGTTACAGAGTTTACTGAGAACATAGTTTGTTGGTTTTCAATAGAGTTTATGCTTTATACTTCAATGTTGTGATTAAGTGTTACCTGTTCATGAGAAGTTATACAATAGAAGTTGTATGATAAAGCTTTATGATTAAGTTTGTTGCTGTTATGATAATAAGCATTATTCTACTATGTCTGTACTTTGCTTTTATCGGCACCTCTCTCTCTAAGCATGTGGACATGTTTTTCGATATCGGTTTTTCACTTGAGGACAAGCGAGGTCTAAGCTTGGGGGAGTTGATACGTCCATTTTGCATCATGATTTCCTACTATTATTTATAATGCTTTTATGCATAATAATGCTTTATGGAGTAATTATAATGCCTTTTCTCTCATAATATACAAGGTTTACACAAGGAGGGAGAATACCGGCAGCTGGAATTCTGGACCTAAAAAAGCTACGTCAGAGATACCTATTCTGCCCATCTCCAAATGAGCTAAAAAATTACGGAGAATTATTTTGGAATATATAAAAAATACTGGAGCAAATAACTACCGGAGGGGGGCCACCTGGTGAGCACAAGATACCAGGCCGCGCCAGGCTTGTGCTCAGCCCAGCCCACCTCCGGTGCCCATCTTCTAGTATATAGGTCATTTTGACCTAGAAAAAATAAAAGGAGGACTTTCGGGACGAAGCGCCGCTGTCTCGAGGTGGAACTTGGGCAGGAGCACTTTTGCCCTCAGGCGAAGCGATTTCGCCGGGGGAACTTCCCTCCCGGAGGGGGAAATCGAAGCCATCGTCATCACCAACAACCCTCTCATCTTGGGGAGGGCAATCTCCATCAACAACTTCAACAGCACCATCTCCTCTCAAACCCTAGTTCATCTCTTGTGTTCAATCTTTGTACCGGAACCTCGGATTGGTACCTGTGGGTGACTAGTAGTGTTGATTACATCTTGTAGTTGACTACTATATGGTTTATTTGGTGGAAGATTATATGTTCAGATCCATTATGCTATTTAATGCCCCTCTGATCTTGAGCATGATTATTATTTTTGAGTAGTTACTTTTGTTCTTGAGGTCACGGGAGAAGTCATGTTGCAAGTAATCATGTGAACTTGATATGTGTTTGATATTTTGATGATATGTATGTTGTGATTCCCTTACTGGTGTCATGTGAACGTCGACTACATGGCACTTCACCATATTTGGGCCTAAGGGAATGCATTGTGGAGTAGTTATTAGATGATGGGTTGCTAGAGTGACAGAAGCTTAAACCCTAGTTTATGAGCTACTTCGTAAGGGACTGGTTTGGTTCCAAAAGATTAATGCTATGGTTAGATTTTATCTTAATACTTTTCTCGTAGTTGCGAATGCTTGCGAGGGGGTTAATCATAAGTAGGAGGTTTGTTCAAGTAAGAACAGCACCTAAACACCGGTCCACCCACATATCAAATTATCAAAGTAGTGAACACAAATCAAACCAACATGATGAAAGTGATATGGTGAAATCCCCGTGTACCCTCAAGAATGCTTTGCTTCATATAAGAGACCATTTTGGCCTGTCCTTTGCCACAAAAGGATTGGTCTACCTTGCTGCACTTTATTTACCGTTACCGTTACTTGTCCGTTACAAATTATCTTACTATCAAACTATCTGTTACCGACTATTTCAGTGCTTGCAGAAAATACCTTGCTGAAAACCACTTGTCATTTCCTTCTGCTCCTCGTTGGGTTCGACACTCTTACTTATCGAAAGGACTACAATTGATCCCCGATGCTTGTGGGTCATCACAACTATTGTCCAAAATATTATAAGAACATTCGTCGCATAATTCAAAACATAATGTCTCATACAACTCTGGAACACAATAACTATTATTTGATCCTAAGATGAATCTTGTAGATAAACTAAAGCCATGATTCTATTGGTCCTGAGCAGAGATCCCATCACCATCCTTGACTAGCATCACATCTTTATTTCTTCTGAACTTGTGAGCTTTCTGTAGTCCCTGCATTAGATTGCACACAAAAGCAATCGATAAGTATCAAATACTTTTGACTTATAGAAACAAGATAAATAACATTAACTTTGTATAACTTTTATACCTTTACCGGAAGAACCATTCTTCTTGTCCGCCAGATATTTCTTGCAGTTCTGCTTCCAGTGACCCATTTGTTTGCAGTAGAAACATTCAGTCTCTTTAGAGGCTCCGCCCTTGTTCTTCTTCTGAGAGACGGTCTTACCGGCACCAGTAGATTTCTTCTTGGATGTGCCCTTCTTTTTGAAACTGGTAGTTTTGTTGACCATCAACACTTCTTTGTTCTTGTGCATTCCAGCTTCCGCAGTTTTGAGCATAACAAACAACTTGTTTGCACTTTTCTCCATCCCGTTCATGTTGTAATTCATGATAAAACCATCATAAGATGGGGGGAGTGAAGCAAGCACAATATCTGCACCGAGTGTTGGCGGAATTCCAAATTCCAGTGAAAAAGTCTGTCAACATAGCCTGCAAGCTTTACTATATGCTCACTCATTGAGGAACCCTCTTTCATCTTGCATTCGATCAGGGCCTTGGTTAACTCAAACCATTCAGTCCTTGCCTGTTTCTTGTACAGAACTTCTAGTGACCTAATTATAAATTGAGTGGTAGATCGTTCAAAACGCTTCTGTAGTTCAGGATCCATGCAAGTTAACATGAGACACTGGACTGCTTCATAGTCATCACTACGAGCAGTATAAGCAGCAACTTCTTCTGGTGGTGCGTCCTTTGAGGGAGCATCACCTAGGGGCTGATCCAGCACGTACTCCTTCTTAGCACTCCTGAGAACAAATCTTAGGTTGCGGATCCAATCCGCATAGTTTCCACCATTTGCAGCCAACTTTTCTTTCTCAAGCATAGGGGCTAAGTTGAACATATTGTGAGCCATTTAATCTACAACGATAAACACAAATAATTTTAGACATAATTCATAATTAATATTGCACTAGTTTATTAAAACAAATTTTAATATTAAAGTGCACTCCCACTCAAATTAATATCTCTCATAATTAATAGTGAGTGATTCAAGATCCAAGTCTAGTTCTCAGCCATTGATGTGGACATCACTGATGACGAGAATTTTGACCGGTGGGCAAACTTTTGCCGATCATATCTCCATATGACTCTTGTTCATCTTTCGATGCTTTGTGCTCCGAGCTCAGAATGATTCTGCTAGAACTTCAAGACAACCGAGTGTTATCTGCATACATGGTCTGACCATCCCCGTCTTACACCTCACGTCCCGTTTGTACTCATGTGGACATGACGCACTCCGGAGTGCTACGTGTTATAGACGGTTGCAGCACTAGGAAGAGCACCTTTTAACTTGATATTTACTATGAGAGATCACCTTAATAATTGACTACTGCGGAATCAAAGGGTGCAAACAACAAAGGGATAAACATCTCAGGCAATTCATACTAGCATGACATGGTATAGCCCTGGGCGTCGGGAGATCTTCATGATTGTCTTCAATCTTTAGTTGAATCAACGTGACGGCCAATATTTCATTGTCGTGGCAACCTTTTCAAAAAACGTTGCCGTGGTGGCAATCTCAGAAAACGTTGCCATGCCGACCATTTCAGAAAACGTTGTCGTGGCACCAAAATCTGAAATTCCGTCGTGGCACGAAATTATAGCTCCTCGTCCCGCGCCTTGGTACACCTTCTCCTCATCAGGGTCCTTTCTGTATGTCTTGCCACCATCACCTGTAACCTATCTCTACGATATTTACATTAAGGTGGCAATCTTGTGGTCCAGCCATCATGCCGTAACGCGTGATACGTCTCCAATGTATCTATAATTTTTTATTGTTCCATGCTATTATATTATCCATCTTGGATGTTTTATATGCATTATGGTACTATTTTATATCATTTTTTGGGACTAACCTATTAACCCAGTGCCAAGTGCCAGTTGCTGTTTTTTCCTTGTTTTTGTCTTTTACAGAAAATCAATATCAAACGGATTCCAAATGGAATAAAACTTTACGATGATTTTTCTTGGACCAGAAGAAACCCAGGAGACTTGGAGAGGAGGCCAGAGGAGCCACGAGAGGGCCACAAGCCCTGAGGGTGCGCCCCAGGGGGGCGCACCCCCCAGGCTTGTGGACCCCTCGGGACTCCCCTAACCTTAATTCTTGCTCCATAAATACCCAAATATTCCATCTACATGAGAAGCATCCACAAAAATACTTTTCCGCCGCCACAAACTTCTGTTCTCGTGAGATCCCATCTTGGGGCCTTTTCTGGCACTCTGCCGGAGGGGGATTCGATCACAGAGGGCCTCTACACCAACCTTGCTGCCCTACTGATGATGTGTGAGTAGTTTACCACAGACCTATGGGTCCATAGCTAGTATCTAGATGGCTTCTTCTCTCTCTTTGATCTTCAATACAATGTTCTCCTCGATGTTCTTGGAGTTCTATTCGATGTAATCTTCTTTCGCGGTGTGTTTGTTAAGATCTGATGAATTGTGGATTTATGATCAGATTATCTATGAATATTATTTGATTCTTCTCTGAACTCTTTTATGCATGATTAAGATAGCTTTGTATTTCTCTCTGGTCTATTAATTTGGTTTGGCCAACTAGATTGATCTATCTTGCCATGGGAGAGGTGCTTTGTGATGGGTTCAATCTTGCGGTGTCCTCACCCAGTGACAAAAGGGGTAGCGAGGCACGTACTGTAATGTTGCCATTAAGGATAAAAAGACAGAGTTTATATCATATTGCTTGAGTTTATCCCTCTACATCATGTCATCTTGCTTAAGGCATTACTCTGTTCTTGTGAACTTAATACTCTAGATGCAGGCAGGAGTTTTGTAATTTGCCATAATATTATTTAATAATTTGCCATAATATTTCGGTTTTGCAGGGTTTTAAGTTCAAAAGAATAGAGTAATGCCTGAAGCAAGATGACATGATGTAGAGGGATAAACTCAAGCAATATGATATAAACCCCATCTTTTTATCCTTAATGGCAACAATACAATATGTGCCTCGCTACCCCTTCTGTCACTGGGTGAGGACACCGCAAGATTGAACCCATCACAAAGAACCACTCCCATGGCAAGATAGATCAATCTAGTTAGCCAAACCAAATCAATAGATCGGAGAGAAATACAAAGCTATCTTAATCATGCATAAAAGAGTTCAGAGAAGACTCAAATAATATTCATAGATAATCTGATCATAAATCCACAATTCATCGGATCACAACAAACACACCACAAAAGAAGATTACATCGAATAGAACTCCAAGAACATCAAGGAGAACATGGTATTGAAGATCAAAGAGAGAGAAGAAGCCATCTAGCTACTAGCTATGGACCCGTAGGTCTGTGGTAAACTACTCACACATCATCGGTAGGGCAACAAGGTTGGTGTAGAGGCCCTCCGTGATCGAATCCCCCTCCGGCAGAGAGCCAGAAAAGGCCCCAAGATGGGATCTCACGAGAACAGAAGCTTGCGACGGCGAAAAAGTATTTTTGTGGACGCTTCTGATGTTCGGGGAATATTTGGGTATTTATAGAGCGAAGGTTTGGGTTAGACGGTCTACAGGGGGCCCACAAGCTAGGGGTGCACCCTTAGGGCTTGTGACCTCCCCGTAGGTCTTCTGGCCTCTTCTCCAACTCTCTTGGGTTTCTTTTGGTCCAAGAAAAATCATCGTAAATTTTTATTCTGTTTGGACTTCGTTTGATATTGATTTTCTGTAAAAGGCAAAAACAAGGAAAAAACAGCAACTGGCAATGGGCACTAGGTCAATAGGTTAGTCCCAAAAAATAATATAAAATAGTACCATAATGCATATAAAACATCCAAGATGGATAATATAATAGCATGGAATAATAAAAAATTATAGATACATTGGAGACGTATCAAGCATCCCCAAGCTTAATTCCTGCTTGTCCTCGAGTAGGTAAATGATAAAAACAGAATTTTTGATGTAATTTTGTTTTATGTGGCATAAATATTCAGATCCATAAGATTCAAAACAAAAGTTTAATATTGACATAAAAACAATAATACTTCAAGCATACTAATAGAGCAATCATAGTTTTTCAAAATATTTTGGCCAAAGAAAGTTATCCCTACAAAATCATATAGTCTGGTCATGCTCTATCTTCATCACACAAAGTATTTAATCATGCACAACCCCGATGACAAGCCAAGCAATTGTTTCATACTTTTAATGTTCTAAAGCTTTTTCAACTTTCACGCAATACATGAGCGTGAGCCATGAATATAGCACTATAGGTGGAATAGAATATGGTGGAGGTTGTGTGGAGAGATCAAAAAGAAGAAGATATCTCACATCAACTAGGCAAATTAATGGGCTATGGAGATGCCCATCAATTGATATCGATGCAAGTGAGTAGGGATTGCCATGCAACGGATGCACTAGAGCTATAAGTGTATGAAAGCTCAAAACAAAACTAAGCGGGTGTGCATCCAACTTGCTTGCTCACAAAGACCTATAGCACTTTGAGAAAGCCCATCATTGGAATATACAAGCCAAGTTCTATAATGAGAAATTCCCACTAGTATATGAAAGTGTCAACATAGGAGACTCTCTATCATGAAGAACATGGTGCTACTTTGGAAAAAGGATAGTAACATTGTCCCTTCTCTCTTTTTCTCTCATTTTTTCATTTTTTACTTTTTGGGCTCTTTGGCCTCTGTTTTTTATTTTTTTTATTTTTATTTTTCGTCCGGAGCCTCATCCCGACTTGTGGGGGAATCGTAGTCTCCATCATCCTTTCCTCACATGGGACAATGCTCTAATAATGGTGATCATCACACTTTTATTTACTTACAACTCAAGAATTACAACTCAATGCTAGAACAAAAATATGACTCTATATGAATGCTTCACGCATATGAGAACAATATGACAATGATGGTATATGTCACAATAAACGGAACGATGTAAGTTGCATGGCAATATATCTCAGAATGGCTATGGAAATGCCATAATAGGTAGGTATGGTGGCTGTTTTGAGGAAGGGTAAATGGTGGGTTTAATGCACCGGCGAACGTTGCGCGGTACTAGAGAGGCTAGCAATGGTGGAAGGGTAAGAGTGCGTATAATCCATGGACTCAACATTAGTCATAAAGAACTCACATACTTATTGCAAAAATTTATTAGCCCTCGAAACAAAGTACTAATACGCATGCTCCTAGGGTGATAGATTGGTAGGAAAAGACCATCGCTCGTCCCCGACCGCCACTCATAAGGAAGACAATCAAAAATAAATCATGCTCTAACTTCATCACATGACGGTTCACCATACGTGCATGCTTCGGGAATCACAAACTTTAACAAAAGTATTATTACTCAACCACAATTACCAACTAGCATGACTCTAATATCACCATCTTTATATCTCAAAACAAATGCAAGGAATCAAACTTCTCATATATTCAATGATCTTCATGAAAGTTTTTATTATATCCCTCTTGAATGCCCATCATATTAGGACTAGATTCATAACCTAAACCAATTGCCATACTATTTTCAAGACTCTCAAAATAATATAAGTGAAGCATGAGAGTTCAACAATTTCTATAAAATAAAACCACCGCCGTGCTCTAAAAAGATATAAGTGAAGTACTAGAGCAACTGCCTAGCTCAAAAGATATAAGTGAAGCACATAGAGTATTCTAATAAATTCATGATTAATGTGTGTCCCTATCAAAAGGTGTGTACATCAAGGATTATTGTGGCAAACTAAAAATAAAATAAAGCAAATACTCATATATCACAAGACGCTCCAAGCAAAACACATATCATTTGGTGAATAAAAATATAGCCTCAAGTAATTTTACCGATGGACGAAGACAAAAGAGGGGATGCCATCCGGGGCATCCCCAAGCTTATATGGTTGGTTCTCCTTAAATTTTACCTTGGGGTGCCTTGGGCATCCCCAATCTTAGGCTCTTGCCACTCCTTCTTCCGTTGTCCATCAAAACTTTACCCAAAACTTGAAAACTTCACAACACAAAACTCAACAGAAAACTCATAAGCTCCGTTAGTATAATTAAATAGATCACCACTTTAGGTACTATTGTGAATTCAATCTTAATTCCAACTTCTCCATGGTTCATACCCCCCGATACTACCCATAGATTCATCAAAATAAGCAAACAATACATAAAAACATAATCTGTCAAAAACAGAACAGTCTGCGAAGATCTGAATTGTTGTCATACTTATGTAACTCTAAAAATTATGAAAAATTAGATAAATGTAGTTAATTTGTGTATAAATCTTTTTAAAAAAATAAGAGTTTTTTGTAGCTTCTGTGAATTATCAAAATTCTGTTACTGGACACAAAATTTTCTGTTTTTCAGCAAGATCAAATCAACTATCACCATAGATCATCCCAAAGGTCTTACTTGGCTCAAACAGTAATTGAAACAGTAAAACACAATTACTACAGAAGTAATATTGTGTATTTATTCAAGAACAGTAGTAAAAACAAAAAACACAAAATAAAATTGGGTTGCCTCCCAACAAGCGCTATTGTTTATCGCCCCTAGCTAGGCATATTGCAATAGATCTAGGTGTTGTCATCTTTGGTACTTAATCCATAAGTAGCCCGCATAATAGATTCATATGGCAACTTAATTTTCTTTCTTGGAAAGTGTTCCATGCCCTTCCTTAATGGAAATTGAAATCTAATGTTTCCTTCTTTCATATCAATAATTGCACCAATCGTTCTAAGGAAAGGTCTACCAAGAATAATAGGGCATGTAGGATTGCAATCTATATCAAGCACAATGAAATCTATATGCACATAATTGCTATTTGCAACAATAAGAACATCATTAATTCTTCCAATGGGTTTCTTGATAGAGGAATCCGCTAGATGCAAATTCAAAGAACAATCATCAAATTCACAGAAACCTAACACATCGCACAAAGTTTTTGGAATAGTTGAAACACTAGCACCCAAATCACATAAAGCATAGCACTCATAATCCTTAATCTTAATTTTTATAGTAGGTTCCCACTCATCATAAAGCTTTCTAGGGATAGAAACTTCCAACTCAAGTTTTTCTTCAAAAGATTTCATCATAGCATCAACGATATGTTTAGTAAAAGCCTTATTTTGATTATAAGCATGAGGTGAATTAAGCATCGATTGCAACAAGGAAATAAAATCAATCAAAGAGCAATTATCATAGTTAAAGTCCTTGAAATCCAAAAGAGTGGGTTCATCGCTACTTAAAGTCTTGACCTCTCCAATCCCACTTTTATCAATTTTTTCACTAAGATCTTTAAACTCCAAATTATTGAGACGCCTTCTAGCTAAAGTTGACTCATCTCCAGTCCCATATTGATCAAGTTTTATATTGGCAAATAAAGATTCAATAGGAGTCACACCAATCACTTTAAGATCTTCATCATTATTATCACAAAAACTAGAAGAACGTGCTTTTACAAACCAATCTCTCTTAGCACGCATCCTAGCGGTTCTTTCTTTACTTTCATTCATAGAAATTCTAATAGCTTTTAGAGATTCATTAATATCATTCTTGTGTGGCATACATCTCATCTTCAAAGAATCAATCTCAATTGAAATCTTGTCAACGTTTCTAGCCAAATCATCAATCTTATGCAATTTTTCTTCTACCATAGCATTGAAAATCTGTTGGGAATTTATAAAATCCTTAATATTACTATCAAGATCAGAAGGTATCTTGTTAAAATTTCCATAAAAATTGTTGTAGGAATTACCATAATTATTAGAGGAATTACTAGGAAACGGCCTAGGATTAAAATTGCCTCTATATGCGTTATTAACAAACTTGTTCCTACCAACAAAATTCACATCCATAGATTCATTATTATTCTCAATCAAAGTAGACAAAGGCATATCATTAGGATCAATAGGAGCACTCTTACTAGCAATCAATTTCATAAGTTCATCCATCTTTCCACTCAAAGTATTAATTTCTTCAATCGCATGCACTTTTTTACTAGTGGAAGATCTTTCGGTATGCCATTGAGAGTAATTTGCCATAATATTATCTAGGAGTTTTGTAGCTTCTGATAATGTGATTTCCATAAAAGTACCTCCCGCGGCGGAATCTCTAGATGCAAAATTCAATCCCGCATAAAAAATTTGTAGGATTATCCATAAACTTAAACCATGAGTAGGGAAATTTATTATCATTAATTTCATCCTCTCCCAAGATTGTGCAACATGTTCACGATCAAGTTGCTTAAAATTCATTATATTGTTCCTAAGGGAGAGATTTTAGCGGGTGGAAAATACTTAGAAATAAAAGCATCTTTACACTTATCCCGTGAATCAATATTATTTTTAGGCAAAGATGAAAACCAAGTTTTAGCATGATCTTGTAGTGAGAACGGAAATAGATTTATTTTGACAATATCATTATCCACATCTTTCTTCTTTTCCATATCACATAATTCAACGAAAGTATTTAGATGGGATGCAGCATCTTCATTAGGACTACAAGAAAATTGTTCTTTCATAACACGATTCAACAAAGCGGCATTAATTTCATAAGATTCCGCACTAGTGGTGGGGGCAATTGGAGTACTAATAAAATCATTATTATTAGTGTTGGAAAAGTCACACAACTTGGTATTTTCTTGAGACATCGTGACAAAGCAACCAATCTACCACACAAGCAAAAAGGCAAATGAAAAAACGAACAAAAAAAGCGAATAAAAAGGCAAATATTTTTGTGATTTTCTGAAAACATTTGAGAAGTAGGGGAGAGGAAAACGAGAGGCAAATGGAAAATAATGTAATGCAAGAGATGAGAGTTTATGATAGGTACTTGGTAGGCTTGATGTGTATCCTCCCCGGCAACGGCGCCAGAAATTTTCCCTACTACTTCTTGAGCTTGCGTTGTTATTCCCTTCAAGAGGAAAGGGTGATGCAGCAAAGTAGAGATAAGTATTTCCCTTAGTTAAGAACCAAGGTATCAATCCATTAGGAGGAACAACCAAGTCCCCAATAGATGCACCTGCACAAAATAACAAACACTTGCACACAACACGAAAAAGGGGTTGTCAATCCCTTCACGGTCACTTGCAAGAGTGAGATCTAATAGAGATAGATATAAAAGATAAATAAAAGGCAAAATAAATTAAAGGTAAATAAATTGCAGCAAGGTATTTTTGTATTTTTGGTTTTATAGATCTGAAAATAATATGATAGAAAATAGACCCCGGGGCCATAGGTTTCACTAGAGGCTTCTCTCTTGAAAGAAAACATACAGTGGGTGAACAAATTACTGTTGAGCAATTGATAGAAAAGCGCATAATTATGATGATATCTAAGGCAATGATCATGAATATGGGCATCACGTCCGTGACAAGTAGACCGACTCCTGCCTGCATCTAGAGTATTAAGTTCAAAAGAACAGAGTAACGTCTTAAGCAAGATGACATGATGTAGAGGGATAAACTCAAGCAATATGATATAAACCCCATCTTTTTATCCTTAATGGCAACAATACGCCTCGCTACCCCTTTTGTCACTGGGTGAGGACACTGCAAGATTGAACCCATCACAAAGCACATCTCCCATGGCAAGATAGATCAATCTAGTTGGCCAAACCAAATCAATAGATCGGAGCGAAATACAAAGCTATCTTAATCATGCTTAAAAGAGTTTAGAGAAGAATCAAATAATATTCATAGATAATTTGATCATAAATCCACAATTCATCGGATCTCAACAAACACACCGCAAAAGAAGATTACATCGAATAGAACTCCAAGAACATCAAGGAGAACATGGTATTGAAGATCAAAGAGAGAGAAGAAGCCAACTAGCTACTAGCTATGGACCCGTAGGTCTGTGGTAAACTACTCACACATCATCGGTAGGGTAACAAGGTTGGTATAGAGGCCCTCCTTGATTGAATCCCCCTCTGACAGAGAGCCATAAAACGCCCCAAGATGGGATCTCACGAGAACAGAAGCTTGCGGCGGCGGAAAAGTATTTTTGTGGATGCTTCTGATGTTCGGGGAATATTTGGGTATTTATAGAGCGAAGATTAGTGTTAGACGATCTACAGGGGGCCCATAAGCTAGGGGGCGTGCCCCTACGGCTTATGACCTCCCCGTAGGTCTTCTGGCCTCTTATCGAAGTCTCCTGGGTTTCTTCTGGTCCAAGAAAAATCATCGTAAAGTTTTATTCTATTTGGACTCCGTTTGATATTGATTTTCTGTAACAGGCAAAAACAAGGAAAAAATAGCAACTGGCATTGGGCACTAGGTTAATAGGTTAGTCCCAAAAAATGATATAAAATAGTACCATAATGCATATAAAACATTCAAGATGGATAATATAATAGCATGGAACAATAAAAAACTATAGATATGTTGGAGACGTATCAGTATGAACCATGAAAAAGTTGGAATACAGTAGATATAACACCAATATAAATTAAGAATAAGTTCACAACAGTACCTAAAGTGGTGATTTGCTTTTCTTACACTAACGGAGCTTACGAGTTTTCTGTTGAGTTTTGTGTTGTGAAGTTTTCAAGTTTTGGGTAAAGTTTTGATGGACAACGGAACAAGGAGTGGCAAGAGCCTAATCTTGGGGATGCCCAAGGCACCCTAAGGTAAAATTCAAGGAGAACCAAGCATCTAAGCTTGGGGATGCCCCAAATGGCATCCCCTCTTTTGTCTTCATCCATCGGTAAAATTACTTGAGGCTATATTTTTATTCACCACATGATATGTGTTTTGCTTGGAGCGTCTTGTGATATATGAGTCTTTGCTTTATTTGCTTTTTAGTTTGCCACAATCATCCTTGTTGTACACACCTTTTGAGAGGGACACACATTAATCGTGAATTTATTAGAATACTCTATGTGCTTCACTTATATCTTTTGAGCTAGGCAGTTGCTCTAGAACTTCACTTATATCTTTTTAGAGCACGGTGGTGGTTTTATTTTGAAGAAAATTTTGAAATCTCATGCTTCACTTATATTATTTTGAGAGTCTTGAAAATAGTCTGGCAATTGGTTTAGGTTATGAATTTTGTCCTAATATGATGGGCATTCAAGAGGGATATAATAAAAACTTTCATGAAGATCATTGAATATATGAGAAATTTGATTCCTTGCATTTGTTTTGAGATATAAAGATGGTGATATTAGAGTCATGCTAGTTGGTAATTGTGTTTGAGTAATTATACTTGTGTTAAAGTTTGTGATTCCCGAAGCATGCACGTATGGTGAACCGTCATGTGATGAAGTTAGAGCATGATTTATTTTTGATTGTCTTCCTTATGTGTGGCGGTCGGGGATGAGCGGTGGTCTTTTCCTACCAATCTATCCCCTAGGAACATGTGTATTAGTACTTTGTTTCAAGGGCTAATAAATTTTTGCAATAAGTATGTGAGTTCTTTATGACTAATGTTGAGTCCACGGATTATACGCACTATCACCCTTCCACCATTGCTAGCCTTTCTAGTACCGCGCAACCTTCACCGGTGCATTAAACCCACCATATTCCCTTCCTCAAAACAACCACCATACCTACCTATTATGGCATTTCCATATCCATTCCGAGATATATTGCCATGCAACTTCCACTGTTACGTTTATTATGATATACACCATCATCGTCATATTGTTCTTATATGCATGAGGCATTCATATAGAGTCATATCTTTGTTCTAGCATCGAGTTGTAATTCTTGAGTTGTAAGTAAATAAAAGTGTGATGATCATCATTATTAGAGCATTGTCCCATGTGAGGAAAGGATGACGGAGACTATGATTCCCCCACAAGTCGGGATGAGACTCCGGACGAAAAATAAAATATAAAAAAAGAGGCCAAAGAGCCCAAAAGAAAAAAAAAGAAAACAAATGAGAGAAAAAGAGAGAACGGACAATGTTTCTATCCTTTTTTCAAAGTAGCACCATGTTCTTCATGATAGAGAGTCTCCTATTTTATCACTTTCATATACTAGTGGGAATTTTTCATTATAGAACTTGGCTTGTATATTCCAATGATGGGCTTCCTCAAATTTCCCTAGGTCTTCGTGAGCAAGCAAGTTGGATGCACACCCACTTAGTTTTCTTTTGAGCTTTCATACACTGATAGCTCTAGTTCATCCGTTGCATGGCAATCCCTACTCACTTGCATCAATATCAATTGGTGGGCATCTCCATAGCCCGTTAATTTGCCTAGTTGATGTGAGACTTCCTTTCTTTTTGACTACTCCACACAACCTCCACCATATTCTATTCCACCTATAGTGCTATATCCATGGCTCACGCTCATGTATTCCGTGACAGTTGAAAAAGCTTTAGAACATTAAAAGTATGAAACAATTGCTTGGCTTGTCATCGGGGTTATGCATGATAAATACTTTGTGTGATGAAGATAGAGCATGACCAGACTATATGATTTTGTAGGGATAACTTTCTTTGGCCTTGATATTTTGAAAAACTATGATTGCTCTATTAGTATGCTCGAAGTATTATTGTTTCTATGTCAGTATTAAACTTTTGTTTTGAATATTATGGATCTGAATATTCATGCCACATAAAAGAAAATTTACATTGATAAACATGTTAGGTAGCATTCCACATCAAAAATTCTGTTTTTATCATTTACCTACTCGAGGACGAGCAGGAATTAAGCTTGGGGATGCTTGTATGTTTTATATGCATTATGGTACTATTTTATATCATTTTTAGGGACCTATTAACCCAGTGCCAAGTGCCAGTTGCTGTTTTTTACTTTTTTTTATCTTTTACAGAAAATCAATATCAAACGGAGTCCAAAAGGAATAAAACATTACGATGATTTCTCCTGGACCAGAAGAAACCCATGAGACTTGGAGAGGAGGCTAGAGGAGCCACGAGAGGGCCACAAGCCCTGAGGGCGCGCCCCAGGGGGCGCCACCCAGGCTTGTGGGCCCCTCGGGACTCCCCTAACCCTAATTCTTGCTCCATAAATACCCAAATATTCCATCTACATCAGAAGCGTCCACAAAAATACTTTTCCGCCGCCGCAAGCTTCTGTTCTCGTGAGATCCCATCTTGGGGCCTTCTCTAGCACTCTGCCGGAGGGGGATTCGATCACGGAGGGCCTCTACACCAACCTTGTTGCCCTACCGATGATGTGTGAGTAGTTTTCCACAGACCTACGGGTCCATAGCTAGTAGCTAGATGGATTCTTCTCTCTCTTTGATCTTCAATACAATGTTCTCCTCGATGTTCTTAGAGTTCTATTCGATGTAATCTGTTTTTGTGGTGTGTTTGTTGAGATCCGATGAATTGTGGATTTATGATCAGATTATCTATGAATATTATTTGAGTCTTCTCTGAACTCTTTTATGCATGATTAAGATAGCTTTGTATTTCTCTCCGATCTATTGATTTGGTTTGGCCAACTAGATTGATCTATCTTGCCATGGGAAAGGTGCTTTGTGATGGATTCAATATTGCGGTGTCCTCACCCAGTGACAAAAGGGGTAGCGAGGCACATATTTTATTGTTGCCATTAATGATAAAAAGATGGGGTTTATATCATATTGCTTGAATTTATCCCTCTACATCATGTCATCTTGCTTAAGGTGTTACTTTGTTCTTGTGAACTTAATACTCTAGATGCAGGCAGGAGTCGGTCGATGTGTGGAGCAATAGTAGTAGATGCAGGCAGGAGTCGATCTACTTGTCACGGACGTGATGCCTATATTCATGATCATTGCCTTGGATATCATCATAACTATGCGCTTTTCTATCAATTGCTCAACAGTAATTTGTTCACCCACCGTATATTTTCTTTCAAGTGAGAAGCCTCTAGTGAAACCTATGGCCCCCAGGTCTATTTTCCATCATATTATTTTCAGATCTATAAAACCAAAAATACAAAAATACCTTGCTGCAATTTATTTACCTTTACTTTATTTTGCCTTTTATTTATCTTTTATATCTATCTCTATCAGATCTCACTCTTGCAAGTGACCGTGAAGGGATTGACAACCCCTTTTTCGCGTTGTGTGCAAGTGTTTGTTAGTTTGTGTAGGTGCATCTATTGCAGACTTGGTTGTTCCTCCTACTGGATTCATACCTTGGTTCTTAACTGATGGAAATACTTATCTCTACTTTGCTGCATCACCCTTTCCTCTTCAAGGGAAATAACAACGCAAGCTCAAGAAGTAGCAACGCGCAGGCCACTTAACATTACAACATATAACCATCTCATACATAAATTCATTATCATGACGAAGGCTATACCACATCATATGCAAACCCTGCAAATCGAAGTTAGACGTACTCTAATCGGTTTGGCAAATTTTAATTACGTGCTTAACCAATTTTATCAATTAAGACTAGCTACCTACGCAAGCACAACAAGGCGATGTTCTTGATGCTAGATTAAGTTTCGGGGTGTGTGAAAGAGAGACTTAATTAAAAGTCTCATCCTCCACACTAAACTTCATCAATACGTGTGACCCCTAGAAGATCATCCATCTTTGGCACCCTCTTGTGTACGCGAAGGTTCACTATTCCCGACTATGATGTAGCCCAAGGAACTGTTAGCAGATCGTCGACAGCCAGAGCCAATCGATTGTCAGAACCATGTAGCAAAACTACATCATTCTGCCGATGAACTGAACCGAAGCAACACTCGTGGGAAGCATAACAAGAACGTCAACCCTCACATATCAGATGTGGTCTAGATCGCAACCTGTATCTACTCATAAACCTGCTCATGATGCCACTGTTGGGAAACGTAGTAGAAAACAAAAATATTCGCCCTACGAACACCCAAGAACAATATGAAGATGCATAATGGGTTGTGATCAACGATCGTTACCGACTCCGGGAGTGCAGCGGAAGTAGACGAGTTGGTGTAGATCATACTTGAAGTCCCTCAAACGTTGATGACGATCCCGCGAACCGCCCACGAACGATCCCTCGAACGGAAGACCGAAAGCACGACCTCTCTACTTGGTTGCAAGCGTACGGTCTTCACGATCCGACAGCGCTTCGCCGTCCAGAGCTAATCGTCGCCGGAGAATTAGAGGGAGGAGATTAGAACCACACAGGGCTTCTATTTATGAGGATTAGAGGTGGCTAGGGCTCGCTCTAATTAGTCAACTAGGACCAACTAGAACGTGCACTAGATCAACTAGAGGAGGCTCCAAAACTTGTGTCCTCATAGGGTGGAAATCCTCTAGTATATATAGGATTGGGGGGGAGAGGGGCTGCCACCAAGGGGAAAGAGTCCCCTTGGGGCGCCGGCCAAGGGTGGGGGAGTAGGACTCCCCCTCCCTTGTTGGGCCCTTGTGGCCCAACTCCTTCTCCACCTCTTAGCCTTATTTTCCCCGTTGATATTAAATTAAATATATTTTTGTTCTAAAAAAATTCAGAGCATAATATATATAATTTAACATCTCCAGAAACATTTTCCACCTATATATATTAATCGGTAGTACCCGGTACTACCCGATATTCATCGAAACCCTTCCGGTGACCCCGAAAGGCTTCCGAAACCTCTCGGAACTATTCTGGATATTAATGAAACAATTTCACAAATATATTCTCATCACTCCCATCCTACTAACACTCAGCAGATCATGATTACCTTAAGCTTGTGACCCCGTAGGTTCGGTAACCATAGACATGAACGAAACCCCTTCGTTCAATGACCGATAGCGGAACCGTGGACATCCATATTGGTCCCTATGATTACACGAATGATATTCGAGTGAACCTTTGGTTATCATGTGATGTTCCCTTTGTTTTGCGATACTTTACAAAACCCAGTGTGCATGGGTATCCTCTTGAGTCATCATCATGCTCACTATACCGTTGCTCCCGTTACCGGTTTTGTTCTTCTTTCTCGTTGACGTGTTCCGGCATCCCTGTGATGTAGTCACCTGTGTCTGGCCAGACGATGATGGATGCCTTCACACCGAGAGGGCCCTAAGAATATCTCTCCATCATCGGAGGAGCAAATCCCACTCTTGAGCTGTCCGGTCAGTTGTCAAACTTTCGGGTGAGCCTGAAAGTTGTCGTTATGATCACCTTGTTACAGATGACGTTTGAGCAACCCCAAAGCCCACCATCCAATAGGAAGTGACCAAGAAACTCTCATGGTATGAGGAATTAAAACACATGCTAACACTCCTTGTTATAACAGATGATTTCAGACGATATGATCACATAGTATAACAGACAAATATTGGGTCGATTCAATATGATCGTTCTTCTAATGTCATACCCTCAACGTTGTTTTAGGACTATAGTTACACTTAACAATATCCTAAGATCCGAAAAACATGATCACTAACAACACTTGAGCCGGTCTTAGAGGCGAGACCGGAACCTATTGTTTACCGTTTATCATTTCACACGTGCATATGAGTTTTCCATTGAATCGCATATTCCAGGATCATAGCAGTTATAGCATGAAATATAAACTCTTAATTATGAATAACGGAAATATAATAATACAATATTATTTCCTCTAGGGCATATTTATAACAACTCAAGCATCACCTGTAACACGGTGATCATAACGACAACTTATAGGTTCATCTGAAAGTGTGACAAGTAACCGGATAGCTCGAGAGTGGGATTTGCTCCTGCGACGATGGAGATATATTCTTAGGGCCCTCTCAGTGTGATGGCTTCAATCATCGTCTAGCAATACACACGTGACTTTTACACGGGGATGCCGGAACACGATAACGAGAAAGAAGAACAAAACCGGTAACGAGGATTTTGGTATAGTGAGTATGGTGATGACTCTGGAGGATACCGATGCATCCAGGGTTTTGCGAAGTATCACGAAGCAAAGGGAACATCACATTATAACCAAAGATTCACTCGAATATCCTTCGTGTGCTCATAGGGATCGATATGGACGTCCACGGTCCCGCTGTCAATCACTGAACGAACAGTTTCGTCCATGTCTGTGAGTTACCGAACCTATGGGGTCACAAGCTTAAGGCGATCACGATCTGCTGTGTGTTAGTAAGATGGGAGTCATGAGAACATATTTGTGGAATTGTTTCATGAATATTCGGAATAATTCTGAGAGGATCCGGAAGCGTTTCGGGGTCATCGGAAGGGTTTCGGTGAATATCGGGTAATACCGGGTATTATCGATAAAATATATATATGTGGAAAATATTTTTGGAGATGTTAAAACAATATATAATGGTCTAAAAGTATTTAGAACATTTTATATTTAATTTAAATATCAACGGGCCTAAAAAGGCCAAGAGGTGGAAGGCAACTTCGGCCAAAAAAGGCCCAAGTGGGAAAGTGCCTCCTTCCCTAAGGAAGGGGGCCGAATTGGGAGTAGGGGAGGAGTCCAACTCCTCCCCCCTTAGGCCGACGCCCCAAGGAGGCTTTCCCTCCTTGGTGGAAGCCCTCCTCTTCTCCTCCAATACTTGAGGTATTGGCCACAATTGAGCATAGAAGTTTTGGAGCCTCCTCTTGTTCTTCTAGTTCTAATTCTAGTTGGTCCAAGTTGACTAATTAGAACTAGGCTAATCCTCGTGTACTCATAATTATAAGCCTTGTGTGGTTCTAATCTCCTCTCTCTAATTCTCCGGTGATGATTAGCTTTGGATGGCGAAGCTCTGTCGGATCCTGAAGGCTGCACGCTTGCAACCAAGTAGAGAGGTCGTGCTTTCGGTCTTCAGTTCGGGGGACAGTTCATGGGCGATACGAGGGATCGTTCATCAACGGTTCAAGGGACTCCAAGTACAATCTACACCATCATGTTCTTCTTTCGCTGCAACTCGGTGACGGTAACGGTCGTGATCCCAACCCGTTATGCATCTTGATATTGATCTTGGGTGATCGTAGGCGCGAATTTTTTGTTTTCTACTATGTTTCCCAATAGTAGCATCATAAGCGGTTTTTTTAGTAGATGCAGGTTGAGATCTAGATCACATGTGATTGTGACGGTTGATGTTCTTGCTATGGTTCCCTCGAGTGTTGCTTTGGTTCAATTCATCGACAACATGGTGTGGATTTTTACAAGGTTCTAACAATCGATCGGCTCTGGCTATCGACGATCTGCTAACAGTTCCTTGGGCTTCACTATAGTTGAAAATAGTGAACCGTCGCGTACACAAGAGGGTGCCGAAGATGGATGATCTTCTAGGGGGTCCCGCGTATTGACGAAGTTAAGTGTGGGGCTAGAGATTTTTAATTAAGTCTCTTATTTCACACACCCTGAAACTTAATCTAGCATCAAGAATCATCGCCTAAATTGTGGACGTAGGTAGCTAGTATTACTTGTTAAAACTGGTTAACCACGTAACTAAAATTTGGCCAAAACCAATTAGAGGGTGTCTAACTTGGTTTTGCAGGGTATGCATATGATGTGGTATAGCCTTCGTCATGATAATGAGTTTATGTAGATGGTTATATCTTGCAATGTTAAGTGGCCTGCGCGTCACGGCATGATGGCTAGAGCCACGAGATTGCCACGTTAATGTAAAATTCGTAGAGATAGCCTACAGGTTATAGGTAACGATGGCAACCATACACGGAGGACCCCGATGAGGAGAAGGTGTACTTGGCGCGGGACGAGGAGCTATAATTTCCTGCCATAGTGGAAAGCGAGCTGATGGCGAAGGACAAAGCGCTGGCGGAGAAGGACGCCACTCTTGCCGACGTTCGTACCCGCGCCCTTGACATGCTGGCACGGTAGGAGCGGGAGAATGGGAACCTTCGCGCGTGGCTCCACAAGACCACAGACGAGCTTCGGGAGGTGAGGGACAACGTCACCCAGGAGACGCTTTGGATGGCATGCCTGGCGGTGCGAGAGAACCACCAGCTGGAAGAGATCCAGGAGCGCCTCGGCAGCACGCTGGCGGAGATCGGCAAGCATCACCAGGCTATGCGTGAGCTATACCGCCTCGTGAGCGAGCTAATGCCCGCCTTGGACTCAATCTGTACCACCATGATGTTGGTTTCAATGAGCATCAGGTGGCGGATCTCCTCGGTTTCTTCAGTCATCTGGCTGACGAGCTCACCCATTTCCGCGAGAAAGTGCATGAGAATCTGGAGGAAGAGAAGGCCCGGGCCGCCGTGGCAGTGGCCTCGCACATCCTCTCGTCGCGTCATCACCGAGACCCCTTCTTCCCCGTGGACGCCATCACGGAGGACCTGGCACCCGAGGATAGGGCGCGGCCACCAAGGGCCATGGAGAGCCATGTGTCCGCAGTGGTACAGGAGGAGAAGAAAGGGGACTATAGCAGCCTCTGAGCTTGGCTGGAGTAAACCCTGCATCTTTGGTCGGGACGCGTACTTCACGGCGGGCGGAGTTTCTGTTGGCCGCGGAAGCAATTTGTGTAGCGGAACTGCATAGTAGTGTGATAGATTTTGTTAAGTACGCTTGTCTTAGTTTGTAAGAATTTGAAGGATGTTTTGCGGGAATCCTGTAAATCTTTTACTAAGTGTGTGCGTGCGTTGTTCTTCCGGAAACTTGTAGCGTAATCAGCATGATCCCATGTGGCCAGAGTAACTGCCACCGATGACAAGAACAATGCGACATAGATACGTTGGAGGGGGTCCGGAACGCAACGTGTATGTTTTGCTTCTCGAGATGACAGAGCGTTCCCGGGAGCGGGTCACATGGTGAAATGTCCCGGAAGCCCCCGTTTTACGGTCGGGACTGATTACACATTGAAGGAATACGGGAAAGAAACAACTTAAGCGCGAGAGCGCTGGAGTGCTTGTGCCCCTTTTTCCCGACTCGATGACTACACGCGGAGCGTAAAATTGCGGGGAAAGGGAACAGGGCTACATCGGTACATAGTTAGGGGCATGCCATGATGCTCCTTTTGACGGGGGAGAACCCGAGTACATGGCCGATAGGGTACTTATCTTTTTAGACACAAAACAACGAGTTCCGATCTGAGCTTGACGTGGGTAACTGGATACCCCGCACTCGGTGATCTCCTGGCGGTGCATCGTTCAATGAAGCAGCATGTCGCCACGCTCCAGTGGATCCGGCGTAGCCCCCGGCCTACACGATGGAGAAGTCCGCCTTGACAGAAACATACGGGAAGCGTACCCACCAAAGGTGACCTCGAAGGCGAGCGAAGTCTTCTTGCTCCTTGCGAGAAGCCGCCACCACCAGTCCTACTGGGGAGGCCCGTGCACCAACCGAGCCGGCTCGAGCAGGAGCGCTCGAGGCAGCGGGTTCCTCCCGTGAGACCAACCGGGCCTGCTCAATCCCATTCAAGGGAACGACCGCTCCTGGGAGAACTGGCTTAGTATGGCGGAAATGATGGGAGCCGGGGAGGATGCCGGCCTCCAGGGACCGAACACACTGACGAGCGACGCGGTAGAGATCCACCACGACCGTCACCGCCTGTGCCGTGAGCTCCGCGCGAACCCCAAGGCTGCTGACGTTCTCAAAGAACGCCGCAATGACGACAGGCTCTAGGATGCCTCGGGTCTGCGCGTGAAGCTGATGGAAGCGAGCGACGTAGCTCCTGAGCTGCTCTCCAGCCTCTGCCAGAGGTGTAGGAGCGAAGTCTGAGTGGGCCTCAATGGCCCATGGTTCCTTGGGTGCGGGACTCCCCGCACAGCACCTCTACGACCACGCGCCGCCAGGTGGGCAGCGTATTGCTGCGGCATGGCGGGAAGGGACCCTGCCCAGATCAATGCATCTGGGCGCGCGCCATCAAACAAGGGATTCTGCCTCGCACAATCCTCATCGAAGCGCCTGCCGATCCAAGCGCTCAAGGGAACGAGGGAAGTTGACCTAGATCGCTAGAAACGCCTCAGTCCCCTACCTGGCACGTCAAATGTCGGTTTCTAAGAACTTACATATGAGTTGTGAGCAACAACTCTTCGAGAGTTCGGCCAGGGACTGAACACGTCCAACGATCCTAAATCATGAATGAATATGTGGTGGATGAACTACAGATGAACACGAAGAACTACAGGTTCAGGCCACCTTCTTGGTGTAATACCCTACTCCTGCTTTGTTTTGTATCCAGTGGTAGAGAGCTACAATGTGTCCGTTACAAGGTGAAAGAATTGACCTATATCCCTTCCGAGGCCAAAAGATCGACCCTCTGTGAGGCTCGGGTCTCCCCTATTTATAGTGTCGAGGGAGGCCTTGCCAGAGGTTCCGATTGGCTGAGTACACATTGGTGTAGGCTTGCATAGCATGTACTACGGTGGCATGGTCGCACATGGCTTGCTTGTACGAGCAATGATGACACCCTTCTGGGGCAGTGTGTTACCCCTGGAAACTTACCTACCTTCTTTGGTATTCGTCGGGCGGTGACGAAGTACCGCCACTGTAGTGGCGTAGGTAGCAGGTGAATCTTACTATAGCCGTCGTGGATTGCTTGGGCCGCAAGGGTCCTTCCGAAGACTATACACGAGGATCAGTCATTTCGACTCCAGTCTCCTTCCCCACGCGGGTAGCAGTGCTCCTTGGTTCCAGCCAGCATGCGGTGTCCATAGTCATGACGTATCCATCCCGACGGGTCGGAGGTATGTCAACGTGTCCTCCCGGAGAGGCCCCATGAGGAGCTTCCCGGAGACGGTCCGTACTCCTCCCTTGCAGTGTCTCCTGATAACCCAGGCCATAGTCCGATGGGTCCATCAGGGTCTTCGAACGTATCCCCGGGGTGGAGAAATAGCGTTGCCTTCGTTGCCAAGGCTCCTCTTACCGGGTTAGTAATACCCCAGTTTTACTGACGCCGACAACACCCTATTATTAATTCACATGGTCACATAAATACTTAACACAATCAAATACAACAAAACGCCAATACTTATGTATTTCCCTTGTAATTTTTATTATACTAGTATTAGTACAATTATTTCTGTCCCATACATATAATTGTACAATAATCAATTATTTGTTAATCCCTCTGTAAAGAAATATAAGAGCATTTAGTATTCTAGTACTCCCTCTGTAAAAAAAATATAATTGTGTTTAGATCACTAAAGTAGTTGTCGCTATTATATTTCTTTACTGATGAAGTAGTTTTGAGGATTTTTTTTTAAATAGTAGTAGTTTTGAGGTACTCCATGGGCTTGTTGTTTTATTGAATCTCGCGAATCTGAGTTTTATTGAATCTACGGTTACCTCCATGGGTTTTTCCTTGTTGGGCCAGCTAAGAATCTTTCGGAATCAACATTGACAAAGACATGACAAAGACATAGGCGTCAGAAACCCGCCGATTTCTATAAACCGCGGCCCGCATAGCGACCTTCTTTTCTGTTTTCTCCCTTTACCTTTTCCAGGTTTTTATCCTCCTTTTGGTTGAAAGCTAGCACAGCCTGTGTGTGCGTTAGGCTTTCGATGTGTTTGCCTTAGGTAGAGGGACAGCGGAGTAGTTGTCTCAAAGCGACAACGCTCAGATCTGCTTTTCATGCTGCTCCGTGCAGCTCCTTCTGGTTCTTATCCTGCTACTAGTAGTATGTGCTAAAAAAGTATAGTCAATTCCACTAGTTTTTTTTTTAATCGTATAGGTATGTCCATGGTTGAACACATAGCAGTACATGGACACTGGAGCATTTGGGACCACGGCTCTGCCCTCTTGCTCTTGTTTTTGCTCTTTCCACTTTCTCAACTTTCAAGTTTGAACAAAAGATGCAGCTGTAGGTACCACGCGACTAGAGATGTGGTACTGCATACTTAGGCACTCCAATGCGCGACCCCGAACGGACGTCTGTTTTGTCTGAATTTCGTCCGTTTGGGATGGCAATGGGGCCGGATGGCAATGGGGCCGTGTCTGCCCGGATTCGTGGATGCGGCGGCCGTGCGCCCAACGCGCGACCGCATTTTAGCCGCATCTCGTCCGTTCACCAGCACACTAGATAAAATGAAAATGATGCATATGAAATTGTTCAAATCAAACATAGCTCCCAAATAGTCTTTACAACTCAATCGAAATTTGTTTGCATGACAAGAAAACAATATCAAATAGTCT
Organism: Thinopyrum elongatum; assembly: GCA_011799875.1. Lineage (NCBI taxonomy): Eukaryota > Viridiplantae > Streptophyta > Magnoliopsida > Poales > Poaceae > Thinopyrum > Thinopyrum elongatum. The sequence continues at coordinate 537,090,663 of CM022299.1, forward strand.
TACAACCAAATCGAAATTTGTTTGCATGACAAGAAATTAAACTGATAGATCTACTGGTTGCCAATGTGAGTCCACACGTGCTCAACCAAGTCATCCTGGAGCTGGACATGAGTATGCCAATCACGCAACTCCCGATGAAACTGGACAAACTGTTCAAAGGTTGCAGGAGGTGGATGCTCAGGCTCAATATTTTCACCCTGGAAATCAAACCCTTGGTCGTAGATGCTATCATCGCGCTCGGGTTCTTCCACGATCATGGGACAGAAATCCTCCACGATCATGCTGTGCATGATCACACAAGCAGTCATCACCTCCCAAAGCTTCTTCGTGCTCTATGTTAATGCAGGGTTACGAATGATACCCCACCGAGACTAAAGCACACCGAAAGCACGCTCCACATCCTTCCTAGCACTCTCTTGTATTTGGGCAAACCTCTGTCTCTTCTCTCCTTGCGGATTGGGTATGGTCTTCACAAGAGTGGACCACTGAGGATAGATGCCATCAGCTAAGTAATATCCCTTGTTGTAATGGTGGCCATTGACCTCAAAGTTAACCTCCGGGGAGTGCCCTTCCTCAAGCCTGGCAAACACCGGAGACCGCTGAAGAACACTAATATCATTCTGAGAACCAGCCATGCCAAAGAAAGAATGCCATATCCAGAGATCTTGTGAAGCCACAACTTCAAGTATAACAGTGGCACCTTTCACATGCCCCTTGTACTGCCCCTGCCAAGCAAATGGACAGTTCTTCCACTTCCAGTGCATACAATCTATACTACCAAGCATGCCCGGAAAGCACCTCTCGACATTGATCGCCAACAACCTCTCTGTATCAGCGATAGTTGGCTCTCTGAGGTACTCCGGGCCGAACACTTCCACCACGGCCGTGCAAAAACTATACAATGAGAGGAGACATGTGGACTCACTCGTACGAACATACTCATCCACAAGATCACCAGGAATTCCCTATGCAAGCATGCGGATAGCCGCAGTGCATTTCTGGTATGAAGAAAAACCAAGCTTGCCTAGGGCATCCTCTTTGCACTCAAAGTATGGGTCATGCGCGACCACTCCCTCGCGAATACGATTGAACACATGCCTTCTCATTCGGAATCGGCAACGAAGTTGATGTGGCCTAAAGAGTGCACCATCCTTAAAGTAATCGGCATAGAGAAGGGTGTGGCCTTTCTCCCTGTTGCGGTCCAAGGCCGTAGCATGGCCGGGGATTGATCCCCTATACCGAGGCCGCTTCCGGGTGATGTGTTCATGTACGACCAACGCAGCCGCCAGCTCTTCATCATCCGATGAGCAAATGAAGTTGTGAAAGAAAAACTCATCACCACTATCCATTGTACCTTGTAAGCAATCCGTCGAACGCCTTGCGGTCGTGCTGGGAAAGCGGCCGGATAGTGCACGCCCTGCTCCCCTCGCAGGCAGCAATGCAAGGTTTTGGGGTCGGTGGTGCTGGAGGGCGCCCTGCGTCACTGAACGGCCGGCCGGAAGAGGTTGGGGACGACGGGCGACGCCGACGGCCGTAGATTGTCTCCCACCAGCAACAAGGAGAACGCCGGCCAAATGCTTTCCGAAAGGCCGGTGCGGAGACAGCTATGGCATGTCGCGGTGGTGGTTGGGACGGCCCTAGTGGAAGACGACGCGGCCGGGGATGGTGGTGGCGGCGGCGATGTCGGGGCGCGGAGGGAGGTAGAAGAAGAGAAAAGGAGGGTATGTCTCCCCGACGGACGGGCCAGGGCAGGACAAGGGCACGGGCTGCTCGCGTTCGCGCGTGTCCGTTCAGCCGCAAACTCGACCCAAACTTGGGCCGGGAATGGGTCGAAAGCGAACAGAAAACGGACGACGGTCCGTTTGCGGTCGCGTGTTGGGAGGCCTGCTTTGTCCGTTTACCCTCAAACGGACACGGGCGGACAGGATGGGATCGTGCGTTGGAGTTAGCCTTACTAGCACTTACCTAGATGAAGTGGTTGCACAAATCCGAACAATACGAGGCATTTGATCCAGTTTACTACCCATTGCTACTTGTTTGTGTTTGCAAATTGATCCCCGGCTCAGTTCTCTTTAGTACTCGGTCGCTCGATTCATTTCAGTAGTGGCGAATCATTGAATCAACCAGAGGATAGAGATCGTCTTTTGTATGCCCAAAGGAAAAGGTGCACGTACAGAGCCACACATACAGTGGTTTCAGCAACAAGTGGCATAAACCGAGAATAAAAGGCACCAGATATCAGAAATTCAGAATGGTGAGTCAGGGGATGTTCCTTTTTTTAAAATTCAAAGCCCCACTTTATTAAACTATATTAGGGATCTCGTCTGAAACAGTACTGAGAATACAATCTGGGGGAACTGTGTCCCAGAAAACCGAAGCACTAGAGCTAACTCCTAACTTTGCCAGCAAATGGGCAGCGCCATTAGCCGTCCTCCGGACCCAGGTTAGCTTGAAATCATCTCTAGTTTTGATTGTAGCTTTCACCTCTTCGACCACTTGTCCCACAGGCGACAAATTCCGTTCCTTATCTACTAGCATCCCGGCAACCACCTGAGAGTCTGTTTCCAATTGCAGCTTCTGTATATCCCTCTGGATGGCGAACTGAAGCGCTTTTTTGCATGCCAGAAGCTCTGCCGTATCCGGCTTGGAATAGTCCAGGAAGAAGTGGGATGCCGCCCCTCTGAAAGCGTCATCTTTGTCCCTGAATACCACGCCCCCACTGACGATGACACGTACCTGGGTAGGGTTTTAGGCCTGACCTAGACGCCCTATACAAGGACACTGCCCTAGAGTCAAGGACATTCAAAGTACAACGGAAGATACCGACTGAAATCACCTTGGAGTGCAATCCACTCGACCAGCTATCCCACTCGGATACCCCAATTCCACTCGACCATACGAAGAATCACTCGGAATACAGAAGATCTAAAGCCACCTCAGGATGGCAACGGGCAGACGTTCACTCCGTAGTCTTAAAGACCATTAATAGTCATTTATAGCGGGCGTTACCAGTAAAGCCCCTGTCTTAATTTACATTAAACCCTGTGTAACCGAGGGCTAGAGGGGCCTGGCGCACTCTATATAAGCCACCCCCTCCTCTGGCACAAGGGTTCGCACCCCCTGTAACATTCACACATAATCCAGTCGACAAGCCTCCGAGGCACCGAGACGTAGGGCTGTTACCTCCTCCGAGAGGGGCCTGAACTCATAAACTTGTGTGCACAACCTCGCCGTAGCTAGGACCTTGCCTCCTCCTACGTACCCTATACTATTACTGTCAGACTCATTCCCATGACAGTTGGCGCCCACCATGGGGTCGGCGTCTGAGCAACTTCCGGTGAGGTTGCAAATTTCGTTCTCCATCAACATGGTTTCGGCGGTGGCTTGGCTTTGGGTCGCGAGATCCGTCTCGGCGCGCTTGCCATCATCGCCGACGACTCCGCCTGGCTTCAAGAAGCTCCCCTCGACGTCGAGACCCTCCCCATCCGCGGGGCGGCGCACTCTGTGCGAGTGCCTGCGGCGTCCTGCTGCGGCAGCCGTCGACTCAGTATCGGTCGGCTCCCGTGGCGTCTTCGCTCCCCGCCGTCCGCCGTCGCAAGCGATCCGGTCGTTCGCGGCTCCAGCGGTGGGTGAAGCACGCAGTGGCTCATCAGTCGACCACCCCGCAAGTCGCGGTGATCGAGCCCAACGAATCCCTTTACGGTTTGTTCGACCTGCCAGCTGGTCACTCGGATTCGCTTTCCGAGTGCGAGAGCAACGATCCAGCGGCGGAAGTCCTCATGGTCGACCCCCGTCACAGTCCGCCTGGATTTTGTCGCGGCGGCGGCGGCAGCGGCGGCCCGTCGCTCGATCATGATGAATATATTCCCGAGGCCCTCACTGCGGAGCAGAGGGAAGAGCTGCATCGCCGCAATGTCCAGGCGCTCCAGACCCCCATCGTTGGGGAGCCCTCCGAGGCTCGGGCTTTGGAGGCTGCGCGCTTAGCCACCTTGGCTGAGCGGGCGCGTCTGGAGAATCTCTAGCAGGCACTCGACGAACGCGCCCAGAGGATGATCCCTAGTTCCAGTCGACGTCAGCGACAATTGTTTTTGACCAGACCTCGGGAAGAAGTTCAGGTATACCGTACCCCGATTCAAAATGTTGCAACAGCTGCCCGTATCGCAGATTCAATTCAGCCGTCCCGGTCAGAAGTTGGTAGAGGGCTGCAACAGATCCGAGCGCTTTTCCGAGCAGCAGGGGAACAAAACTCGGCTATTTCTCAGTCGCGCAACAGAATCCACAGCAGATCTGTGGTTGCGGACACAGTTCAGTCGGCACACAGTCCAAGATCGCCTCCGCGGCGTGACGATCGTGGTCACCGCCGGGATCAGTACCTGGATCGAGGCCACGTATAGTATGATCATCGATACGCCCATGATGACTACCATCGAATGCCTACGCCCCCTCCGAGGGGCGGATCGTACGCACCCCGGCGGTATGATGACAGGCGTCCGTATGGTGATGAGCGGAGAGCTCCAGTCGACCCAAGAGAGCCTGGATTTGATGCGAGATCACTCCTCATACAAGGCTTGGTCGACAGGGGCAGGGCACATAGAGAAGGACAAGACAGAAACCATCCGAGTGGAAGCAGAGTACATGTTTCTGGGCCCGAATGTTTCAGTAGAGCCATCCGAGCTGCTGAGATCCCTCCCAACTTCAGGTTGGCGACGGGCGTGAGTAAGTTCACCGGTGAGTCGAAGCCTGACACGTGGCTAGAAGATTACCGAGTGGCGGTTCAGATTGGTGGAGGCAACGATGATGTAGCCATGAAGCACCTCCCCCTGATGCTTGAAGGTTCAGCCAGAGCTTGGTTGAATCAGTTGACCCCTGGAAGTATTTTCAGTTGGGAAGAATTAGCCCGAGTGTTTATCAAAACATTCGAGGGCACCTGCAAGTGACCTGCTGGGCTGACTGAATTGCAGCACTGTGTTCAGAAACAGAACGAGACTTTGAGAGACTTCATCCAGAGATGGACTACTCTTCATCATACTGTAGAAAATGTGTCAGAGCACCAGGCAGTTTGCGCCTTCAAAGAGGGCGTTCGGTACAGAGAGCTTAACCTGAAATTCAGTCAGTCAGGAGACATGTCCCTGGCCCGAATGATGGAAATAGCCACTCGGTACGCTAACGGCGAAGAGGAAGACCGACTCCACAGTGGCAAGAACAAACCATTCACCCAAGACACCGGAGGTGGAAATTCCAGTCGGAAGCAGAAGCGCAAGGCTGAACCTGCAGGTCCTGCTGAGGCCGCAGTTTTGAATCAAGGGAAGGTCAAGGGAAAGCCTAAAGGACCGTGGATCCCTAAAAAAGTGAAAGATCAGTCGGGAAACGACGTTCTTGATTTACCGTGTCACATACACACTAAAAAAGATGAAGAGAGTAAGTTGGTTCTGCCCAAGCATACCACTCGACAGTGCCGACTCCTGATTCAGAGTTTCTGGGAGGGTCAGCCCAGTGAGAAGGAGAAAGAATCTGATAAGGAAGAGGACAAAGAGGAAGATGACAGTTACCCCAATGTCAATGCTACTTTGGTGATTTTTGCTGACGTCGAGAGCAAAAGTCGACTGAAAGTTATCAACAGAGAAGTGAACATGGTTGCTCCGGCAACCACGACGTATTTGAAGTGGTCAAAAACTCCCATTACATTCGACTAGTCCGATCACCCAGCGCACATTGCTACCCCCGGGCGGCAAGCGTTGGTGGTCGACCCAGTCGTTGGGGGCACCCGACTGACCAAGGTTCTGATGGATGGTGGCAGTGGCTTGAACATTCTGTATGCTGAGACCCTTCGAGGGATGGGCATCCTGATGTCCAAGCTCAGTGAGAGCAACATGCGATTCCACGGAGTCATCCCAGGAAAGAAAGCAGATTCACTCGGTCAGATCACTCTTGACGTGGTTTTCGGTGATTCAAAGAATTACCGCAAGGAAAGGTTGACGTTTGAGGTGGTGGATTTTCACAGTGCCTACCATGCTATTCTGGGCAAGCCCGCATATGCTCGTTTTATGGCTCGACCATATTACGTATACCTCAAGTTGAAGATGCCTGGTCCCAGAGGCGTGATCACAGTCACAGGGAATCGGCAAAGAGCGGAAGAGTGCCTCCAGAAGGGCTCAAAGATTGCCGACGAACAGATGGCAGCAGTAGAGATGGAAGAATATCAGAAGAATGCAGATCCGAGTGATTTGTTGCGAGCTAAGAAGCCTGCTTCAGAATCTGCGTTTCAGTCGGCCGGAGAGACAAAGCCTGTACATATTCACCCGACTGATCCCAATGCTGCTCCGACCCGCATCTCAACAACACTCGACAGCAAATAGGAAGAAGCGCTCATCCAGTTCCTCCGTGAGAACTGGGACATCTTCGCATGGAAACCATCTGACATGCCGGGTGTACCCAGGGGACTGGCTGAGCACCGTTTGTGCGTCGACCCAAAAGCAAAACATGTCAAGGAACATCTCCGTCGGTCCGCCGTGGAGAAGAGGAAGGCAATTGGCGAAGAGGTAGCTCGGCTTCTGGCAGCTGAGTTCATCCGCGAGATATACCACTCCGAGTGGCTCGCCAATGTTGTCATGGTCCCCAAGAAAGATGATTCACTTTGTATGTGTATCGATTTCAAGCACATCAATCGGGCCTGCCCGAAAGATCACTTCCCTCTCCCCCGCATCGACCAGATTGTTGACTCAACTGCGGGGTGTGAGTGTTTGTCCTTTTTGGACTTGTATTCCGGGTACCATCAGATCTGATTGTATGGACCCGATGAGATAAAAACGGCCTTCATCACCCCATTCGGGTGCTTTTGTTATGTTACCATGCCCTTCGGTCTCAAGAATGCTGGTGCCACGTTCATGTGCATGATTCAGAAGTGCCTGCTCACTCAAATCAGTCGGAACATGGAAGCATACATGGATGATATCGTGGTCAAGTCACGTAAAGGTTCCGACCTGCTGACCGACCTCGCTGAAACATTTGCCAACTTAAGAAGATATGATATCAAGCTCAATCCGTCGAAGTGCACATTCGGAGTCCCAGGCGGAAAATTACTCGGTTTTCTTGTTTCCGAACGAGGGATCGATGCAAACCCAGAAAAGGTTGGAGCAATTCTCCGAATGAAATGCCCTGTGCGTGTGCATGATGTTCAGAAGCTTACTGGTTGTTTGGCTGCATTGAGTCGATTCATCTCTCGTCTCGGTGAAAAGGCATTGCCTCTTTACCGACTGATGAAGAAGTCTGACAAGTTCGAGTGGACTCCCGAAGCTGAAGCAGCGTTTGTAGAGCTCAAAGCCCTGCTTTCCACCCAGCCGGTGCTTGCTGCCCCAGTCAGCAAAGAGCCTCTATTGTTATATATCGCAGCCACTGGACAAGTTGTCAGCACAGTGCTCACAGTTGAGCGGGAAGAAGAAGGCAAAGCCCACAAAGTTCAATGCCCTGTATACTATATTTCTGAAGTCTTGACTCCGTCCAAGCAAAGGTATCCGCATTACCAGAAGCTTGTCTACGGGATTTACTTGACCACGAAGAAAGTTGCACATTACTTCACAGACCACTCGGTTTCAGTCATCAGCGACGCTCCATTATCAGAAATTCTGAACAATCGGGATGCAACCGGTCGAGTGGCTAAGTGGGCGATTGAACTCCTTCCTTTAGATATCAAGTTTGAGGCAAAGAAAGCAATCAAGTCTCAGGCAATAGCAGATTTCCTCGCCGAGTGGATTGAACAGCAACAACCAACTCAGGTTCACTCGGAACATTGGACTATGTTTTTTGATGGGTCCAAGATGTTGAACGGTTCTCGTGCTGGAGTGGTCCTGGTATCCCCAAGAGGTGACAAGCTCAGTTATGTCCTTCAGATTCACTTCGACTCCTCAAATAATGAAGCTGAGTATGAGGCACTTCTATATGGGTTGCGTATGGCCATCTCACTCGGCGTCCATCGCCTGATGGTCTACGGCGACTCAGATTTGGTGGTCAATCAAGTAATGAAGGAGTGGGACATCAGGAGCCCTGCCATGACTGGTTACTGCAATGCAGTGAGAAAGTTAGAGAAGAAGTTTGAAGGGTTGGAGCTCCACCACATACCCCGACTCAAGAATCAAGCGGCTGATGATCTGGCGAAGATAGGTTCCACTCGGAAACCCATTCCCAGTAATGTGTTCTTGGAGCATCTTCACACCCCGTCAGTTCAAGAAGATCCCTTTACGGAGGAGCCCCCACAACCGATAAGTTCAACCAATCCGACTGAGATTGAAGTCCCAGCTGTAGTCGACTTGATCATGGAGGTTTTAGTGATCGCTCCCGACTGGACGGTGCCATATATTGCATATCTGCTCAGGCAGGAGCTCCCAGAGGATGAAGATGAGGCCCGCCAGATCATCCGCAGATCCAAAGCCTTCACGGTGATAAGTGGACAGCTTTACAGAGAAAGTGTTACCGAAGTAGCTCAGCGTTGCATCTCTCCAGAAGAAGGTCGACTGATCTTAAATGAGATTCACTCGGGGACCTATGGTCACCACGCGTCCTCTCGGACCATCATGGCCAAAGCATACCGAGCGGGATTTCACTGGCCACGTGCGAATGAGATGGCTAAAGATATAGTCGACAAGTGCGAAGGCTGCCAGTTTTACTCAAACATGTCTCACAAGCCTGCATCTGCCTTGAAGACTATTCCACTCGTCTGGCCATTTGCAGTTTGGGGGTTGGACATGGTTGGACCTTTCAAGACCGGCAGAAGCAGTTTCACTCATTTGCTCGTGGCAGTCGACAAGTTCACCAAATGGATCGAGGCCAAGCCTATCAAGAATCTTGAATCAAGCACTGCCATTAGTTTCATCAGAGAGCTGATATACCGATATGGGGTCCCTCACAGCATTATCACAGATAACGGCTCCAACTTTGATTCCGATGAGTTCAAAGTATTCTGCGCTTCCCAAGGCACTCGGGTTGATTACGCATCCGTTGCGAACCCGCAGTCGAATGGGCAGGCGGAAAGAGCGAATGGCTTGATCCTACAAGGGCTGAAACCCCGATTGATGCGTGACCTCAAGCACGCAGCTGGAGCTTGGGTGACTGAGTTGCCATCTGTCCTATGGGGATTGAGAACGACTCCCAATCGGTCGACTGATCGAACCCCTTTCTTCATGGTATATGGTGCTGAAGCTGTGCTTCCGAGTGATTTACTGCACAATGCCCCCCGAGTGGAACTTTTCTCAGAAGCTCAAGCAGAACAGGCACGCCAGGACGCAGTTGATCTCCTAGAGGAGGAACGAGAGATGGCTCTGATCCGGTCGACCATCTATCAACAAGACCTGCGTCGATTCCATGCTTGAAATGTCAGAGGCTGAGCATTTCAGGAAGGAGACTTGTGCTTCGAGTGCACCAGAAACGGCCTCACAAGCTCGCTCTGGCCTAGGAAGGGCCCTTCATCATCACCAAGGTGCTTAACAACGGGGCGTATCACCTTTACAACATAGCCAAGAAAGAAGACGAGCCATGCTCGTGGAATGCGGATTTGCTCCGCCATTTTTATACCTAAACACTCGGATCTGCGAGTTGTAATAAGAATCCTTCAGTTTGCTTATCAAAGACATGATTTTTGCAGTATCTTAATGATTGTTTTCACATAAGCATGTATGTTCAAATCCCCCAGTGGGTGGCTTAGCCGCGAACCCGATTCGCCTAAGTTTCAAAAACACTCCGAGTGAAGAGTGACCCTCTCACTCGGGGGCTTAGCCGCGAACCCGATTCGCCTAAGTTTCAAAAATCACTCCGAGTGAAGAGCAACCCTCTCACTCGGGGGGATTAGCCGCAACCCGAATCGCCTAAGTTTCAAAAACACTCCGAGTGAAGGCAACCCTCCCACTCGGGGGCTTAGCCGCGAACCCGATTCGCCTAAGTTTCAAAACAACACTCCGAGTGAAGAGCAACCCTCTCACTCGGGGGTTGCTGCGATCCCGTACTCGCCTAAGTTTCAAAAACACTCCGAGTGAAGAGCAACCCTCTCACGCGGTGCTTTGCGATCCTGTACTCGCCTAAGTTTCAAAAACACACTCCGAGTGAAGAGCAACCCTCTCACTCGGGGGCTTGACGCGAACCCGATTCGCCTAAGTTTTCAAAAACATTACCGAGTGAAGAGCAAACCCTTCACTGCGGGCTTAGCTGCGATCCCGTACTCGCCTAAGTTTCAAAAACACTCCGACTGAAGAGCAACCCTCTCACGCGGGGGCTTAGCTGCGATCCCATACTCGCTTAAGTTTCAAAAACACTCCGAGTGAAGAGCAACCTTCTCACTCGGGGGCTTAGCCGCCAACCCGATTCGCCTAAGTTTCAAAAACACTCCGAGTGAAGAGCAACCCTCCCACTCGGGGGCTTAGCCGCGAACCCGATTCGCCTAAGTTTCAAAAACATACTCCGAGTGAAGAGCAACCCTCTCACTCGGGGGCTTAGCTGCGATCCCGTACTCGCCTAAGTCAAGTTACCTTATATTTATAACGCTTTGGTAGTCCAGAGTAGAGACACTGCCGATAAGCAAATTAATGTGACTTGTGAGGTACAACAATTATTAGGAAATAATCGAGTTAGAGCTGTAGCTACGAGTGCTCAAAAACACTCTGAGTGAAGAGCAACCCTCTCACGCGGGGGCTTAGCTGCGATCCCGTACTCGCCTAAGTTTCAAAAACACTCCGAGTGAAGAGCAACCCTCTCACTCGGGGGCTTAGCCGCGAACCCGATTCGCCTAAGTTTCAAAAACATACTCCGAGTGAAGAGAAACCCTCTCACTCGGGGGCTTAGCTGCGATCCCGTACTCGCCTAAGTTTCAAAAACACTCCGAGTGAAGAGCAACCCTCTCACGCGGGGGATTAGCTACGATCCCGTACTCGCCTAAGTTTCAAAAACACTCCGAGTGAAGAGCAACCCTCTCACTCGGGGGCTTAGCCGCGAACCCGATTTGCCTAAGTTTCAAAAACACTCCGAGTGAAGAGCAACCCTCCCACTCAGGGGCTTAGCCGCGAACCCGACTCGCCTAAGTTTCAAAAACACTCCGAGTGAAGAGCAACCCTCTCACGCGGGGGCTTAGCTGCGATCCCGTACTCGCCTAAGTTTCAAAAACACTCCGAGTGAAGTGCAACCCTCTCACTCGGGGGCTTAGCCGCGAACCCGATTCGCCTAAGTTTCAAAAACACTCTGAGTGAAGAGCAACCCTCTCACTCGGGGGCTTAGCCGCGGACCCGATTCGCCTAAGTTTCAAAAACACTCCGAGTGAAGAGCAACCCTCTCACTCTGGGGCTTAGCTGCGATCCTGTACTCGCCTAAGTCTCAAAAACACTCCGAGTAAAGAGCAACCCTCTCACTCGGGGGCTTAGCTGCGATCCCGTACTCGCCTAAGTTACAAAACGTACTCCGAGCGAAGAGCAACCCTCCCACTCGGAAGCTTGGCCGCGCACTCTGAGTTGCGTCACAAGTACAGCGTATGATTGCACTCTGAGCTGCGCCACAAGTACAACGTCCCATTGCACTCTGAGCTGCGCAAGTACAATGTCTACTCCGAGTGGAGAGCAATCCCCTCACTCGGAGACTCAGCTGCGATCCTAGATTCTCCTAAGTCAAAAAATTCGAAAGCAATACAGACAAAGCAACTGCATCCAAATAAAAGCAACCAAGTTCGGATAAATCCATGAAGGTTCGAAAGTACTCGGGCGTCAAGCCCGAAAGAGTTTAAGGATTACAGAATCACTCGGCATTCCGAGGCAAAAGAGGTTAAAGTTATCAAGTTTTTCACTCAACAGGAGGAGGACTTGATGGCTCGATGAAATTGTCCAGGTCGATGCCGTCTGCAATGCGAGTAGCTACGTCGATGAAGGTCTCCATGAAGGATTGGAATTGAAGCTTCTTAGTGTTGGCGACCTTAAGAGCCGCCAGCTTCTCTTCTTTGACTTCCTTGCAATGAACGCGGACGAGTGACAAAGCCACGTCAGCACCGCAGCGGGCAGCTGACTTCTTCCACGCCTGCACTCGGTCCGGGATGCTGTTGAGTCGAGTCATCAGTGACTCAAGGTCGTTCAAGAGCACATCCTCTGGCCATAACTCCTTGTCGATCCGGGACAGCGCGACCTTCAGTCGAGCAATGTAATCCAAGACACTGGCAAGGCGAGATTCCAGTCGCAGCACGTTCATTGCAGCTTCGTCCTTGACAGGAGAGTTGATAGGGTCCAGACCTGTCTCGATCCGCCCAGTTTCTTCCTCGAAGTTCTAACAGAATTCTGCACACACGAAAGGTGTTGAAGTGACAGTAATATAATGGAAAAGTTCTTTGCATTCAGTCGGATAAAAGAAAAGTACCTTCAAGCATGAGGAACATCTTCTTGGCAAGACCTCCCAGATAAGTTTCCAGTTCATCTCTCTTCCGAGTGAGAACATCAACCCTGTCTGCCAAAGCCACCTTCTCCTCCTTCAGCTGCACGACTTCCTTCTTCGCTTCATCAACAGCAGTTTTCAACTTGGCGTTCTCTTCTTCCAACTTTCCGACTGAAGCCAGCTTCTTGTCGGCAAGTTCAATCTTCTCCCGCGCCGTCTTCTGCGCCGCTGCAAGGTCAAGATCCTTCCGCTCCAGAGCCTGCTTCATTTTGTCTAAAGAAACAACATTCTTCAGACGAGCTTGGAGTTGACGGTTTTCACTACGCACATCTATTCGAGTGGAATCACTCGGTTTAAAGGTTGAAAGGAAAAGACGGCAAGGCGAGTGGTCGACAAGTTGTTACCTCCCATGATGACTGCTTCATCTTGAGCCTTCTTCAGGTTCTCCTTGGCTAACTCCAGATCGAGGTTGAGTTGAATCCATTTCCTCTCCAAATCAGCAAACTTAGATCCAAGCTCACAGGATTTCTGTGATCAATAAACAAGACATGACAGTCGACAGAAACAAGGATCAGTCACTTCCGAATGATAAGATGCAAGGTCAAATTATTACGACAAAAAGAGTTCTAAGACTACTGCCGAATCAAACATTCAACAGTAGTCTTGGGGACTACACCCAGTGGGTGCACTTGGCGTGCCCCCACTAGTTCGATTTCCCACTGGACATGGTCTGCCCAGCACGAGTGGAAGGAGTAAAAAAAAGAGAAGACCAGAGATTAGAAAGTTTTAAGACCACCGCTGACTGCCAGCAGTCAACAGCGGTCTCGGGGACTACACCCAGTGGGTGCACTCAGCGTGCCCCCACTGGACCAAAACTTCACTCGACACGACCTGTCTAACTCGAGTGAAAAGAGCTACACACAGCTACATGACACACCCAGTGGGTGTAAAGATGCAAGAAACAGATCGACATCTTACGAATAATAAAGCAGCAGTTTTCAAGTAGCATATCCTAACAGAGCAAAGATCAAGCTGAAAGCCGATCGAAAATCAACTTACAGTCCCACTTACTCGGACGTTGGTTTGAAGGGCAGAGCTGGCATCATAGGTGGCCTTTCTGGTTTCGTACACCACCTTCATTCGGTCCATCATTAAGCCTGCTTGGATCATGGCTTCCTTGGCAGCGCCTACTTGGTCCTCCGGGATGTGGTGAGCAACAAATAGAGGGGTTGGTGGAACAGACGAGGTAGCCGGAGGAGCTGAAGCTTGAAGTTGCACAGTTGGAGCAGGGACTTGAGCAGTCGACGCCGAAGGCTGGTCAGTCGATAAAGGATCAGCAAAAGAAACAGAAGTCCGAACTGGATCACCAAGTTGTTGAACGACTGGTTCTGATGCTGATATCGAGTGAGACACTTTGCTGGCAGGCACCTTCTTGCTCAGAGTCCTGCCCCTTCTCCCTATGTTCCTTTGTGGCACTTCTTCATCATCATCATCATCTGGAAGTTGAATAACATTTGTTGGCACTGCAAAACACTCGACCGTAAGAGTTCGGTCGACCGTCGAAACAGTTGGCAAAGTAAGAGCATGGCTGTGGAGCTGTACCTGCTCGAGAAGTGGCCGCGTCTGTGGTTTCCGCATCGTCCTGCTCCTTGTCAATGTCCATGGACGTCCCAGAAGTAGCAGTGCTGAAAGTTCCCAACTTCACTCGGTCAAACAAGAAGAGAAGTTCCCGATCAAAACGAAAACAAAAAGAAGAAACACTCACACTGAGGCGACAGGCACAGCCACCTTGATCCTAGGCAGGGCCTTCCGAGGTTTGGACGCGGCAACTTTGGCCTGCTTTGGGGCCTTCTCAGATGGCTCGGGAGTGGACGTCCGAGTGCGCTTCGAGACTTGCGTACTTGGCGGAGCTGCTTTGCCACGCTCACCCACAGGATCATGCGACTGCTTGGAATGCCGCTCAGAACGGGGTGGCGAGTCGACTTCCTCGCTGCTACTAGAGTCCTCGCTGTCCTCTTCGCTTTCATCCTCAGATTGCCAGTCGGCACTTCCGCCGTCACTTTCCACTCCCTCGTGGTACTGCTCCCTGTTTGGCATCGAGTACATCTTGGTATAAATCTACACGACAAAAATTGACAAGTATCAGTCGGATTCAAGAGCAAGTTGTAGATTGAAAAAAGAAAACACTCGGTATACTGAGCCCGACCTCTTCTGGCTCGTGGTCGGCGTCGAATGGCAGAATCCTCCTCGACCCCCTGGGGTTATCCTTGTTTCTAGTGATGCTCCGCAGCCACTGAGCCACTGTCTCCTCGGCAACCTCCTCTGGGTGGATCCGAGCGGTGTCTTCAGGGCCCGAGTACATCCACATCGGATGATCGCGAGCCTGGAGAGGCTGGATGCATCGACTGAGGAACACCTCCAATAGATCCATGCCAGTCACACCCTCCCGGACTAAGTTAACGACTGCGTCGACTAAAAGGGACACCTCGCCTTTCTCCTCTGGGTTCACAACCAGTGAAGAAGGTTGGTGGAGTCTCTCCATAGTGAAAGGGGGAAGGCCGGTCGACTGACCAGGAGTCGGGATGTCTTTGCAGTAGAACCAGGTCGACTGCCATCCTCTGACTAACTCGGGAAAGGTCATGGGAGGAAAAGTACTTCTACCCCTAATTTGAATCCCTAACCCCCCGCACATTTGGACCACGTGCGTCTTTTTATCAGTCGGGTTAGCCTTTTTCACCGACTGAGAACGGCAAGTAAAGATATGTTTGAATAGGCCCCAATGCGGCTGGCAACCAAAGAAGTTCTCACACATAGAGACAAATGCAGCGAGATATGAGATTGTGTTGGGTGAAGTGATGGATCTGAGCGCCAAAGAAATTTAGAAAACCCCGGAAGAACGGATGCGGAGGTAGAGAGAAACCCCGATCGACATGGGTGGTGAGGAGAGCACACTCACCCTCGCGTGGCTGGGGCTCGGATTCATTCCCCGGCAGCCTCCAAGACCCATGAGCAATCAAGCCGTCATTGGCAAGATTCTCCAAGTCCTCCTTCACAACGGTGGAGCGGATCCAGTCTCCCTGGATCCAACCAGGCGGCAAACTGGACCGCGACGACGACCCCTGAGCCGTCTTCTTGCCCTTCGCCGCCGCCGTCTTCTTCGCGCGCTCCAGGGCTGCGGTCTTCTCCTTCACCATGGCAGCGGAGCTCGAGAGGGACGGGCGAAGGCGTAGGGCGCAGGAAGCGGTGAGGCGGAGAAGTGGAGAGAAAGGGGATCGAATGAGGAGCACTGTGCATTGCTTCGGCCTCGACGCCTTTATGGGGACGCCTCCGAGTGACTGACCCGTGGGCCCGAGAGATCCTGTCGCATCCCGCAACAGACGCTTGCTCGATACGTGGCGAAAAAGGCAGCGCAGAAATCGAGGCACCTCTGTCTATCCGTCCCGTTTACTGCGTCACGTTCCATCCCGCGCGTTTCTCCAAAATTTTGAATCCCGTGAGATCCGGGAACTGCAGAGCAATCAATCGCACCAAAGATTTCGCACTCTAATTCACTCAAAGATTTCTAGCATAATTCACTCGACGATCTCAGAAGTCAGAATTGATCAAGGCGACTGATGCAGGGTTAAAGTTTCAATGTGTTTCCCATGCCTTGATGAGATGCCTCCGAAGCATAAGATCGAGCTGGAACCGACTTCAACCCTTCTTCACTCGGACCTCAATCCATTCGAGGGCTAATGACGATGACATGTACCTGGGGTAGGGTCTTAGGCCTGACCTAGATGCCCTACCCAAGGACACTGCCCTAGAGTCAAGGACATTCAAAGTACAACAGAAGATACCGACTGAAATCACCTTGGAGTGCAATCCACTCGACCAGCTATCCCACTCGGATACCCCAATTCCACTCGACCATACGAAGAATCACTCGGAATACAGAAGATCTAAAGCCACCCCAGGATGGCAACGGGCAGGCGTTCACTCCGTAGTCTTAAAGACCATTAATAGTCATTTATAGCGGGCGTTACCAGTAACGCCCCTGTCTTAACTTACATTAAACCATGTGTAACCGAGGGCTGGAGGGGCCTGGCGCACTCTATATAAGCCACCCCCCCTCCTCTGGCACAGGGGTTCACACCCCCTGTAACATTCACACATAATCCAGTCGACAAGCCTCCGAGGCACCGAGACATAGGGCTGTTACTTCCTCTGAGAGGGGCCTGAGCTCGTAAACTTGTGTGCACAACCTCGCCGTAGCTAGGACCTTGCCTCCTCCAACGTACCCTATACTATTACTGTCAGACTCATTCCCACGACACCCACCACCGCTCTAACCGGACCTAGCCATAGCCCCATCCACATTAGCTTTCACCCAGCCTTGCTCCGGTGGTTTCCATGTTTCCTGTAGGTTATTTCTCATAGTTGGAGCCCGGACACCATGAACTCTCTTCCACTCTTCCATATGCCTAGCCACTCCTCTCGCAATCTGCACTGGGTCCTCAATCCTCTTTCCTTCACAAGTGCCATTTCTAGCAAGCCACAGCGCATAAAGGCCCTGGATCATCATGGACTTCGCATCATCGGTCGCGTCCGTCAGCCACTGAAGCATCCACACCGCTAGTTGGCTCTGGGAACACATCAAGCTGGGTGGGATAGCCACCCTCGCCCCCAATATCGAGTCCAACTCTTTCCAGAAACTTGTCGAGTGATAGCAAGACCAAAACCGATGGTGTAAAGTCTCCTCTCTCCCACACGCCGGGCAAAACACACCCTCTTTGATGTGCCTACATAGAAGCTCGATCAATCTCCATACACGAATTATTGCTTTGCCCGGTGCACTAGTGCCCCAAAGAGCCAGCCACCCTTGATGTGTCGCCACCAATGACGAGGAGCCCGGCTGTCCCGATCTTGCTCTCTTCTTCTCCATGCATAAATGATAAGCCGGCCTGACCATGAATTGCCATTATTAGTAAAGTTCCATGCAAGGAAGTCTTCCGTTCCATTCCCACCTATCGTAACCTGGAGGATATCCTGCACATCATCCAGTGTGAACATGACATCCAGCTTGGCACGATCCCAAGCATCGCCGTCCTCGTTCAACAGATCACACACGCATGTCATACCTTGCACGTACATCTGGCCCAGTGGCCGGAGGCAGCCCTTGCGTGGTATCCAGCTATCATGGTGGATTCTTATGCTGGTGCCATCGCCCACTATCCATATCAGTCCATCTAGCAACAGGTCCCGGCCATGCAGGATGCTCCGGAAAGTATACGAGCCACCACTCGGACATGTTGCATTCAGGATGGAACCTTTCGGGAAGTATCTAGCCTTCAGGATGCGAGCACATAGTGAAGGCGGGGATTGTAATAACCTCCACGCTTGCTTGGCTAGAAGAGCTTGATTGAATGCCTCCATATCTCTAAAACCCATTCCTCCATCTTTTCTGCTCATGCACATCTTCTTCCAGGCTATCCAATGAACCTTTTTTTCACCATTTGCTTCCCCCCCCCCCACCAAAAGTTAGAAGAGATAGAAGTCAGGTTACCGCATAATTTTTTGGTGAGTTGAAAGCAGTTCATGGTAAAAGTTGGGGTAGATTGGAGTCCGGACTTGACCAGCACCTCTCGAGCCTTATTTGACAAACCATGCCCCTTCCATCCAGTGACCTTCCCTTTAGCACTCATTTTAACATATTTGAAAGTTTCTCCTTTAGAACTCCCCACAACAGTAGGAAGACCTAAATATTTTTCACTTAACGCCTCTGACTGAATTCCAATGACCTCCTTAAGATGTTCCTTGTGCACATCTGTACTACCTTTCCCAAAGAAGATGGACGATTTTTGTGTTGGGAAATGTTGCATGGGAAACAAAAAAAATTCCTACGCTCACCAAGATCGATCTAGGAGATGAACATCTACGAGAGGAGAGATTGCATCTACATACCCTTGTAGATCGCTAAGCGGAAGCGTTAAGAAACGCGGTTGATGTAGTCATACTCTTCACAATCCAATCCGATCCAGCGCCGAACGGACGGCACCTCCGCGTTCAACACACGTGCGGCTCGATGACGTCTCCTCCTTCTTGATCCAACAAGAGAGGGAGGAGAAGTAGATGGGATCTCAACCAGCATGACGACGTGGTGGAGATGGTGGTGGAGCAATCCCAGCAGGGCTTCGCCAAGCGCCTCCGGAACTGCGAACGAGGAAGAACGAGAGAGAGAGGAGGCCGCAGGGCGTGGGAATTGTTATGTCCAGCCCTTGCCCCTCCTCCCCACTATATATAGGGGTGTTGGAGGGCTGGGGGCGCACCCTAGCCCCTCCTCCAAGGAGGGGAGGCGTCCAAAGGGGGAGGAGTGCCCTCCAAGCCAAGTGAAGGGGCCTCCCTCTTAGGGTTTCCCTTCCCCTAGGCGGATGGGCCTTAGGGGGCTGGTGTGCCTGGCCCAATAAGGCTAGGACGCCCCCTTATAGACCATGCACGCCCTAGGTTCTGGAGGGACCCTTTCGGACTCCTCCGGAACCCTCCAAAACCTTCCAGAACCTTCCCTGTACAATACCGGTAAAACCTGAAACCTTTCCGGCAGCCAAAATATGACTTCCCATATATAAATCTTTACCTCCGGACCATTACGGAGCTCCTTGTGATGTCCGGGATCTCATCCGGGACTCCAAACAACATTCGGTCACCAACGTGAATATCCCAATACTACTCTAGCGTCACCGAACGTTAAGCGTGCGGACCCTACGGGTTCGAGAATCATGTGGACATGACCGAGACACCTCTCCGGTCAATAACCAATAGCGGGACCTGGATGCCCATATTGGTTCCCACATATTCCACGAAGATCTTTATCAGTCGAACCACGATGCCAAGGATTCAATCAATCCCGTATGCAGTTCCCTTTGTCTATCGGTATGTTACTTGCCCGAGATTCGATCGTCGGTATCTCCATACCTAGTTCAATCTCGTTACCAGTAAGTCTCTTTACTCATTCCGTAATACAAGATCACGTGACCAACTACTTAGTCACATTGCTTGCAAGCTCATTGTGATGCTGTATTACCGAGTGGGCCCCGAGATACCTCTCCGTCATATGGAGTGACAAATCCCAGTCTTGATCCATGCCAACTCAATAGACACCCTCGAAGATACCTGTAGAGCATCTTTATAGTCACCCAGTTACGTTGCGACGTTTGATACACACAAGGTATTCCTCCGGTGTCAGTGAGTTGCATGATCTCATGGTCATAGGAACAGATACTTGACACGCAGAAAAACAATAGCAATAAACTTGATACGATCATATGCTACGTTTATAGTTTGGGTCTTGTCCATCACATCATTCTCCTAATGATGTGATCCCGTTATCAAATGACAACTCATGTCCATGGCTACGAAACTATAGCCATCTTTGATCAACGAGCTAGTCCGGTAGAGGCTTACTAGGGACATGTTGTTGTCTATGTATCCACACATGTATTTGAGTTCCCAGTCAATACAATTATAGCATGGATAATAAACGATTGTCATGAACAAGGAAATATAATAATAACCATTTTATTATTGCCGCTAGGGCATATTTCCAACAGTATCCCCCTTGCACTAGAGTCAATAATCTAGCATTACATAGTAATGAATCTAACACCCATAGAGTTCTGGTGTTGATCATGTTTTGCCTGTGAAAGAGGTTTAGTCAACGGATCTGCAACATTCAGATCCGTATGTACTTTGCAAATGTTTATGTCCTCCTCCTTGACCCAGTTGCGGATGGAATTGAAGCGTCGCTTTATGTGTCTGGTCCTCTTGTGAAACCTTGGTTCCTTGGCCAGAGCAATGGCACCAGTGTTGTCACAGAGCAGAGTCATTGGGTCCAATGCAATAGGCACAACTCCAAGATTTGTCATGAACTGCTTCATCCAGACACCTTCCTTTGCTGCCTCTGAGGCAGCTATGTACTCCGCTTCGCATGTAGAATCAGCTACCACGCTTTGCTTGGAACTGCACCAGCTTACTGCTCCCCCATATAGAATATATATGTATCCGGTTTGAGACTTAGAGTCATCCGGATCAGTGTCAAAGCTTGCATCGACGTAACCCTTTACGATGAGCTCTTGATCACCTCCATAAACGAGAAACATTTCCTTAGTCCTTTTCAGGTACTTAAGGATATTCTTGACCGTTGTCCAGTGTTCCACTCCAGGATTACTTTGAAACCTTCCGGCCATACTTATGGCAAGGCTGACATCTGGTCTCGTGCACAGCATCACATACATAATAGAGCCTATGGCTGAAGCATAGGGGATGACACTCATCTTTTCTCTATCCTCTGTAGTTGCTGGGCATTGAGTCTTACTCAACTTCACACCTTGCAAAACAGGCAAGAACCCCTTCTTGGACTGATCCATTTTGAACTTCTTCAAAATCTTATCAAGGTATGTGCTTTGTGAAAGTCCTATCAAGCGTCTTGATCTATCTCTATAGATCTTAATGCCTAATATGAAAGCAGCTTCTCCTAGGTCCTTCATTGAAAAACTCTTGTTCAAATATTCCTTCACGTTTTCCAAAAGTTCTATATTGTTTCCAATCAGCAATATGTCATCCACATATAATACCAGAAATGCTATAGAGCTCCCACTCACTTTCTTATAAATACAAGCTTCTCCATAAACTTGTATAAACCCAAATGCTTTGATCACCTCATCAAAGTGAATATTCCAACTCTGAGATGCTTGCACCAGCCCAAAAATGGATCGCTAGAGCTTGCACACTTTTTTAGCATTCTCTGGATCGACAAAACCTTTCGGTTGCATCATATACAACTCTTCCTCAAGGAAACCGTTAAGGAACGCTGTTTTGACATCCATCTGCCAGATTTCATAATCAAAAAATGCAGCTATTGCCAACATGATTCAGACGGACTTAAGCATCGCTACGGGTGAGAAAGTATCATTGTAGTCAACTCCTTGAACTTGTGAAAACCCCTTTGCCACAAGTGGAGCTTTATAGACGGTGATATTACCGCCCGCGTCTGTCTTCTTCTTGAAGATCCATTTATTCTGAATGGCCTTTCGCCCTTCAGGTAATACTTCCAAAGTCCATACTTTGTTTTCATACATGGATCCCATCTCGGATTTCATGGCCTCTAACCATTTGTCGGAATCCGGGCCCACCACCGCTTCTCCATAGCTCGTAGGTTCATCGTTGTTGTTGTCCAACAACATGACCTCTAAGACAGGGTTACCGTACCACTCAGGAGTAGTACGTATCCTTGTTGACCTACGAGGTTCGATAGTAACTTGATCCGAAACTTCATGATCACTATCATTAGCTTCCTCTTCAACTGACGTAGGTGTCACAGAAACATCTTTCTGCGCTGCACTACTCACTGGTTGAAGTAAAGGTTCAACAACCTCATCAAATTCTATCTTCCTCCCACTCAATTCTTTCGAGAGAAACTCTTTCTCGAGAAAGTACCCGTTCTTAGCGACAAACACTTTGCTCTCGGATCTGAGATAGAAGGTATACCCAATCGTCTCCTTTGGGAATCCTATGAAGACGCATTTGTCCGCTTTGGGTTCGAGCTTTTTCGGCTGAAGCCTTTTGACATAAGCATCGCAGCCCCAAACCTTAAGGAACGATGGCTTAGGTTTCTTGCCAAACCACAGTTCATACGGTGTCATCTCTACGGACTTAGATGGTGCCCTATTTAAAGTGAATGCAGCTGTCTCTAATGCATAACCCCAAAACAGGAGTGGCAGATCAGAAAGGGACATCATAGAACGCACCATATCTAATAAGGTACGATTACGACGTTTGGATACACCATTACGCTGTGGCGTTCCAGGTGGCGTCAACTATGAAACGATTCCACATTGTCTTAAGTGATTGCCAAACTCATAACTCAGATACTCTCCCCCTCAATCAGATCGTAGGAATTTGATCTTCTTGTTACGATGGTTCTCAACTTCACTTTGAAATTGCTTGAACTTTTCAGCGTTTCAAACTTATGCTTCATCAAGTAAATATACCCATATCTACTTAAATCATCGGTGAAGGTGAGAAAGTAACGATATCCACCGCGCGCGTCAACACTCATCGGACTGCACACATCAGTATGTATGATTTCCAACAAGTCACTTGCCCGTTCCATTGTTCCGGAAAACGGGGTCTTGGTCATCTTGCCCATGAGGCATGGTTCACATGTGTCAAGTGATTCAAAATCAAGTGACTCCAAAATCCCATCAGCATGGAGTTTCTTCATGCGCTTAACACCAATATGACCTAAGCGGCAGTGCCACAAGAAAGTGGTACTATCATTATCAACTCTACATCTTTTGGCATCAATGTTATGAACATGTGTATCATCACTATCGAGATTCAATAAGAATAAACCCCTCACAATGGGTGCATGACCATAAAAGATATTACCCATATAAATAGAACAATCATTATTCTCTAATTTAAATAAGTAACCGTCTCGCATTAAACAAGATCCAGATATGATGTTCATGCTCAACGTAGGCACTAAATAACAATTATTGAGGTTCATCACTAATCCCGATGGTAATCGAAGAGCGAGCGTGCCGACGGCGATCACATCAACCTTGGAACCATTTCTCACGCGCATCATCACTTCGTCCTTCGCCAGCCTCCGTCTATTTCGTAGTTCCTGCTTTGAGTAGCAAATGTGAGCAACCGAACCGGTATCAAATACCCAGGCACTACAACGAGAGTTGGTAAGGTACACATCAATAACATGTATATCATATATACCTTTGTTAACGTTGGCCCCCTTCTTGTCGGCCAGATACTTGGGGCGGTTCCGCTTCCAGTGGCCAGTTCCCTTGCAATAGAAGCACTCAGTCTCCGGCTTGGGTCCAGCCTTGGGTTTCTTCACGGGAGGAGCAACTGCTTTGCCACCTTTCTTGAAGTTTCCCTTCTTTCCCTTGCCTTTCTTGAAACTAGTGGTTTTATTCACCATCAGCACTTGATGCTCCTTCTGGATGTCTGACTCAGCGACTTTCAGCTTCGCGAACAACTCAGAGACTGACTTGTTCATCCCTTGCATGTTATAGTTCAACACAAAGCTCTTGTAGCTAGGTGGTAGCGCTTGAAGAACTCTGTCAGTGACAGCCTCTGGCGGGAGCTCAACTCCTAACTCAGCCAGACGGTTGTAGTACCCAGACATTCTGAGTATGTGCTCACTGACAGACCCGTTCTCCTCCATTTTGCAGGCATAGAACTTATCGGAGGTCTCATACCTCTCGATCCGGGCATTCTTCTCAAAGATAAACTTCAACTCCTGGAACATCTCATATGCTCCATGACGTTCAAAACGCCTTTGAAGTCCCAGCTCTAAGCCATACAACATGGCGCACTGAACTATTGAGTAGTCATCAACATGCGACTGCCAGGCGTTCACAACGTCCACAGTTGCTGGAGGGGGTGGCGCACCAAGCGATGCATCAAGGACATAAGCCTTTTGGGCAGCCGTGAGGATAATCCTCAGATTACGGGCCCAGTCTACAAAGTTGCTACCATCATCTTTCAGCTTAACTTTCTCTAGGAACACATTGAAATTCAGGGGAGCTACTGCGCGAGCCATTGATCTACAATATAATTTTGCAAAGATAACTTAGACTATTGTTCATGATAATGAGTTCAATTAATCATATTACTTAAGAAATCACACTCAAATCAACATCCCTTTGGTTGTCCGAGTGTAACATGATCCAAATTCACCAACCCAAGTCCGATCATCACGTGAGATGAGGTGGTTTCAATGGTGAACATCTCTATGTTGATCATATCCACTATATGACTCGTGTTCGACCTTTCGGTCTCTTGTGTTCCGAGGCCATGTCTGTACATGCTAGGCTTGTCAAGTTTAACCCAAGTGTTCCGCATGTGCAAAACGGGCTTGCACCCGTTGTATGTGAACGTAGAGTCTATCACACCCGATCATCACGTGGTGCTTTGAAATGACGAACTTTCGCAACGGTGCACACTTGGGGAGAACACAATTTTATCTTGAAATTTTAGTGAGGGATCACCTTATAATGCTACCGTCGTCCTAAGCAAAATAAGATGCATAAAATGATTAACATCACATGCAAATCATAAGTGACATGGTATGGCCATCAACTTGTGCTTTTGATCTCCATCTCCAAAGCACCGGTATGGTCTCCATCGTCGCCTGTATGACACCATGATCTCCATCATCGTGCCGCCATCGGGGTTGTCACACCAACCATGCTTCTACTACTATTGCTATCGCTTAGCGATAAAGTAAAGCATTACATAGCGTTTAATGATTGACACGCAGGTCATACAATAATTAAAGACAACCCTATGGCTCCTGCCGGTTGCCTTATTCATCGACATGTAAGTCGTGATAAACTATTACAAAACATGATCATCTCATACATCAAATATATCTCATCTTGTCTTTGGCCATATCATATCACAACATACCCTGCGAAAACAAGTTAGACGTCCTCTAATTGTTGTTGCATGTTTTACGTGGCTGCTATGGGTCTCTAGCAAGAACTATTCTTACCTACGCAAAGCCACAACGGTGATATGCAAGTTGGCATTTAATCTTCTACAAGGACCGCCTTTGTCGGATCCGATTCAACTAAGGTGGGAGAGACAGACACCCGCCACCCATCTTTATGCAACAAAGTCACATGTCAGTCGATGGAACCGGTCTCATGTACGTAGACATGTAAAGTTGGTCCGGGCCGCTTCATCCCACAATACCGCCGAATCAAGAAAAGACCAAGGAAGGAAACAATCTGAATATAAACGCCCACAAACTCCTTTGTGTTCTACTCGTGATGTCATCTACGCATAGAACTAGCTCATGATGCCACTGTTGGGGAACGTTGCATGGGAAACAAAAAAAATCCTACGCTCACCAAGATCGATCTAGGAGATGAACATCTACGAGAGGAGAGATTGCATCTACATACCCTTGTAGATCGCTAAGCGGAAGCGTTAAGAAACGCGGTTGATGTAGTCATACTCTTCACGATCCAATCACGATCCAATTCGATCCAGCGCCGAACGGACGACACCTCCGCGTCCAGCACATGTGTGGCTCGATGACATCTCCTCCTTCTTGATCCAGCAAGAGAGGGAGGAGAAGTAGATGGGATCTCAACCAGCACGACGGCGTGGTGGAGATGGTGCTGGAGCAATCCCAGCAGGGCTTCGCCAAGCGCCTCCGGAACTGTGAACGAGGAAGAACGGGAGAGAGAGGAGGCCGCAGGGCGTGGGGATTGTTGTGTCCAGCCCTTGCCCCTCCTCCCCACTATATATAGGGGTGTTGGAGGGCTGGGGGCGCAGCCCTAGCCCCTCCTCAAGGAGGGGAGGCGTCCAAAGGGGGAGGAGTGCCCTCCAAGCCAAGTGGAGGGCCCTCCCCCTTAGGGTTTCCCTTCCCCTAGGCGGATGGGCCTTAGGGGGCTGGTGTGCCTGGCCCAATAAGGCTAGGACGCCCCCTTACAGCCCATGCACGCCCTAGGTGCTGGAGGGACCCTTCCAGACTCCTCCGGAACCCTCTAAAACCTTCCAGAAGCTTCCCTGTATAATACCGGTAAAACCTGAAACCTTTCCGGTAGCCAAAATATGACTTCCCATATATAAATCTTTACCTTCGTACCATTCTGGAGCTCCTTGTGATGTCCGGGATCTCATCCGGGACTCCGAACAACATTCGGTCACCAACGTGAATATCCCAATACTACTCTAGCGTCACCGAACGTTAAGCGTGCGGACCCTACGGGTTCGAGAATCATGTGGACATGACCGAGACACCTCTCCGGTCAATAACCAATAGCGGGACCTGGATGCCCATATTGGTTCCCACATATTCCACGAAGATATTTATCGGTCGAACCACGATGCCAAGGATTCAATCAATCCCGTATGCAGTTCCCTTTGTCTATCGGTATGTTACTTGCCCGAGATTCGATCGTCGGTATCTCCATACCTAGTTCAATCTCGTTACCAGTGAGTCTCTTTACTCATTCCGTAATACAAGATCCCGTGACCAACTACTTAGTCACATTGCTTGCAAGCTCATTGTGATGTTGTATTACCGAGTGGGCCCCGAGATACCTCTCCGTCATACGGAGTGACAAATCCCAGTCTTGGTCCATGCCAACTCAACAGACACCCTCCGAGATACCTGTAGAGCATCTTTATAGTCACCCAGTTACGTTGCGACGTTTGATACACACAAGGTATTCCTCCGGTGTCAGTGAGTTGCATGATCTCATGGTCATAGGAACAGATACTTGACACGCAGAAAAACAATAGCAATAAACTTGATACGATCATATGCTACGTTTATAGTTTGGGTCTTGTCCATCACATCATTCTCGTAATGATGTGATCCCGTTATCAAATGACAACTCATGTCCATGGCTAGGAAACTATAGCCATCTTTGATCAACGAGCTAGTCCGGTAGAGGCTTTCTAGGTACATGTTGTTGTCTATGTATCCACACATGTATTTGAGTTTCCAGTCAATAAAATTATAGCATGGATAATAAACGATTATCATGAACAAGAAAATATAAT
Source organism: Thinopyrum elongatum (assembly GCA_011799875.1). Lineage (NCBI taxonomy): Eukaryota > Viridiplantae > Streptophyta > Magnoliopsida > Poales > Poaceae > Thinopyrum > Thinopyrum elongatum. The sequence continues at coordinate 537,117,633 of CM022299.1, forward strand.
AATAACCATTTTATTATTGCCTCTAGGGCATATTTCCAATAGTTTGCATGTTCACTTTCTGTCCGGAGGCCACTTCATAATCTTGCAAGATGGTCTTGAGCGTTTCAAGATTATTTTGAGAGCCCTCAAGGAACACAATGCTATCATCCGCAAACAGTAGATGGGTTACCATGGGGCCAGTGCTCCCGAACGATACCCCCTTTATGTCACCGACCTGCTGCGCATTTTTTAGTAATGCCGAGAAACCTTCCACACAAAATAAGAATAGATACGGTGACAAAGGATCCCCTTGGCGAAGACCCCTCAATGGCAGAAAGGTGTGAGAGATCCCTCCATTAAGCTTCACAGAGAACCTGGCGGACGTAACACATCGCATAATCATCTCTACCCAGGCAGCAGCAAAACCGAATCTTGCCATCATCCTTTCCAAAAAAGTCCACTCAACCCTGTCATACGCCTTCATCATATCCAGCTTTGACCGCACAGAGTGGCTTCTTCCTACTTCTCCTTCTAATAGCATGGACGCACTCATACGCGACCAGAATGTTATCTGTGATAAGCCTCCCTTGCATGTAGCACGATCCAGCCTAACTTGTATATTTCCATCTGAATCTTGCTTGTTGTCCCACGTAAAAGGGTATCCAGTGAAACCCAAATCCGCCAAGCCGCAGTCAGCTAGGCATTCTCAGAACCCCTCCATTTGGTTAAAACTTCGCAAATTTCCTCCTCGCTGTTCAGTTTGGAATAATATTTCATTAAAGTCGCCCGCACATAGCCATGCTAGATTATCCTGTCTCCTCAAGTAACGTAAGGCATCCCACGTTTTATTCCGGTGCTCCGTACGAGGTTCCCCATAGTGAACCTAAAGGTTTTACCCTCACATGAGATCTCAGCATCAGGTATAGTACTGGCACCACGGTCTGATCGTGACCTGAACGTTATCCCTCCACCATAGTGCAAGCCCTCCACCATAGGGATGTTCCTGGTAGTTGCCGGTCAGTTTGCCAGAAATATAGATGTGCAGTGTACTACAGCACTCACTGGGAGCGACAGACCTGCACTAGATTGTCCACCGTACGCTCTGGAAGTGTCTCGACCAGCTCTGGACTCCATCCTGGCTTGGGTTAATTTAACACCCACTTGACACAAAATGGTCACTGTGACAGCCAGCTCCTCGAGCATGCGCATGCGCATGCATGCATGTACCTGTAGGCAGCCACCCACAGGAAAGCGCAGCATCTCCGGTATGTGTGTACGTAGTGCATGTGCTTCGGTCGATGGCCACTGGCGAACGACATGGCTTTGGCGCGCGCGGTGGCGGTGGCGATGGCGCCGACGGCGCATATTCGATCCGGCCCGTGACCGCGACTGCGTTCCAATGGAGACAAACAGGACGGCGCGCGACGGAGCACATGGCCGCTTCACGGGCGGTCCTATCTCCACGCTATATAAGCATCGGCCGCGCTGATCAAACCACAGCACCCCACACACACACACCCCAGCTTATCAGATCCTACTGCCTAGTGCGTAAGCACCTAGCTCTAGCTCAATCCGACGATGGCCGGGAGCAAGGTGACGATGACCAGCGCGCTGGCCGTGGCGCTGCTGCTGGCCATGGCGGCCGCGTCGGTGTCGGGCTCGATGTGCGGCGTGGACCTGGGCAGCATGAAGGGCGCGTGCGGGTCCTACTGCGCGAGAGGCAGCAGGGAGGCCCGGCCGAGCGGCCGGTGCTGCAACGCGCTCAGGGGAGCCGACCTCCCGTGCCTGTGCAAGCTGAAGCGCGACTTCGGGAGCTTCGGCAGCATCGACGCCGGCCGCGCCATGCAGATCCCCGGCAAGTGCGGCATCCGCGGCGTGCCCAGCTGGTGCTAGATCGATCTTCGCACCGGCCGGCGATCGTTCTATCCATCCACAGGCGCGCGCATGCAGTTGGGCGGGCGGTCGATCGGTCATGTGTGACGATTCTCCTTTATAATTTGCGGTTTTCGATTTAGATTGAGTTTCCGTACGTTCGTGCAGGTGCTGATCGTGACCGAGCTAGTGCTTACGTACATGTATCCTCTTTTGAGTTAGTCCTTTGTTTTGTACTGTAATTCTGTACCGGTACCTTACGTGTGTGATGCAGGATCACATACGTACATGGAGTACTTCCTGTGCATCGTTATGGATCAAATAATGTAATCAATTATTATCACATCAGCTGCATTTTCTCTTGGCAAACAGAAAGCCCTCAAAGAGGGCTAAAATTTACTTATTTAGGAACCTAAACAGTGTTCGAAAACTAGTTTCCCCATGGTAAAAGAGACGACTTCAAAAGCCATTTTGGAATTACATGTAGAGGCTTTGCTGCATAAGAAAGTGCAACTAGAGGATGATCTACACAAGAAAGCCTTTTTTACTAGAGTATGAGCCATAAGATTCTCAAGCCTAGGAATGTGCTTGATCATGCATGGACGGAGACTAGAAGTGAGGTCGAAGAAATCTGCTAGAGCAGGTATGATCATCCAATGCCCTGGGTGCTCAAGTAAATTCTTGGCTTCACCGGCTTCCACCAATGTCCTGCAATCAAAGAAGAAGGAGACTATGTTCCAGTTCAAAGCTTTGACTACCCCCTGACGCGAGCTCAGCTCCCCAGCCCGACCCCCTCAGCGCCGCCACCCTAGGGCAACGCCGGGGGGATCAGATCCCAACGCCGCCAGCCCCCCACCCCACAGCAAAATATCCTGCCGCCGCTGCCGCTGGCGTTGGCCCGATGGCGGCGGCACCCGGTGCCAAGGCGTCGAGGCAGGAGGAGGCAGCTGGGGCACCTCGGGCTAGGGGCTTCGCACCACGGCCGGGGCGGCTCCCTGACCATGCGGCGACAACCGACGACCCCATGGCTGCTGGCGATGGTGGGTATGGGCAGCACGACCGTTTCTCAAACACTAGTAGTTTAGGGGATCCCCTAGATGGGTCTCATCCCTGAAAAGGGTTTTTTTTTTTTGCAGATATAGCTTTTGAGTGATGTGTTTGAGATGCTCTTACCAGCCTAATAGACAATCCAGATGACTCTCATCCGACTAATGCGTATCAAACCAAGATTACTATTTCATAGGACCCATTTGATTACATCCTCGACGAAGTAGTAATATGTGCACTTGTGCCTGACCATGTGGAGGCCGTGGTCATCGCCACGCGCAATCTCTATGCCAGTGAGCACGGCAAAGTGCGTGTAATCGGCTTCAAAGGTCTTGGCAACACAGAACTTGCCAGCGCCGAGGCTCACCAGCTCGGCAGTCATCAGAGACCAGTCATCTCTCGTCCAAGTAGGGATGGCAGTTTTGCCCATGGTTATGGGTACCCGTGGTACCCTACCCGAATATAATGGACATGGGCAAGAGTTTGCAAAATTTTATACCCATGGGTAATGAGTATCCATACCCGCAAAATATATGGATAGGGCATGGGTATGAAATTACGCCCATGGGTAACCCAATAGATACCTAAAAAAAGTTAATAAATGAAAATAACCCATATGACGTGTGGTCGACATCCAACACCAAATCCCTTATTCCCTAAATCAGCCATAGCTCATAGGACTACAACCACCAAATCTCCACTCCACCTACATCCAATATGACTCCTTGGAATGAGGAAATATCGACTCATCGTGACCGGACTCTTGTCAAACTGTCAATCCAATGGTCTTGAGTTTCCACCGCCGCCTCCCAATGTGTCGGTCCTCCATCAACTACTACTTGTACCTCCTTGCCGCCTTCTAAGCCACCCACCAGAGGAGCCCTTTTTAGTGCTGCACTGCTCGCCCATCATCACTTAAATTTTTGACTCATTTTTGTATTTTTCTAAAAATTAACTACTATATATTGTATCCATTGAATACCCATTGGGTATAGGATACCCGGTGGGTATGGGCATGGGTATCAATTTATACCCATGGGTATTGAAATGGGTGGGTATAGAAAGTTTCTATTGGTATGAGTTTGGGCAGAAGGGGGTTGTACCCATCCATACCCTACCCATTGCCATCCCTACGTCGAAGTGTTCAGATCTTCAAAGACATACTGCACGACGGGCTGCTGCTGGTCCTGCGCCATGGCAGAAAGGTCCAGAGCGCACAAGTGGAACTTAGGGCTGTGCGCCGAGAAGCCGAACCACAGGCCGAACTCGGGGACGTACTTGGCTCCCCAGCGGACCGGCAGCGCCCACTCTCCGATGTGCCGCCATTCCTCCAGGTGCCTCGACGTGTCGAAGCAGTAGGTGCCGATGGCCCTGCCTTCCCATGACATGTAGATGGTGGAGCAGCCGTTGGCGTTAACCGTGGTCGGGTAGGAGGTGATGTAGGAGGGCTCGTTGCCAGGCCGGAGGACGAAGGGAAGCTGCAGAAGAGCCCGCCAGTGCCAGCCTCGATGCATGTCCCTTGTCCCACACTTCCTCGCCGTCGTGCGTAGGCCCGTACTCAAGGACCTCGAAGCAGGAACCGGTGTGATCGTGGCCCTCGCTGGAGCGATGTTGATGCATGGTCGCATGGACAATATGGCGTAGTGGCTGTTCTCGGCGGCGCCGGGCAAGGCGACGGAGATGCACACGGGTTGGAACCCCTTGGGCTCGTTGAGCCAGGGCAGGTTGAGGAAGAGGCGCTCGTCGGCGTCGTACAGCACGCTCTCGCCGGCCACGTTGGCGCTCACGATCCTGCCTTCGCTGCCGCGGGTGCCCAGTAGCGCGAACAGCTCCAGGCCGGCCATGGACGGCCCTAGACAAGTGGGGGATGGAGCGAAGCTGACGGCCCGCTCAGGCAGGGCGAGGGTCTGCATGCGCACGGTACGATCCACCGCGTTTGATGCCGCCGCCTCGTCTGCTGACCGGTAGAAGAGGTGCTTGTAAGGATCGATTCGGTGCACCGAGTGGACGCCACTAGGGATATTCTGCACCACCAGATTTAGAACCCGCCGTATCATCTTGGAAAGGGTCCGGCGCACCGAGCAAGGTTCTTTGCCGAGAGAGGGGACGATTGGTGCGGCGGCGCGGACTGGGGAGGAGGGAGCTGGCAGTGGGCTGATCCAATAGGGTTAGCACAAAGTAGGCTGATCCAATAGGTTTAGTTCCTTAGCTTGCGATTTTTTCTTTAGTTACGTTTATTTTTTTATTTTTTTTCTTTTATTTTATACTAATGTTCATATTTTGAAATCTTCTAAATAAATGTATTTAAAAATTAATTTAATTATATTAAAAAAATCATGCAGTGTAAAAAATCTCTGTGCTACTTTTAAAAAATGTCGATAGCATTCGGAAAAATGTTTGTGAAATTCCAAAATAATCACATCTTTCAGAACAATGTTCATTTCCAAAAAAATGTTTATACAATGCAAATAAATGTTTGCATAATTCTAAAAGATGTCCGTCCAATAAAAATAAAATATGCATGTACTTTAGAAAATAATAACGTGTATCAAAAAATGTACATGCCATTTTTATAAATGTTTATACAATGCATAATTTTTTTTGTAATAGATCAAAAAAATTATATCACTCAGAATCATGCTCATGACATTTGGAAAATATGTTCATGCATTTCAAAAATATATTCATAATTTTTCTAGAGATCTTCATACAACATAAAAAAATCATTGCATAATATATTTTTAAATGTTTTGCATCATAAAACATGTTCAGTGTGTATTATAAGAATGCTTAACTTGTATTAAAAAAATTGAAAATGCTCATTGTGTATGAAAAATGTTTAATCTGTATACAAAAAATATACAATATGTATTAAAATATTAGACATGTCTTGTATAAGAAAAATAAAAAATAAAGAAAAATGGAAACCCGAAGAAAATTGTTGACGAAAGACAAAAAACAGAAAAAGAAAATGAAGAAACCGATACAGAAATACAGAAAAAGAAGAAGAAAATGCACGAAAAGCTCTAAAATCGGTCCGGACCGGTGTGTAGAACCTTTCCAAAACCGATTTAATGGGCCAGCCCACTAATGCGAGAGCGCACCTAGGCGAGGCCATGGGCGGAGACAGGGAGGGGCGAGCCCCGGATTCTATTTGGCACCTCAGGCGCCAAACAGAGGCTACCCATACGCAGCGCACACACCCAACCAACACGGGCCAATTCATTTACCACTGTAGCATTAGTCCGGCTCTTCTCGCATTTTTCAGCCGTTTTCTGTTTTTTTTTTCTGTCCATTTTTAGACCGGTTTTGGTCGTTTTTCCCTCTTTTTTTAGCTTTCCTTTTTCTTTTAAATTTTCATGAGTTTTTATCTTCTAATTCGTGAATTTCCTAAATTTGTGAAGCTTCTTTAAAACAATAACTTTTCCAATTTGATCTTTTTTCAAATTCATGATTTTTTTCTTAAATTCATGAGTTTTTTCAAATTCAAATATTTTCCAAAATTCACAAATATTTTTAAAATCATAAAAAAAAATCTTAAATTCGTAAATTTTATAAATTCATGAATTTTTTTCAAATCTATGAACTCTATATGCCTAACAGCCATAGCTAATTGCATAATTAGCCCATATCTCTAATATTTATAAAAGAGCAAATTAAATTAACCTACAGCCACACCAAAAAATATACACACGATTCTGGGGTGTCCGATCATTCCAACCAAATAGTCCATAATACATCAAGGTTTGCCACATAAACTAACGCCCCAGATTAAATGTTCTGCCAGATCAGACTACCCGGCGCACCCTGCACCCCATCGTCGTGAATTAGCACAGATTACTATGATGGGGAACGTTGCATGAAAATCAAAAAAAATCCTACAAAACACGCAAGATCTAATCTAGGAGATGCATAGTAATGAGAGGGGAGTATGTCTACATACCTTTGTAGACCAAAATCGGAAGCGTATATAACGCGGTTGATGTATTCGTACTCTTCGCGATCCAATCACGATCCAATCCGATCTAGCATCGGACGGAGGCACCTCCGCGTTCAGCACACGTGCGGCTCGATGACGTCTCCTCCTTCTTGATCCAGCAAGCAAGAGAAGAGAAGTAGATGGGATCTCAACCAGCACGACGGCGTGGTGGAGATGGTGGTGGTGCAATCCCAGCAGGGCTTCGCCAAACGCTGCCGGAACCAATTTGAGGAGAAAACGAAGTTTTGGGATAGGTAGGGCTGCCGCCGGGGCATGAGATTTGGTGTGTCCAGCCCCTCCCTCTCCCCCACTATTTATAGGAGGCAAGGGGGAGGATTGGGGTGCAGCCTTGGCCCCTCCTCCAAGGGAGGGGGCGCCGGCCTAGGGAGGAATCCTCCCTCCCAAGGCACCTAGGGGGTGCCTTCCCCCCTTAGGACTCTTCCCCTTTTCCTTGTTCCAAGCGCATGGGCCCCTAGCCCATGTAGGCCAGGGCGCCCCCCCTACAGCCCTTGTGGGCCCCCGGGGCAGGTGGACCCCCCCCCCCCCCCCGGTGGATCCCCGGACCCCTTTCGGCACTCCCGGTACAATACCGATAATGCCCGAAACTTTTCCGACGACCAAAACAGGACTTCCTATATATGAATCTTTACCTCCGGAGCTCCTCGTGATGTCCGGGATCTCATGCGGGACTCCGAACAACATTCGGTTACCAATGCACATATCCCAATACTACTCTAGCGTCATCGAACGTTAAGCGTGCGGACCCTATGATACATCTCCAGCGTATCTATAATTTATGAAGTATTCATGCCATGTTTACAATAATTTTATATAGTTTTGGTATGATTTGAATGGAACTAACCCGGACTGACACTGTTTTCAGCAGAACTACCGTGGTGTTATTTTTTGTGCAGAAATAAAAGTTCTCGAAATTGGACGAAACTTTTTGGAGATTTTTTATGAAACAAATGAAGAATATTGGAGCAAAGAACCACTGGAGGGGGGCTCTGCTGCCCACTAGGCACCAGAGCGCGCCACCCCCCTCTGGCACGCCCTGGTGGGTAGTGGGCCCCTCGAGGCCCATCTCAGCGTGAGACCGACGCCAAAAAATCCTATAAATAAAGAAACCCCAGAAATAACCCTCGATCAGAAGTTTCGCCGCCGCAAGCCTCTGTAGCCACGAAAAACCAATCTGGACCCTGTTCCAGCACCCTGCCGGAGGGGAAAATCATCACCGGAGGCCATCTTCATCATCCCGGCGCCCACCATGATGAGGAGGGAGTAGTCCACCCTCGGAGCTGAGGGTTTGTACTAGTAGCTATGTGTTTAATCTCATCACCAGAGGCCATCTTCATCATCCTGGCGCCCACCATGATGAGGAGGGAGTAGTCCACCCTCGGGGCTGAGGGTTTGTACTAGTAGCTATGTGTTCAATCTCTCTCTCTCTCTCTCTCTCTCTCTCTCTCTCTCGTGTTCTTGATTTGGTACGATCTTGATGCATCGCGAGCTTTGTTAATATAGTTGGATCATATGGTGTTTTCCCCTCTCTATCTTGTTGTGATGAATTGAGTTTTACCTTTGAGACTTTATTATTATCGGATTGAATACTTTTATGGATTTGAGAGAACTTGATGTATGTCTTGGCACTCAACTCACGGATTCCCGAGGTGACATTGGGGTAATCTATGCATAGGGGTTGATGCACGTTTTCGTCCTTGTTTCTCTGGTAGAAATCTTGGGGCACTCTTTGAAGTTATTTGTGTTGGATTGAGTATTATGAATCTGAAATTGTTTGATGCATACCGTATAATCAACTCACGGATACTCGTGGTGACATTGGAGTATCTAGGTGACATTAGAGTTGGTTGATGTGTATCATATGGTGTTGTTTTAGTATGAACTCTTGGTCTATTTGTGACGCTTATAGGAATAGTTCAATAGATCGATCGGAAAGGATAACTTTGAGGTGGTTTCGTACCCTACAAACAATTTCTTCTTATTTCTCTGCTAGATAAGAACTTTGTAGTGAGTCTTCATCGCACGTTGAAGGACGGTTATATGATCCAATTATATTAGCATTGTTGAGAGATTGCACTAGTGAAAGTATGAACCCTAGGACTCATTTTCAAGCATTGCAATACCGTTTGTCCTCACTTTTGTTACTTGCTACCTTGCTATTTTTTATTGTTCCTATTGAAAAATCAATATCTACTATCATTACTACACTTGTATCACCATCTCTTCGCCAAACTAGTGCACCTATACAATCTACCATTGTATTTGGTGTGTTGGGGACACAAGAGACTCTTTGTTATTTGGTTGTAGGGTTGTTTGAGAGAGACCATCTTCATCCTACACCTCCCATGGATTGATAAACCTTATGTCATCCACTTGAGGGAAATTTGCTACTGTCCTACAAAACTCTGTGCTTGGAGGCCCAACACAAGTCTACAAGAACAAGCTGTGTAGTAGACATCACCCTACGAGTTCGAGAATCATGTAGACATGATCGAGACACCTCTCCGGTCAATAACCAATAGCGGGACCTGGATCCCCATATTGGTTCCTACATATTCCACGAAGATCTTTATCGGTTGAACCACGATGTCAAGGATTCAGTCAATACCGTATGCAATTCCCTTTGTCCGGTGATTGCTTGTATCTACGTTGGTAATTCCCCGAAGAGGAGAGGATGATGCAGCACAGCAATGGTAAGTATTTCCCTCAGTTATGAAACCAAGGTTATCAATCCAGTAGGAGAACCAAGCAACACTATGTAAACAACACCTGCACACAAACCACAAAAACTTGCAACCCAACGCGTAAGAGGGGTTGTCAATCCCTCCTCGGTATTGATATAGATTAAATTGTATGAAATTGGATAAATAAATCTAGCAAAAACACAAAATAAAAAAAGTGCAGCAAGGTATTTTTGGATTTTTATAATAATAGATCTAAAAACAATATGATAGGAAATAGACCCGGGGGCCGTAGATTTCACTAGAGGCTTCTCTCAAGAAAATAGCATACGGTGGGTAAACAAATTACTGTTGGGCAATTGATAGAAAAGCGAATAATCATGACGATATCCAAGGCAATGATCATGTATATAGGCATCATGTCCAAGATTAGTAGACCGACTATCGAACATGCAATAAGAACGGAGTAATGCAATAAGAACGATGACATGATGTAGACAAGATCTATTCATGTAGGAATAGACCCCATTTTTTATCCTTAATGGCAATGATACATGCGTGTCACGTCTCCTTCTGTCACTAAGATTGAGCACCGCAAGATCGAACCTATCACAAAGCACCTCTTCCCATGGCAAGAAAGATCAATCTAGTTGGGCAAACCAAACCAAAGTTTCGGAGAAGAAATACGAGGCTATAACAATCATGCATAAGAGAGTTCAACAAAGACTCAAATAATATTCATGGATAGAGCTGATCATAAACTCACAATTCATCAGATCCCAACAAACACACCGCAAAAAGTCATTACATCAAATAGATCTCCGAGGAGAACATTGTATTGAAGATCAAAAAGAGAGAAGCCATCTAGCCACTGCCTACGGACCCGTAGGTTTGTGGTGAACTACTCACGCATCATCAGAGGGGCAAGGGTGATGATGAAGAACCCCTCCGTGATCGTTGACCCCTTTAGCAGAGTGCTGGAGAAGGCCTCTAGATTCGATCTCGTGGTTCTGGAACTTGCGGCAATTGGAATTGTGTTTCGTCGACTCCCCTAGGGTTTCTGGAATATTAGAGTATTTATAGAGCCGAGAGGCAATGGAGGGGTGCCTGTGGGCCCCACTACCCACCAGGGCGCGCCTGGGGGCCCTGGCGCGCCCTGGTTCCTAGTGGGCCCCACAGGGCCCCTCTGGTGCACTTCTTGGGCCTCCTGGGTGTCTTCTGGGCAGAAAAAAAATCTCCAAAAAGTTTCGCTGCATTTGGACTTCGTTTGATATGGATATTCTGCGAAGCAAAAAACAGCAACTGGCAATGGGCACTATGTCAATAGGTTAGTCCCAAAAAATGATATAAAGTTGCTAGTAAATGAATATAAAATATCTAAGAATGATACTTTAATAGCGTAGAATAATAAAAAATTATAGATACGTTGAAGACGTATCATCCGGCGATATGTTACTTGCCCGAGATTCGATCGTCGGTATCTCCATACCTAGTTCAATCTCGTCACTGACAAGTCTTTTTACTCGTTCCGTAATACAAGATCCCGTGACTAAACTCATTAGTCACATGTTTGCAAGCTTCTTGTGATGTTGTATTACCGAGAGGGCCCAGAGATATCTCTTCGTCACACGGAGTGACAAATCCCAGTCTCGATCCATGCCAACCCAACAGACACCTTCGGAGATACCAGTAGAGCATCTTTATGATCACCCAGTTACGAAGTGACGTTTGATAGCACACAATGTATTCCTCCGGTATCCGAGAGTTGCATGATCTCATGGTCAAAGGAACAGATACTTGACATGAAGAAAGCTATAGAAAATAACTTAAACGATCTGATGCTAAGCTTACGGTTGGGTCTTGTCCATCACATCATTCTCCTAATGATGTGATCCCGTTATCAAATGACAACTCATGTCTATGGTTAGGAAACCTTAACCATCTTTGATCAACGAGCTAGTCTAGTAGAGGCTTACTAGGGACACGGTGTAGTTTATGTATTCACACATGTATTTAAGTTTCCAGTCAATACAATTCTAGCATGAATAATAGACATTTATCATGAACGGGAAATATGATAATAACTATTTTATTATTGCCTCTAGGGCATATTTCCAACATACTATCCCGTAATTTTCTCGGCCGTCACAACGCCTTGTCGCTCCACCTCTGTTGCCCCATATACGTGAGCGCGGATCGTCGTCCGTCGCTCCTCCTCTGTTGCCCATGGGCGCGAGCGACTGGAGCCAACCACCTGAAGCGACCGGAATGGCGAGCGCCAGAAGAAGGGAGAGATCACATCGGTGGGGGCGAAGAAGACGATGCGGATGTCGCACATCCTCATCAAGCACAAGGGGGCCCGACATAAGGCGTCATGGAAGGACCCCAAGGTCCGGGTCATCCCCGCCACCATGCGCGCCGATGCCACTGCACCCCCTTCATCGACCTCGCCGTGCAACACTTCAACTACTCCTCCACACGCCATGATGGCCACCTAGGTATGTCGCCACTCGCCCCACCTGTGCGCTCCGTGACCTATTAAATAGGGTCTCGAATTTTGATGCGTTGCCACTAGGATTTAGGGTTTACTCCAGGCGATCGATCCAGTCGGGTGTTCATTCGTCTGGAGGTACATTGCATTTGTGTGCCTGTTTTTTGGTTGCTACTTGGAGATTCGATAGAGAACAAGTGAAGCAACAAATCATGTGATGAGAAATATGTGAACTATGGCACATTTGCTGAACGATGTTCAGTCATCGGGGGGATTAGGGTTTCACGCCAACGAGATCACCTATTTTCTCATTAAATTTGTTATAGCTATTTCCTAGCATATGTAAGGGCCAAGGATATTTGTAGGATGTTTCATGATTCATGAATGATTTAAGGTGTTTTGTCGATCAATAAGCCTACTTTTTATGGGGTTAACTTGAGAACCCATTATGCCAAATTATGAGTAGACTCTTGTGTGAAGATCAGAGGATCGGTTAGCATGTTTTGATGACCATTCTTCACTGGCTTGTTTAGCACACACATTTTATACTCCCACCATTTTTTTCAATCTTATCAATTATGACTTGTTAGTAGGATGTTATTTGCAGAATTTAGGTTACATGCTTTTTATTGTGATCTATTGCAAGGCATACGAGTGCTTAGATTTTGATATTTTTTTCAGTTTGTTTCACAAATCTTTATTTCAGATGATGATAACTTTTTAGTTTTGTTTCAAAGATGTTTAGTTCAAATTCTGAAATTTTGTGTACATTTTATCAGAGATGTTACCTAAGATGATGACAAGGTTTAGTTATCCGAAAACATACCCTGCACACGTTGAGTTCAACATGGTTCAATGATGTATGGAATTAAAAAAATCCATGACTACAAGGACCTACAACAAAGCTCAGTCTGCACAAGGTAAAAAACAAAGTGGACTTCACCACTTAATCATGTCTAGATTTTTTGAAATGAGATGTATAAGACTTTCTTATTTGCTTCATTTGGAAATCACCGTGCGGGTTGATACGTCTCCAACATATCTATAGTTTATGAAGTATTCATGCCATGTTTACAACAATTTTATATGATTTTGGTATGATTTGATTAGAACTAACCCGGACTGACGTTGTTTTCAGCAGAACTACCGTGATGTCATTTTTTGTGCAGAAATAAAAGTTCTCAGAATGGGCTGAAAATTTACGGTGATTTTTTATGGACCAAAAGAGACCCCCGAAGCACAAGAGTTGGGCCAGAAGAGTCCCGAGGCAACCATAAGGGTGGGGGGCGCGCCCACCCCCCTAGGGCGTGCCCCCTGGCTTGTCGCTGCCTCGTGGACCCCCTTGACATGAGACCGACGCCAAAAATTCCTATAAATAACAAAACCCCCGAAAATAAACCTAGATCGGGAGTTCCGCCGCCGCAAGCCTCTGTAGCCACGAAAAACCAATCGGGACCCTGTTCCGGCACCCTGCCGGAGGGGGAAACCATCACCGGAGGCCATCTTCATCATCCCGGCGGTCTCCATGACGAGGAGGGAGTAGTTCACCCTCGGGGCTAAGGGTATGTAGCAGTAGCTATGTGTTTGATCTCTCTCTCTCTCTCTCGTGTTCTTGATTTGGCACGATCTTGATGTACTGCGAGCTTTGTTATTATAGTTGGATCATACGGTGTTTCTTCCCTCTCTATCTCTTGTTGTGATGAATTGAGTCTTGCTCTTTGAGGTTTCGTTATGTTGCATTGAGTATTGTATTTGAGAACACTTGGTGTATGTCTTGCGATGGGATATCTGTGGTGACAATGGGATGTTCTATTGATTCACTTGATGTATGTTTTGGCACTCAACTCGCAGATTCCCGAGGTGAAATTGGGGTAATCTATGCATAGGGGTTGATGCACGTTTTCGTCCTACGTTCTCCGATAGAAACTTTGGGGTGATTCTTTGTTGCACGTTGAGGGATTGTTATGTGATCCAATTATGTTATCATTGTTGAGAGAACTTGCACTAGTGAAAGTATGAACCCTAGGCCTTGTTTCCAAGCATTGCAATACCGTTTTTGCTCACTTTTGTTACTAGTTACCTTGCTGTTTTTATATTTTCAGATTACAAAAACCTATATCTACCATCCATATTACACTTGTATCACCATCTCTTCGCCGAACTAGTGCACCTATACAATTTACCATTGTATTGGGTGTGTTGGGGACACAAGAGACTTTTTCTTATTTGGTTGCAGGGTTGTTTGAGAGAGACCATCTTCATCCTACACCTCCTACGGATTGATAAACCCTAGGTCATCCACTTGAGGGAAATTTGCTACTGTCCTACAAAACTCTACACTTGGAGGCCCAACAACGTCTACAAGAAGAAGGTTGCGTAGTAGACATCAAGCTCTTTTCTGGCGCCGTTGCCGGGGAGGTGAGTGCTTGAAGGTATATCTTTAGATCTTGCAATTGAATCTTTTAGTTTCTTGTTTTATCACTAGTTTAGTCTATAAAAGAAAACAACAACAAAAATGGAATTGAGGTTGCCTCATATGCTTCATCTTTTTAATATCTTTCGTGAAAATGATGGAAAGGAAAATTGTGCTCAAGGGTTAGAAGAAGAAGTCAATAAAATGTTTGGCACTAAATCTTTGAATGATGAGCATGATTGCAATGTTGTTAGTATGAATTCTTTGAATATCCATGATGCTAATGATATGCAAAGCCATAAGCTTGGGGATGCTATATTTGATGAAGATGATATTTTTAGTCCCCCAAGTTTTGATGAGAAAATTTATTATGATGAAAGCATGCTCCTATTTATGATGATTATATTGATGAAAGTGGGTTTGGAAGAGTGTCAACTCTAGGTAATAATGATCCCACTATTTTGGAGGGTGTTGAATCTTTTCACAATATTGATAAAAGTGGATTTGGAGAGGTCATAACTTTATTTAGTGATGAATCCACTATTTTGGAAGAGGTTCCAATTGATTATGAGAACAAAGTTGCTATCTATGATGATTATTGTGATGACATGTATGCTATAAAGAATAATTATAACCATGAAACTTGTCATCATGATTTTAATTTTCAATTGGATTATGCCTCACATGATAGTTATTTTGTTGAGTTTGCTCCCACTACTATTCATGAGAATAAATTTGCTTATGTGGAGAGTAATAAAATTTCTATGACAATGCATCATGAAAAGAATGCTTTATGTGATAGTTATATTGTTGAATTCATTCATGATGCTACTGAAACTTATTATGAGAGAGGAACTTATGCTTTTACACATCTCAATAATATCAAGTTTCCTCTCTATGTGTTGAAAGTTTTGAAGTTATGCTTGTTTAGTCTTCCTATGCTAGTTGATTCTTGTTCCCATAAATTGTTTTCTCACAAAATCCCTATGCATAGGAAGTGGGTTAGACTTAAATGTGCTATTCATATGCTTCATGATGCTCCCATTATGTTTCAATTCTTATCTTTTATGTGAGCATCATTAAAATCATCATGCCTAGCTAAAAAGGCATTAAAGAAAAGCGCTTGTTGGGAGACAACCCAACATTTACCCCTACTGTTTTTGTATGTTCACATGATTAGGCTACTGTATTAATCATGTTTTATAGGTTTTTTTTCAATAAAGTGCCAAGTAAAGCCTTTTGGATAGTGTGGTTGATAGTTGATTTGATTCTGTGCAAAAACAGAAACTTTTGCGTCCAGTACATAAATTCCTATCTTTTACTGGATGTCAAAAAATTCTGATTTTTTTACAGTTGATTGGTATACAAATTTTCTACGTTTTCCTAATTTTTCAGAATTTTAGGAGTTACATAAGTATAATCTTAATTAAGATCTTTACGTACTATTCTGTTTTTGACAGATTCTGTTTGCAATGCATAGTTTGCTTGTTTTATGATTTCTATGGATTATATTGCTTAATATAAATTGTGGAAATGATAAGTTACAGTAGGCATTGTGTGAGAACAATTATGAATCTTGTATTTGACAGTACCCAAGTGAATGATTTGTTTTATTATACTAACGGATCTCACGAAGGTTTTGTTAAGTTTTGTGTGATTGAAGTTTTCAAGTTTTGGGTGAGAAATCGATATGAGGAGAATAAGGAGTGACAAGACACTAAGCTTGGGTATTCCCAAGGCACTCCAAGGTAATATTTAAGGAAGATCCAAGCAACTAAGCTAGGAGATGCCCCGGAAGGCATCCACTCTTTCGTCTTCAACATTATCGGTAACCTTACTTGGAGCTATATTTTTATTCGTCACATGATATGTGTTTTGCTTGGAGTGTCATTTTCTTTTGTTTAGATTTTCTTGCTGTTATTTAGAATAAGTTTTTTTATCTTTTATTTCAATAAAAGTGTCAAGGATAGCCTTTACCATACTTATTTTGCAAGTCTATATGTTGCTGTTTTGAAAACAGAAAGTTTTCTATCATTGTCTAAATTCTTCTGGAAAGTCAGAATGTGATAAAATCTTGCAATTTTTACAAAATTATTAAAAAAAAAATTATAAAGTGTGGTAATTTTTCAGAATTTTTTGGAGTTAGGTAAGTATGAGTACAATTGCACTCTTTACAGACTATCCTGTTTTGACAGATTGCTGTTATGTTTGCTTGTTTAATGATTCTATTTGAAGATAGGAGTATTAAATATGCAGAGGCATTTAGTGTGCAATGTTAAATAATAATTTTAGTGATTTTCTACAGTAGAGAATGATAAGGTTTTGCATTTGATTTATACTAACTTATCTCACGAGTTCTTGTTGAGTTTTGTGTGGATGAAGTTTTTAAGATTTAGGGAAACCGTGATATAAAAGGAATTAAGGAGACACAAAAGCTCAAGCTTGGGGATGCCCAAGGCATCCCTAGTTAATATTTCAAGAAGTCTCAAGCATCTAAGCTTGGGGATGCCCAAGGCATCCCTAGTTAATATTTCAAGAAGTCTCAAGCATCTAAGCTTGGGGATGCCCCGGTTGGCATCCTACCTTTCTTCTTCAACAATGATCGGTCAATTTTGGTTGAGCCTAAGTTTTTGCTTCTTCACATGATATGTGCTATCCTTAGAATGTCATTTTATTAGGTTTTTCTTGCTGTTTGAATAAAATACTTAAGATCTAAAATTTTATTTATGAGAGATAGTCTTCACATAGCTACTTAATTATTTGACTACTCATTGATCTTCATTTATATCTTTTTGGAGTAGTTTGTCCTTTACTCCCGTGCTTCACTTATATCCTATGAGTAAATGGTTGAATGAATTGAATATCATAAATTTGAAATTATATATGTTTCATATGCTTATCCCATGGGGAGTAATGACTTCACATATAAGAAGTATAGGTGGTAAATTTATTGAAAGTTAGCAAACATAGTATTGGTCACTTGAACAATTCATGAAAGAATATTGAAGGAAGAGAGATTTCACATATAAATATACTATCTTGGACATCTTCTATGATTGTGAGCCCCATTAATTATTTTCAAACTTGAGCAAATTAGTTGAAGTTGGACAAGGAAGACAACGTAATGAGTTATGCTTAGGTATATTTGTATAGAAGTTATATTGTTATGGATCCTCCAACATGTGGTGCTTGCTATTTAGGATCTTTTGCTAGCCAAAATTTCTGTACTAAGCGGGAATACTGCTTGTGCATCCAAAATCCTTGAACCAAGTTTCTTCCATGAGTGTCCACCATATCTACCTATATGCGGTATTTACCTGCCGTTCCAAGTAAATGTGCATGTGCCACCTCTAATCCTTCAAATAATAATCTGTTTTGTATGCCCGAATCGCTCATGTAGCGACAAGGGGCTGTCAGTATCTTCCATGCTAGGATGGGTTATTCTCATGATGAGTGTTTATTCACTTGTCATTCACGAGAGAGTGGCTGGTAATTGGGATGCCCAGTCCTATGATCAAAAGATCAAAAACAAAATTGCAAATAATTAAACAAAACTCCCCCGAGAAAGTTATTGGTATGGACGGCACCCGTGAATTCGGCTAGCCGTGGAGTGTGATTGTTGGTGGAGGGGGAGTAAAAACTTTACCATTCTATTTGGGAACCGCATATAATGTGTCTAGCATGGAAGATAGTGAGAACTCTTGGTTGTTATGTTGACAATGAAAGCATACCTCTCAAAATTATGTTCATCTCTGTTTTAAAAGCTTCGAGCTCTGGCACCTCTGCAAATCCCTGCTTCCCACTGCAAAGGGCCTATCTTTTACTTTTGTTGAGTCAATTTCTTATTCCAACCTATTCTTTAGTTGGCAAGCATCATGTGATGGGGAAAGATCTCAGCATATGGCCATTCAAATATATTAGATCATGAATTATTATTGTTGACAATTATCTATATGATAAATAAGTTGGGAGGCGAAACATTAAGCCCCTATCTTTCTCTGTGTTCGATGGATCCTATTTGTTCTAAAAATATGATTTGAGTGGTAGCAATCATGGAAGACTATATGATAGTTGAGTATGTGGAATTTGCTAAATCAAAGCTCTTACATAGACCCTTCCTGAAAATAAGATGAATTGCAATTGTTTGATGACTGAGAACATAGTTTGTTAGTTTTCAAGAAAGTTTATGATCTATGCTTTAACATGTGAATAGCCTGCTACTTGATCATGAGAAGTTTTATGTGATGAGCTACTGTTATGATATGTAACGATGCTAGAAAAAGTGGTTGAAATTATTATTGATCAAACATGTGCACTTGCTAGAATTCACACTTCATAAATTATTTCTTTTATCATTTACCTCCTCGAGGACGAGCAGGAATTAAGCTTGGGGATGCTGATACGTCTCCAACGTATCTACAATTTATGAAGTATTCATGCCATGTTTACAACAAGTTTATATGATTTTGGTATGATTTGATTAGAACTAACCCGGACTGACGCTGTTTTCAGCAGAACTATCGTGGTGTCGTTTTTTGTGCAGAAATAAAAGTTCTCGGAATGGGCTAAAAATTTACGGTGATTTTTTATGGACCAAAAGAGACCCCAGAAGCACAAGAGTTGGGCCAGAAGAGTCCCGAGGCAACCACAAGGGTGGGGGCGCGCCCACCCCCCTAGGGCGCGCCCCCCTGGATTGTCGCTGCCTCGTGGACCCCCTTGACGTGAGACCGACGCCAAAAATTCCTATAAATACCAAAACCCTCGAAAAGAAACCTAGATCGGGAGTTCCGTCGCCGCAAGCCTCTATAGCCACAAAAAACCAATCAGGACCATGTTCCGGCACCCTGCCGGAGGGGTAAACCATCACCGGAGGCCATCTTCATCATCCCGACGGTCTCCATGACGAGGAGGGAGTAGTTCACCCTCGGGGCTGAGGGTATGTACCAGTAGCTATGTGTTTGATCTCTCTCTCTCTCGTGTTCTTGATTTGGCATGATCTTGATGTACCTCGAGCTTTGTTATTATAGTTGGATCATATGGTGTTTCTTCCCTCTCTATCGCTTGTTGTGATGAATTGAGTCTTGCTCTTTGAGGTTTCGTTATGTTGCATTGAGTATTGGATTTGAGAACACTTGATGTATGTCTTGCGATGGGATATCTGTGGTGACAATGGAATGTTCTATTGATTCACTTGATGTATGTTTTGGCACTCAACTCGCGGATTCCCGAGGTGACATTGGGGTAATCTATGCATAGGGGTTGATGCACGTTTTCGTCCTACGTTCTCCGATAGAAACTTTGGAGTGATTCTTTATTGCACGTTGAGGGATTGTTATGTGATCCAATTATGTTATCATTGTTGAGAGAACTTGCACTAGTGAAAGTATGAACCCTAGGCCGTGTTTCCAAGCATTGCAATACCGTTTTTGCTCACTTTTGTTACTAGTTACCTTGCTGTTTTTATATTTTCAGATTACAAAAACCTATATCTACCATCCATATTACACTTGTATCACCATCTCTTCGCCAAACTAGTGCACCTATACAATTTACCATTGTATTGGGTGTGTTGGGGACACAAGAGACTCTTTCTTATTTGGTTGCAGTGTTGTTTGAGAGAGCCCATCATCATCCTACGCCTCCCACGGATTGATAAACCTTAGGTCATCCACTTGAGCGAAATTTGCTACTGTCCTACAAAACTCTGCACTTGGAGGCCCAACAACGTCTACAAGAAGAAGGTTGCGTAGTAGACATCAAGGGTGTCTCGGTTTGGTTTGCTATAGACCTTCATCACTTGGCCGTTCATATTTGGAACTCTAGTTTTCAACTTCATTTTGAATTAGTCGTGGTAAGTTGAAGTTAAAAATGCAGAATTCTCATTTTGTGGAGTTTTGAGATAAAGACCACTGTTCTATACCACCATGCATTTTATTGGTGTTTATTTAACTAAATTCAGTCCATTTATGCTTGCTATAGGTAACTGTATTTGTCTATGTATTTTATTTTGATTGGTCTTTTTTTAATGAAAAAACACATTCAACTTGCAATGGTTTATTCTCGCACATACTCTAGGGCAAAAATGGGAATATGAAAAGCCACTTTCATTTTAATATTTTGCAAATTCGGATCAGTCTTCACTGAATAGTGTATTGTTTGTGCTCCACCGTATTGAAATCACCACATGCCTGAGACTTTTTGTTGGTTTTTTGGAGAGGAACCGGTATATATACATCATTCCTACTAATTTTTTCCTATGTGCAAAGTCTTACCTCCTTGTATTGTTTGGTTAACATTTGGGTAGACCTCTAGGGATTTGAAGTGAAGCGTAGATTTTTTTCTTCTATGAATGCGAAGTACCATTCCAATATGGTTGTGCTAACCTCCTTGTAAGAGCTTAGGGGCAAGTAAGCAACCCTACATGCCACCATGTTTCTTACTCTCCTATCCACGAAGTGTTTACTATAAAGGCCCATGTCTATTTGGATGCCCAACATATTCTATGGTTGTAACTGTTTGTCATCGGGGATGCAATTATAAGAGCCTCAAGGCTATTGATAGGCCACATTATCCTGACTTCTGAGAGTGCAATAGATATGAAGAAACTTGTGGCTTCCTTTTCTCTCTGCAACTCTTATCCATATTTCATCGCTATTGGTCATATTAAAATCGTAAGATCAGTCTCACTTGCGCACCAATGAACTTCCATCATTTAATAACCCGATCCTCTATAGTAGTAGTAGTAGTTATTCCTTCTATGTAGTGATAAACTGGTAATTCTACCATATTTCAGTTCTAGAATAGCACAACAAATTTAATGCAACGGTTATCATTTCATGTTGTGATTTTATATCCGGGAAAGTGTATGTTACGAATTGGATGGCCTACATTTCCGGACTTCCTCTCTAGGCTCTACCTCCAATGCCTTCTCTTTCCAAGCATGTTCAATGCTTACCCCGACCAAGGCATGCACATGCGCATTGGGAGCCCTAGACGTGATACCCTGGTGATGAGCATCATCGGCATGCCCTTCAGGCGGAGGCATGACCATCACTGTAGGAGGATGGTGTCCTGCCTCCAATACCGCTACATGCGCGCGACAGAGGTCTTGAGCGACTCAATGGATCGATTGGCGTGCGACATCCAATGCCCCATCGCCTCAATCGTCTCAAACATGGACTTGATGGATTTGACCACCAGTGCACCGTACGCCTTCATCTCCGTCATATCAGTCTGAAGATTATCCATGTCATTGCTTGTGGTACACCCAAAATCAAGATCTCAAGCCACGATTTTTACAAAAGCATGCAAGGATCGCTAGTGAAGTCGATTCTAGAAGTTCTCGTGTAGGGGTCCCAAACTAGTAGCCTTGACACGATGGTAACCGAGACACAAGGTTTCACCCTGGTTCGCACTCTCCGAGGAGATAAAACCCTATGCCGTGCCTCTATTGTATTGATTTGGTGTGGAGTACAAAGTACAGGTTGATCTCCCACGAGATCGATGATGTCGTCTACAGGCCCCACCCTTCGGTTTATATAGATGCTGGGGGGAGGGGGCTTAGGGTTACATCAAGGTCGGTTATGTATAAGGTATTTGTGTTCTAGACGACATCTATGTTTTGGAGTATGCGCCAAGTCTTCAGAAATATTTCTTCTATACGCCATGGGACGTCTTGACATGACCCGTTGGTGAACCGACATGGGGTCCTAATGACCCACAAGTATAGGGGATCAATCTTAGTCCTTTCGATAAGTAAGAGTGTCGAACCCAACGAGGAGCAGAAGGAAATGACAAGCGGTTTTCACCAAGGTGTTTTCTGCAAGCACTGAAATTATAGGTAACAAGTAGTTTGATAGCAAGGTAATTTGTAACGAGCAACAAGTAGCAATTGTAACAAATGTGTAGCAAGGTAGCCCAATCCTTTTGATAGCAAATGACAGGCCGAAACTTTCTCTTATAGCAAGCAAAGCATTCTTGAGGACACATGGGAATTTCATCTAGTCACTTTCATCATGTTTGTTTGATTCGTATTCGTTACTTTAATAATTTGATATGTGGGTGGACCAGTGCTTGGGTGTTGTTCTTACTTGAACAAGCCTCCCATTTATGATTACCCCCCTCGCAAGCATCCGCAACTATGAAAAGAAGAATTAAGATAAATCTAACCATGGCATGAAACATATGGATCCAAATCAGCCCCTTATGAAATAGCGCATAAACTAGGGTTTAAGCTTCTGTCACTCTAGCAAACCATCATCTAATTACTACTCTACAATGCCTTCCCTTAGGCCCAAAGATGGTGAAGTGTCATGTAGTAGACGTTCACACGACACCACTAAAGGAAGCAACAACATACATATCATCAAAATATTGAACGAATACCAAATTTACATGATTACTTATGACCGGACTTCTCCCATGTCCTCATGAACAAAAGTAACTACTCACAAATCATATTCATGTTCAAGATCAGAGGGGTATTGAATATCATTAAGGATCTGAACATATAATCTTCCATCAAATAAACCAACTAGCATCAAATACAAGATACAATCAACACTACTAGCAACCCACATGTACCAATCTAAGGTTTTGGGACAAAGATTGAATATAAGAGATGAACTAGGGTTTGAGATGAGATGGTGCTGGTGAAGATGTTGATGAAGATTGGTCCTTCCACGATGAGAGGATCGTTGGTGATGACGATGACTTCGATTAAGTTTTGATGGAAATATGCCCTAGTGGCAATAATAAAATGGTTATTATTATATTTCCTTAATCATGATAAAGGTTTATTATTCATGCTAGAATTGTATTGACCGGAAACTTAAATACATGTGTGGATACATAAACAAATACCGTGTCCCTAGTGAGCCTCTACTAGACTAGCTCGTTGATCAAAAGATGGTTAAGGTTTCCTAACCATAGACATGAGTTGTCATTTGATAACAGGATCACATCATTAGGAGAATGATGTGATGGACAAGACCCATCCGTTAGCTTAGCATATGATCGTTCAGTTTATTGTTATTGCTTTCTTAATGTCAAATACATATTCCTTCGACTATGAGATCATGCAACTCCCGGATACCGTAGGAATGCCTTGTGTGCTATCAAACGTCACAACGTAACTGGGTGATCATAAAGATGCTCTACAGGTATCTCCGAAGGTGTCAGTTGAGTTGGCATGGATCGAGATTAGGATTTGTCACTTCGTGTATCGGAGAGGTATCTCTGGGCCCTCTTGGTAATACACATCATGAGAAGCCTTGCAAGCAAAGTGACTAAGGAGTTAGTTACGAGATGATGTATTACGGAATGAGTAAATAGACTTGCCGGTAACGAGATTGAACTAGGTATGAAGATACCGACGATCGAATCTCGGGCAAGTAACATACCGACAGACAAAGGGAATTACGTATGTTGTCATAAGGTTCGACCGATAAAGATCTTCGTAGAATATGTAGGAACCAATATGGGCATCCAGGTTCCGCTATTGGTTATTGACTGGAGAGGTGTCTCGGTCATGTCTACATCATTCTCGAACCCGTAGGGTCCGCACGCTTAATGTTCATTGACGATATAATATTGTATGAGTTATGTGAGTTGATGACCGAATGTTGTTCAGAGTCCCAGATGAGATCACAGACATGACAAGGAGCTCCGGAATGGTCCGAAGGTAAAGATTGATATATGGGACGATAGTATTTGGTCACCGAAAAGGTTTCGGAGGTACCGGGTGGTCATCGGATCACCGGAAGGGGTTCCGGGAAGCCCTGGGAGGAAGATGGGCCTATTGGGCCATTAGAGGGGGGCACACCAGCCCACAAGGGGCTGGCGCACCCCCCCTATGGAAGCTGGCCTAAGGGAGAAAGGAAGGAGGGGGATTCGGCCTCCCCCTTCCTTCCCTCTCCCCCCTTTCCTTTCCCCCTCCGGCAAATATGGTAAGGGGGGCGCGGCTAGGGAAGGAATTCTAGGAGGATTCGGCCTCCTTGGGGCGCCTCCTTGGATGCTCCCTCTCCCCCCACCTATATATATGTGGGAGGGGGCGCCACACAAAGCCACAACAATCTCTTAGCCGTGTGCGGCGCCCCTCTCCACAGTTTCATCCCTCAGTCATATATTCGTAGTGCTTAGGCGAAGCCCTACGGAGATAGCTTCACCATCACCGTCACCACGTCGTCGTGCCGGCAGAACTCATCCACTACTTCGCCTTCTTGCTGGATCAAGAAGGTGAGGACGTCACCGAGCTGAACATGTGCTAAACGCGGAGGTGTCGTACGTTCGGTACTCGATCGGTTGGATCACGAAGAAGTTCAACTACATCAACCGCGTTACTAAACGCTTCCGCTTACGGTCTACGAGGGTACATAGACACAGTCTCCCCCTCGTTGCTATGCATCTCCATGGATAGATCTTGCATGTGCGTAGAATTTTTTTTGTTTTCCATGCAACGGTTCCCAACAGTGGCATCCGAGCTAGGTCTATGCGTAGATGATATGCACGAGTAGAACACAAAGAGTTATGGGCGGTGATAGTCATACTGCTTACCACCAACATCTTATTTTGATTCGGCGGTATTGTGCGATGAAGCGGCCCGGACCAACCTTACATGTCCACGCACATGAGACCGGTTCCACCGACTGACATGCAACTAGTTTTGCATAAAGGTGGCTGGCGGGTGTCTGTTTCTCCTACTTTAGTTGAATCGAATTTGACTACGGCCGGTCCTTGAAGAAGGTTAAAACAGCAAACTTGATAAATCACCGTTGTGGTTTTTGCGTAGTTAAGAACGGTTCTTACTAGAAGCCCGTAGCAGCCACGTAAAACTTGCAACAACAAAGTAGAGGATGTCTAACTTGTTTTTGCAGGGCATGTTGTGATGTGATATGGTAAAGATATGATGTGATATATATTGATGTATGAGATGATCATGTTTTGTAATATCGACAACCGGCAGGAGCCTTAGGGTTGTCTCTTAATTATTGTATGAAATGCAAACGGCATGTAATTGCTTTACTTTATCGCTATGCGTTAGCAATAGTTGTAGAAGCAATAGTTGGCGAGATGACCCCGATGCAACAACGGAGATCAAGGTGTCGAGCCGGTGACGATGGAGATCATGACGATGGTTTGGAGATGAAGATCAAAAGCACAAGATGATGATGGCCATATCATGTCACATATTTTGATTGCATGTGATGTTTATCCTTTATGCATCTTATTTTGCTTCGAACGGCGGTAGCATTATAAGATGACCCCTTCACTAAATTTCAAGATAAAAGTGATCTCCCCGAGTATGCACCGTTGCCAAGGTTCGTCGTTTCGAAGCACCTCGTGATAATCAGGTGTGATAGACTCTACGTTCACATACAACGGGTGTAAGACAGTTTTGCACATGCAGAATACTTGGGTTAAACTTGACGAGCCTAGCATGTACATACATGGTCTCGGAACACTGGAGACCGAAAGGTCGAACGTGAGTCATATAGTAGATATGATCAACATAGAGATGTTCACCATTGATGACTACCCCATCTCACGTGATGATCGGACATGGGTTAGTTCATTTGGATCGAGGATCAGTTAGATAACTTGAGGGATGTTAATCTAAGTGGGAGTTCATTAGTAATTTGATTAATTGAACTTAAATTTACCATGAACTTAGTCTTAATAGTTTTTGCATATCTATGTTGTAGATCAATAGCTCGCAATATAGCTCCCCTATTTTTGATATGTTCCTAGAGAAAACTAAGTTGAAAGATGATAGTAGCAATGATGCGGACTGGGTCCGTGATCTAAGGATTATCCTCATTGCTGCACAGAAGAATTATGTCCTTGATGCACCGCTAGGTGACAGACCTATTGCAGGAGCAGATGCAGACATTATGAACGTTTGGCAAGCTCGATATGATGACTACTTAATAGTTTAGTGCGCCATGCTTTACGGCTTAGAATCAGGACTTCAAAAACGTTTTGAATGCCACGGAGCATATGAGATGTTCCAAGAGCTGAAATTGGTATTTCAGACTCATGCCCGTGTCGAGATGTATGAGACCTCTACTTTTGCCTACAAGATGGAGGAGAATAGCACAGCCAGTGAGCATGTGCTCAGAATGTCTGGGGACTACAATCGCTTGAATCAAGTGGGAGTTAATCTTCCATATAAGATAGTGATTGACAGATTTCTCTAGTCACTATCACCAAGCTACTAGAACTTCATGATGAACTATAATATGCAAGGAATGACGAAAACGATTCCCGAGCTCTTCACGGCGCTGAAATTGGCGAAGGTAGAAATCAAGAAAGAGCATCAAGTGTTGATGGTTAAACAAGACCACTAGTTTCAAGAAAAAGGGTAAGGGAAAGAAAGGGAACTTCAAGAAGAATGGCAAGCAAGTTGCCACTCCCGTGAATAAGCCCAAAGCTGGACCTAAGCCTAAAACTAAGTGCTTCTACTGCAAAGGGAATGGTCACTAGAAGCGGAACTGCCCTAAATACTTGGCGGATAAGAAGGATGGCAAAGTGAACAAAGGTATATTTTATATACATGTTATTGATGTGTACCTTACTAATGCTCGTAGTAGTGCCTGGGTATTTGATACTGGTTCGGTTGCTCATATTTGTAACTTGAAATAGGAGTTGCGGAATAAATGAAGATTGGCTAAGGACGAGGTGACGATGTGCGTCGGGAATGGTTCCAAGGTCGATGTGATCGCCGTCAGCATGCTACCTCTACATCTACCTTCGGGATTAGTTTTAGAGCTCAATAATTGTTATTTGGTGCCAGCGTTGAGCATGAACGTTATTTCTGGATCTTGTTTATTGCGAGACGGTTATTCATTTAAATCAGAGAATAATAGTTGTTCTATTTATATGAGTAATATCTTTTATGGTCATGCACCCTTGATGAATGGTCTATTCTTGTTGAATCTCTATCGTAGTGATACACATATTCATAATATTGATGCCAAAAGATGCAAAGTTGATAATGATAGTGCAAAATACTTGTGGCACTGCCGTTTAGGTCATATTGGTGTAAAGCGCATGAAGAAACTCCATACGGATGGACTTCTGGAATCACTTGATTATGAATCATTTGATACTTGCGAATCATGCCTCATGGGCAAGATGACTAAAACTCCGTTCTCCGGAACAATGGAGCGAGCTAATGACTTATTGGAAATAATACATACCCATGTATGTGGTCCAATGAGTGTTGAAGCACGCGGCGGGTATCGTTATTTTCTGACCTTCACAGATGATTTTAGTAGGTATGGGTATATCTACTTGATGAAAAACAAGTCTGAAACATTTGAAAAGTTCAAAGAATTTCAGAGTGAAGTGGAGAATCATCGTAACAAGAAAATAAAGTTTCTACGATCTGATTGCGGAGGCGAATATTTGAGTTACGAGTTTGGCCTTAATTTAAAGAACTGTGGAATTGTTTCACAACTCACGCCACCTGAACACCACAACGTAATGGTGTGTCCGAACGTCGTAACCGTACTTTATTAGATATGGTGCATTCTATGATGTCTCTTACCGATTTACCACTATCATTTTGGGGTTATGCATTAGAGACAGCCGCATTCACGTTAAATAGGGCATCGTATAAATCCATTGAGATGACACCATATGAACTGTGGTTTGGCAAGAAACCTAAGCTGTCGTTTCTTAAAGTTTGGGGATGCGATGCTTATGTCAAAAGGCTTCAGCCTGATAAGCTCGAACCTAAATAGGAGAAGTGCGTCTTCATAGGATACCCTAAAGAAACTATTGGGTACACCTTCTACCACATATCCGAAGGCAAGATCTTTTTTGCTAAGAATGGATCCTTTCTAGAGAAGGAGTTTCTCTCGAAAGAAGTGAGTGGGAGGAAAGTAGAACTTGATGAGGTAATTGTACCTTCTCTGAATTGGAAAGTAGCACATCACAGAAAACCGTTCCCGTGATGCCTACACCAACTAGAGAGGAAGCAAATGATGATGATCATGAAACTTCGGATCAAGTTACTACTGAACCTCGTAGGTCGACCAGAGCACGATCCGCACCAGAGTGGTACGGTAATCCTGTTCTGGAAGTTATGTTATTAGACCATGGCGAACCTACGAACTATGAAGAAGCTATGATGAGCCCAGATTTCGATAAATGGCTTGAGGCCATGAAATCTGAGATAGGATCCATGTATGAGAACAAAGTGTGGACTTTGGAGGACTTGCCCGATGATCGGCAAGCCATTGAGAATAAATGGATCTTCAAGAAGAAGACTGACGCTGATGGTAATGTTACTATCTACAAAGCTCGACTTGTCGCGAAAGTTTTTCGACAAGTTCAAGGGGTTGACTACGATGAGACTTTCTCACCCGTAGCGATGCTTAAGTTTGTCTGAATCATGTTAGCAATTGCCGCATTTTATGATTATGAAATCTAGCAAATGGATGTCAAAAACCTTGCATTCCTTAACGGGTTTCTTGAGGAAGAGTTGTATATGATGCAACCGGAAGTTTTTGTCGATCCTAAAGGTGCTAACAAAGTGTGCAAGCTCCAGTGATCCATCTATGGACTGGTGCAAGCATCTCGGAGTTGGAATATACGCTTTGAGGAGGTGATCAAAGCATATGGTTTTATACAGACTTAGGTGAAACCTGTATTTACAAGAAAGTGAGTGGGAGCTCTGTAGCATTTCCGATATTATATGTGGATGACATATTGCTGATTGGAAATGATATAGAATTTCTGGATAGCATAAAAGGATACTTGAATAAGAATTTTTCAATGAAAGACATCGGTGAAGCTGCTTACATATCAGGCATAAAGATCTATAGAGATAGATCAAGACGCTTGATAAGATTTTCAATGAGTACATACCTTGACAAGATTTTGAAGGAGTTCAAAATGGATCAGTCAAAGAAGGAGTTCTAGCTTGTATTGTAAGGTGTGAAGTTGAGTAAGACTCAAAGCCCGACCATGGCAGAAGATAGAGATAATGAAAGTCATTCCCTATGCCTCAGCCATAGGTTCTATAAAGTATGCCATAATGTGTACCAGACCTATTGTGTACCTTACCGTGATTTTGGCATGGGGGTACAATAGTGATCTAGGTGTAGATCACTGGACAGCGGTCAAAATTATCCTTAGTTACCTAAGAGGACTAAGGAAATATTTCTCGGTTATGGATGTGATAAAGAGTTCACCGTAAAGGGTTACGTCGATGCAAGCTTTGACACCGATTCGGATGACTCTGAGTCTCAATCTAGATACGTATTGAAAGTGGGAGCAATTAGCTAGAGTAGCTCCATGGAGAGCATTGTAGACATAGAAATTTGCAAAATACATACGGATCTGAATGTGACAGACCCGTTGACTAAACTTCTCTCACAAGCAAAACATGATCACACCTTAGTACTCTTTGGGTGTTAATCACATGGCGATGTGAACTAGATTATTGACTCTGGTAAACTCTTTGGGTGTTGGTCACATGGCAATGTGAACTGTGGGTGTTAATCACATGGCGATGTGAACTAGATTATTGACTCTAGTGCAAGTGGGAGACTGATAGAAATATGCCCTAGAGGCAATAATAAAATGGTTATTATTATATTTCCTTAATCAAGATAAAGGTTTATTATTCATGCTAGAATTGTATTGACCGAAAACTTAAATACATGTGTGGATACATAAAAAAATACCGTGTCCCTAGTGAGCCTCTACAAGACTAGCTCGTTGATCAAAAGATGGTTAAGGTTTCCTAACCATAGGCATGAGTTGTCATTTGATAATGGGATCACATTATTAGGAGAATGATGTGATGGACAAGACCCATCCGTTAGCTTAGCATATGATCATTTAGTTTATTGCTATTGCTTTCTTAATATCAAATACATATTCCTTCGACTATGAGATCATGCAACTCCCGGATACCGGAGGAATGCCTTGTGTGCTATCAAACGTCACAACGTAACTGGGTGATCATAAAGATGCTCTACAGGTATCTCCGAAGGTGTCTATTGAGTTGGCATGGATCCAGACTAGGATTTTTCACTCCGTGTATCGGAGAGGTATCTCTGGGCCCTCTCGGTAATACACATCATGAGAAGCCTCGCAAGCAAAGTGACTAAGGAGTTAGTTACGAGATGATTTATTATGAAACGAGTAAAAAGACTTGCCAGTAACGAGATTGAACTAGGTATGAAGATACCGACGATCGAATCTTGGGCAAGTAACATATCGATAGACAAAGGGAATTACGTATGTTGTCATAAGGTTCGACCGATAAAGATCTTCGTAGAATATGTAGGAACCAATATGGGCATCCAGGTTCCACTATTGGTTATTGACCAGAGAGGTGTCTCAGTCATGTCTACATCATTCTCAAACTCGTAGGGTGCGCACGCTTAACGTTCGTTGACAATATAGTATTGTATGAGTTATGTGAGTTGATGACCGAATGTTATTCGGAGTCCCGGATGAGATCACAGAAATGACGAGGAGCTCCGGAATGGTCCGAAGGTAAAGATTGATATATAGGACGGTAGTATTTGGTCACCGGAAAGGTTTCGGAGGTACCGGGTGGTCATCGGATCACCAGAAGGGGTTCCGAGAAGCCCCAAGAGGAAGATGGGCCTATTGGGCCATTAGAGGGGAGCACACCTTCCCACAAGGGGCTGGCGCACCCCCATATGGAAGCCGGCCTAAGGGAGAAAGGAAGGAGGGGGATTCGGCCTCCCCCTTCCTTCCCTCTCCCCCCTTTCCTTTCCCCCTCCAGCAAATATGGTAACGGGGACGCGGCTAGGGAAGGAATTCTAGGAGGATTCGGCCTCCTTGGCTGCTCCCTCCCCCCCCCCACCTATATATATGTGGGAGGGGTCGCCACACAAAGCCACGACAATCTCTTAGCCGTGTGCGGCGCCCCTCTCCACAGTTTTGTCCCTCGGTCATATTTTCGTAGTGCTTAGGCGAAGCCCTGCGGAGATAGCTTCACCATTACCGTCACCACACCGTCGTGCTGCCGGAACTCATCCACTACTTTGCTGTCTTGCTGGATCAAGAAGGCGAGGACATCACTGAGCTGAACGTGTGCTGAACGCGGAGGTGCCGTATGTTCGGTACTCGATCGGTTGGATCGCGAAGAAGTTTGACTACATCAACCGCGTTATTAAACGCTTCCGCTTACGGTCTACGAGGGTACATAGACACACTCTCCTCCTCGTTGATATGCATCTCCATGGATAGATCTTGCGTGTGCGTTGAATTTTTTTTGCTTTCCATGCAACGTTTCCTAACAAGTTTCCCCGGCGGAATCGCTCTGTCGGAGAGCAAAAGTGCTCCTGCCCAGGTTCTGCCTCAAGACGGCGGTACTTCATCCTGAAACCTTCCTTTTGATTTTTTCTAGGTCAAATGGCACCTTATAGCAGAAGATGGGCTCCGGAGGCCTGCCAGGGGCCCCACAAGCTCGAGGGAGGCGCCCCCAGGCTTGTGGCTGCCTGGTGGGTGCCCCTCTGGTAATTCTTTCTCCAGTATTTTTTATATATTCCAAAATAAATCTCTATCAATTTTTAGGTCATTTGGAGTTGTGCAGAAAAGGTGTCTCCAATATAGCCCTTTCCGGTCCAGAATTCTAGTTGCCGGCAATCTCCCTCTTCATGTGAAACTTGCAAAATAAGAGAGAAAAGGCATAAGAATTGTATCATAAAGTGAAATAACAGTCCATAGTGCAATAAATATTGATAGGAAAACATGATGTAAAATGGACGTATCAGGTCCTCGGCCCGCCCTAGCTGGCCGGGAGACAACATGGTGAGTGACCCCCAATCCGACCCCCATCAGTAGCCCCTGAACCGGTCTCAAGTTGGAGACGCTCCTCGGAACTCCTAAACTGTCCTTTCGCCTTGGTTCATTGGTCTTGAAAACCAGTTCAATGAATTCTACCTGCTGCCGACGTCTTGCTCATCCAAATGATTTTGAAGTGTATTGGCACCTCGATGTCCGAGGAGTTTTCTCCTGTTTTTCATCAAGTGCCTTGTCCCCTTTGCACCACACCTTGGGGCGAAGATTTCCCGTGCAATGATGCTCTAGGCGCAAAGGACTCCCGCTCATGACTTGGCTTATTTTTTGCCAGTACTGGGCCAACTCTAACCACTTGACCACATGTCAGTGATACGTCCCAAAGGTATATACTTTCTCAAACACGTTTGCTATTGTTTTGGCCTCTAAATTGCCTGTTTTGAATGAAACTGTCACCGACTGATGTTGTTTTCGGCAAAATTGCTTTAGTTTTGTGTTTGTGCAGAAATAAAAGTGCTCTAGATTGAACGGGGATTTTGAGGAATTATTTCAATATATATGAGAAATATTTGAGCGAAGGAGGACCAGAGGGGGCCATAAGGCCTCCAGTCTTTGCTACAAGCCGAATTGCTACCAGAGGGAGGCCACCAGACCATCCGGACCGATCATCCATCCTCAAATTGCTACAAGCCAAGTAGACTTAACTTTGAGATTCCTTTCGGATGGGCTCCTAGATAAGAAGGTGTACATTGTTGATATGAGTAATCTATCATTCCTATTAAGTTGGAATGTCACACTATGGCGGGCTTGTTGGGGTCAGAGGCGCATGACATAGATGGGAGGGTGAGTGGCGAAGGTGGATGTGGACGTTACCGTGACAGAGCTTTCGCAGGTGGGAGGAGGATGAAGCGTGACGAAGCTTCACTGGGTGGGTTCGTTGGTACTAAGAGCAACTCTAACGCGCCGACCCAAACAGACGACACTTTTGTCCGCTTTTTGTTCGTTTGGGTCGGCCGCCCACTCGGCGTCCACCCTGTTTAACATTTGGGTCGGCAGTGCGCCCAACGCCAGCGACCCATTTCATGTCCGCGCACAAATTTGAAAAAGGCCCGCAATCGTAGATCATGCCAGCGGCCATGCCGTCACCCAAAGTTCATGTCGGCACCATGCCAGCTCCAAAAAACACCACACAATTCGTGCTCGCGTACTTGCCAGCGGCCGGCACACAAAAAAGGGGCGGGAGTTCGACCACGCCATCGCGGCCGTGGTCATGCCAGCTGATACATCTCCAATGTATCTATAATTTATGAAGTATTCATGCCATGTTTGCAACAATTTTATATGGTTTTGGTATGATTTTATTAGAACTAACCCGGACTGACGCTATTTTCAGCAGAACTACCGTGGTGTTGTTTTTTGTGCAGAAATAAAAGTTCTCGGAATGGGCTAAAAATTTACGATGATTTTTTATGGACCAAAATAGACCCCCGAAGCACCGGAGCTGGACCAGAAGAGGCCCGAGGAGTCCACAAGCCAAGGGGGCGCGCCCTACCCCCTGGGCGCGCCCTGAGGGCATGTGGACCCCTCGGGCACCTCCTTGACGTGAGACCGACGCCAAAAAATCTTATAAATATAGAAACCTCCAAAAAGAACCCTAGATCGGAAGTTCCGCCGTCGTAAGCCTCTGTAGACACGAAAAACCAATAGGGAGCCCATTTCGACAACCTGCCGGAGGGGGAACTCATCACCGGAGGCCATCTTCATCATCCCGGCAGTCTCCATGACGAGGAGGGAGTAGTTCACCCTCGGGGCTGAGGGTATGTACCAGTAGCTATGTGTTTTATCTCTCCCTCTCGTGTTCTTGATTTGGCACGATCTTGATGTACCGCGAGCTTTGGTACTATAGTTGGATCATATGGTGTTTCTCCCCCTCTACCTTCTTGTGATGAATTGAGTCTTGCTCTTTGAGGTTTCATTATGTTGGATTGAGTATTGGATTTGAGAACACTTGACGTATGTCTTACAATGGGATATCTATGGTGACAATGGGATGTTCTATTGATTCACTTGATGTATGTTTTGGCACTCAACTCGTGGATTCCCGAGGTGACATTGGGGTAATCTATGCATAGGGGTTGATGCATGTTTTCGTCCTACGTTCTCCGATAGAAACTTTCGAGTGATTCTTTGTTGCACGTTGAGGGATTGTTATATGATCCAATTATGTTATCATTGTTGATAGACTTTGCACTAGCGAAAGTATGAACTCTAGGCCTTGTTTTCAAGCATTGCAATACCGTTTTTGCTCACTTTTGTTACTAGTTACCTTGCTCTTTTTATATTTTCATATTACAAAAACCTATATCTACTATCCATATTACACTTGTATCACCATCTCTTCGCCGAACTACTGCACCTATACAATTTACCATTGTATTCAGTGTGTTGGGGACACAAGAGACTCTTTGTTATTTGGTTGCAGGGTTGTTTGAGAGAGACCATCTTCATCCTACGTCTCCCACGGATTGATAAACCTTAGGTCATCCACTTGAGGGAAATTTGCTACTGTCCTACAAAACTCTGCGCTTGGAGGCCCAACACGAGCCTACAAGAAGAAGGTTGCGTAGTAGACATCAAGCTCTTTTCTGGCACCGTTGTGGGGAGGTGAGTGCTTGAAGGTATATCTTTAGATCTTGCAATTGAATCTTTTAGTTTCTTGTTTTATCACTAGTTTAGTCTATAAAAGAAAACTACAAAAAAATGGAATTGAGGTTGCCTCATATGCTTCATCTTTTTAATGTCTTTCGTGAAATTGATGGAAAGGAAAATTGTGCTCAAGTGTTAGAAGAAGAAGTCAATAAAATGTTTGACTCTAAATTTTTGAATGATAAACATGATTGCAATGTTGTTAGTGTGCTTGCTATGAATATTCATGATACTAATGATGATTGCACTAGTCATGATAAAGATGTTTCTTATAAGCATGTCAATTTTTGTGGAGTGAATAGAGTTTGTGAAGACATGCCTTATAGGGATGATAGATTTTGTAAGAAGCATAAACATGATGAAACCAATCGGTGTCTTAAGGTGATAGATAAATTTGCTACAAAATTATGCTCTCTTCATCCCATTACTTGTGAACTTTGCAATAGAGTTGGTCATCTTAATTTCCAATGCACACTTTTTCATGATCGAATCGTGGCTAAAAATAGCAATAACTTGATCACCCTTGAACTTTATAATGAACTTTGTTTATTTTTGGGGTGTGAAGAATTGTCACATAAAAATAGTTGGTTTGAAGCACTCATACTCACCGACCATGTTGAAACTACTCTTAAAGAAATATATATGTTTTGCATGGTAAATTGCAAGGAAAATGCTTATATTGCCAAGTATAAAAAGATGGGAAAACCAATAGAATATAAAAGTACTAATGAAAGGGCAAAGATTTCCACTTTCCCTCCTATTGTCTCTCGTGGTGAAACAGGTTACGAGAATGAGCTCCCTATGCAACCAATCTCATCAATAAGGAGCTCCAAAAAGTTGATTAAACCCACACATGATGTGGAGAAGAAAAAGAAAAGACAAAGAAGCAAAGGTAAAAAGGTATCCCTCCCAAATGATGTTGCTCCTATTATTGTTATGCCTCATGAGAATGAATCAAAAATAAATGTGGAAGATGATATACTTGATGATGATATTGATTCTTTGTCTTATGGTACAATGGCCGAAGAAACTATTGAGGATGATTTTGTTATGCCTATTACTCATTGTGATGATTATGATTGGGAAAATAATGATACTTCTTATAATCTTGAAAATCTTTTTGGCACCAACTTGGAAAATTGTGATGTTAATAATTACTATACTATTGGTGCTATTCATACTATTAATGATGAGAGTGATTATGCTTATGATATGCAAAGCCACAAGCTTGGGCATGCTATGTTTGATGAGAATGACATGTTTGAGAATTTATTTGCTGCAATTAATGTTTGTCCCAAGCTTGGGGATGCTATGCTTGATGAAGATGATATTTTTTGTCCCCCAAGTTTTGATGAGCAAATTTATTATGATGATAGCATGCCTCCTATTTATGATGATTGCAATATTTATGAAAGCGCGTATGGAAGAGTGTCAACTTTAGATAATAATTATCCCACTATTTTGGAGGGTGTTGAATCTTATTATTATGATAAAAGTGGATTTGGAGAGGTCATGACTTTATTTAGTAATGATTCCACTATCTTGGAAGAGGTTTCAATTGATTATGATGAGAACAAAGTTGCTACTTATGATGATTATTACGATGACACTTATGTTATAAAAAGTAGTGATGATTATATTTATAAAGCTTGTCATAATTATGATTACCCTTTTTCTGAACATTACTCTTTTAATGTGGAAACAATTTAAATATTCGAGTTTCTTATGATACTCCCACTATTCCGAATGAGAAT
The DNA here is from genome assembly GCA_011799875.1 of Thinopyrum elongatum. Taxonomy (NCBI): domain Eukaryota; kingdom Viridiplantae; phylum Streptophyta; class Magnoliopsida; order Poales; family Poaceae; genus Thinopyrum; species Thinopyrum elongatum. The sequence goes on from CM022299.1 coordinate 537,154,363, forward strand.
AAATTTGCTTATGTGGAGAGTAATAAAATTTCTATGCTTGTGCATCACGAAAATAATGCTTTATGTGATAGTTATATTGTTGAATTCATTCATGATGCTACTGAAAATTATTATGAGAGAGGAACTTATGCTTTTACATATCTCAATAATATCACGTTTCCTCTCTATGTGTTGAAAGTTTTGAAGTCATGCTTGTTTTGCCTTGCTATGCTAGTTGATTCTTGTTCCCATAAATTGTTTGCTCACAAAATCCCTATGCATAGGAAGTGGGTTAGACTTAAATGTGCTATTCATATGCTTCATGATGCTCCCATTATGTTTCAATTCTTATCTTTTATGGGAGCATCATTGAAATCATCATGCCTAGCTAAAAAGGCATTAAAGAAAAGCGCTTGTTGGGAGACAACCCAATATTTATACCTACTGTTTTCGTGTGTTAACATGATTAAGCTACTGTGGTAATCATGTTTTATAGCTTTTGTTTCAATAAAGTGCCAAGTAAAGCCTTTGGGATAGTGTGGTTGATAGTTGATTTGATTCTGTGCAAGAACAGAAACTTTTATGTCAAGTAACAGAATTGTTAAAATTCACTGGAACATTGAAAAACTCAGAATTTTTTTACAGAGGATTGATATACAAATTGTATATGTTTTCCTAATTTTTCAGAATTTTTGGAGTTACAAAAGTATGATTTAAATTCAGATCTTCACAAATTGTTCTGTTTTTGACAGATTCTGTTTTCATTGTGTTGTTTGCTTATTTTGATCAATCTATGAGTAGTATCGGAGGGTGATACGTCTCCAATGTATCTATAATTTTTAATTGTTCCATGCTATTATATTATCTATTTTGGATGTTTTATATGCATTAATATGCTATTTTATATTATTTTTGGGACTAACCTATTAACCTAGAGCCCAGTGCCAGTTTCTGTTTTTTCCTTGTTTTTGAGTTTCGCAGAAAAGGAATATCAAACGGAGTCCAAACGGAATAAAACTTTCGCGATGATTTTTCTTGGACCAGAAGACACCTACGAGACTTGGAGATGAAGTCAGAAGACCCACGAGGCGATGACAAGCCATAGGGGCGCACCCTAGGGGGGGCGCCCCCCTGGCTTGTGGTCCCCCCGTGAGTCCACCGACCCACTTCTTCGTCCTATAAATTCAGATATATTCCAAAACCCTCAGAAGCATCCAATAAAACACTTTTCCACCGCCGCAACCTTCTGTTCCCATGAGATCCCATCTTGGGGCCTTTTCCGGCATCCTGCCGGAGGGAGATTCGATCACGGAGGGCATCTACATAAACTCTATTGCCCTTCCGATGAAGCGTGAGTAGTTTACCTCAGACCTACGGGTCCATAGCTCACTGGTGCCGAGACGTGCTATACAAACGGTTTTTAACCCCTTTCTGTGATGGCGTTTCGAACCGTCGCCAAGTGAGTGACTGCGATAGGGGGGTCCTTCCCAGACGACCCAGAAACCGTCGGGGATAGGCCCTCTTGGCACACAGGCGGGGGCAAAATGAGCTCGTGTGCGATCGGGCGACGCATCTAAACCCAATCATTTCCGTTTGTATGTACATCCCACACGGTGAATCCCAGAAAAACATTTCTGTTCGTATGCATATCACACACAGTTTTTTTTGTGGAAACGTTTGTGCAAGGTGGCCTAACGCAAACAGTTCTCTGCCGAAAGCCGTGTGTGAATGTTAGTTGATTGAACACGCCTACTTTCTAGAAACCGTGTGGGTTGTTTGAGTTCATCGCCCACAGTGTTGTCTGAGTAACCGTCTGCAATAGAAAACCCCAATAAGCAGGGTAATTAGCCTATTATTGATAATCCATGTAGTAATCAAATTGACATTTCTTATAAAACACACCATATATCTCATATCCGTATAACGGCAACCAGGATTTCATAATCGAATTACATTAGATAGCTTCAGCACTCAGTTACGCCATTACACAACAGCACCAAGTTTCAAATGCAACATCAAAAAACTTTGGAAAGTAGCATCATACACGGTAAATAGACAGATGAATCTCATCTAGGAAACTGCAGAAGCGAAAGGCAAATATTGAGCCTTCAGTGATGTTGAATGTCCTTGCAACTTTAGGCCAGTGGCTATGGATAATTGCCCGCCCGACCTTAGTCCTCTTCAGGAAGACTTCAATATTGTACCGTGGGTGTTGAATGAATACCTTCCTCGCCTCTTGACCATGCAGGTGGTTTGAGAGGTAATCATCGGTGAACTGCTTTGAAAAGTACTGAAAACAAAGATATGCATAAATCGCTGTTATAAATTTTAAAATGGCGCAAGGGGTAAAAACAAGGTAAAAGAGTTAGTACCATCCTATAGTTGACTGATGTCTTCTTCATTGTGCAAACAAAGATCTTGCTATTATTCGTTGCAAGTTTCTTCATCCTAATAATCTTTCTGAGTTTCTTGACTTGACAGATATTCATGGACATCTCATTTCCCCATATGCAAAATGGGTCGAACAGTGGGTCTAAGCCTCTGACAGCAGGACCTACATGTGCAAGACCAAATTGTAAGAAACCTAAATATTAGAATGATTCCTGTAACTGCACAATAATGTGCTATTAGCGAAAGGACCATGCATGAGCAAACCTCAATGGTAAACTGCAGTGTCTCCCATTGTTTCCCTACAACACACATAAGGAAGATCTTGATCAGGTTAACTAAGAGTTGCCATACTATCAGTAGAATATGTATTGAGTACAGCCAAATTCGATTTATTTCTCACATGCATAACAATACAAAATTGTACCCACAGCAAATGAAAATCAAATTGCAAAATTGAACCAAACAGTTAAATGGACAACAGACCAAATGAACCAAAACAGTTAACTGAGCACGACATTGCAGAATAGAAACATGTACTAGAAGATAAGACAGTTAACAAAACAAAGAATGCTTGAGAACAGTACTACGAAATGTAGCAATTGTTGGACCAAACTGTTAATTGAACATTACATTTCAGAGGACCAAACTATTAACTGAACATCAGATTGAATATTAACATTACAGAGGACAAATCACTAGAAGGCACTAGCGGTGGCCTCGAGGAAACAGCATGAACTGTATTTTAAAGTAGACAACCGCGTGGCGGTGTCGACGGTGGCCTCGAAGACGAGGTGCTCCTCCAAGATCTGGTGGTCAGCACGCATGGCAGTCATAGCGACCTCGTGCGCGCGTGCGGCCGTGATTTGCTTCTCCGCTTCCAGATGCTACTGAGCTCCATGTTATACTGCGTTCAAAATGGTTGTGGGCGGCGCTTAATTGGAGGACGGGGCCAGTGATTTCGGCGAAAGGTGTCGCGCCATTGATCGGGGCATGTGGGACGGGGAAGGAGGAGGACAATGTGGGTGGGGTGTGGATTACCTGACCATATCGATGAGGCCGCGCAGCAAGAAGAAGGGTCGGCGGCAAGGAGGCCGCGCAGCAAGAAGAAGGGTTGGCAGCGAGGAGGCGGCACTGCAAGAAGAAGGGTCGCCGGCGAGGAGGCGGCGCTGCAAGAAGAAGGGTCACCGGCGAGGAGGCGGCGCTCCAAGAAGAAGGGTCGCCGGCGAGGAGGCTGAGCTGCCAGTAAGCAGCAGTGAAGGTCATTTGAACCTGGAAAGAAAGGAGGAACAGTGGAAATGTGGCTTTTGGTGGGAGGGAGGGGGTGGGGAGATAGATAATTCCGCGATGGCAGAAAAATTTCGCTCGGTGCCGCGAGAAACTGGCACGCAAGTGTGGTTCAAGCGCGGGCGGTGGACTGTAGACGACGAAGCTTCCTGCGTAAGCCAGACAAGACGGTGCGCCAAGATATTTTATATCGCATCCCACATGATTCTTGCTAGTAAACTGTTTGTGGTATACCTAATTTTTTCATTATGTTTTGAAAGAAAAAATGGTGTTACGGAGGGAAAGGATGGTGTTTGAATTGCTAGAACATTTATGTACAGTGAACATGCAACTACATGAGTGTCGTGTTTAAATTTGGAATTATTCCGGGTTCGTTTGGCATTTTTATGCATTAATTGAGTTTCTAGGCATTTAATGTGCATAATTCAAATTTGAACTACAAGCACATGCTCCAGTGCACCAAAGTTTGTTGAAAAATCACATGTGTGTCTTTGGGTGAATTTATAGGTCCCATGCAAGAATGGGAATGAAATTCAAACATCTGGGCGTCGTGGCTCGACCGGGAACATTGAGAAACTTGGTTTTTAAATTCCTGTAAATTCAAAACTCGCTTGAAAATCATGAAACTTGGCATGGTGTCATTTCATGGCACCAACATGCTGTGGTAAAAAAAATTGGCCGCATTTGGACAAGTTTTGGTATAAGCTTCTTGCAAACCGGAGCTTCTCTCGAGAAGACTCGTGGTTCCCGAGGGGGGACGTGTCACCTTTGTGTGCGAAATGATATATGCTGCCTCCCCCCCTTGATTTTTTATAGAGGCAACATAGAACTATATGAGTGCCGTGTTAAAATTTGGAATTATTCCGGGTTTGTTTGGCCTTTTTTATACATTAATTGAATTTCTGGGCATTTAATGTGCATAATTCAAATTTTAACTACAAGCACATGCTCCAGTGCACCAAAGTTGGTTGAAAATCACATGTGTGTCCTTGGGTGAATTTCTACGTCCCATGCAAGAAACGGGAATGAAATTCAAACATCTGGGCATCGTGGCTAGGCCGGAAATATTCAGAAACTTGGTTTTTTAATTCCTATAAATCCAAAACACGCGCTGAAAATCATGAAACTTGGCATGGTGTCATGACATGGCACCAACATGTTGTGGTAAATTTTTTGGCCGAATTGGGACAAGCTTTGGTATAAGCTTCTTGCAAACCGGAGCTTCTCTCAAAAAGGCTCGTGGTTCCAAGAGGGAACGTGTCACCTCCGTGTGCGAAACGACATACACTGCCTTCTCCCGCCTTAATTTTTTTACGCAGGCAGCTTAGACCAAATAGGAGTTTCGTGCTAAATTTTGGAATTATTCCGGGTTCGTTTGGCCTTTTTTATACATTAATTGAATTTCTGGGCATTTAATGTGCATAATTCAAATTTGAACTACAAGCACATGCTCCAGTGCACCAAAGTTCGTTGAAAAATCACATGTGTGTCCTTGGGTGAATTTCTAGGTCCCATGCAAGAAATGGGAATGGAATTCAAACATCTGGGCATCGTGGCTCGGCCGAAAATATTTAGAAACTTGGTTTTTTAATTCCTGTAAATCCAAAACACGCTTGAAAATCATGAAACTTGGCATGGTGTCATGACATGGCACCAACATGTTGTGGTAATTTTTTTGGCCGAATTGGGACAAGCATTGGTATAAGCTTCTTGCAAACCGGAGCTTCTCTCAAGAAGGCTCGTGGTTCCGAGAGGGAACGTGTCACCTCCGTGTGCGAAATGACATACATTGCCTTCTCCCACGTTGATTTTTTTACACAGGCAGCTTAGACCAAATAGGATTCCGTGCTAAATTTTGGAATTATTCCGGGTTCGTTTGGCCTTTTTTATACATTACTTGATTTTCCAGGCATTTAATGCACATAATTCAAATTTGAAGTACAGGTGCATGCTCCAGTGCGCAAAAGTTAGTTGGAAAATCATTTATGTGTACTTGGGCGAATTTCTAGGTCTCATGGAAGAAGTGGGAATGGAATTCAAACATCTAGGCGTCTTGGCTTGGCCGAAAACATCGAGAAACTTGGTTTTAAAATTCCTGTAAATCCAAAACTCGCCTGAAAATCATGAAACTTGGCATGGTGTCATGACATGGCACCAACATGCTGTGGTAAATTTTTTGTCCGATTTGCGAAGGCGCACACATTAACAATAAACAAAGTCATTTTGGAACAAGTGTTGTCACGTTACAAATCGGAAACACAAGTATTATTGAAACCATGGGCGTTCTACTTACCATTTACGTGCCGCCACACGTCCCATTTTTTATTGGCTAGGAGGTGTCGTGCGGGGTAGCTATTTGAGTATGGGAGGCGTGCGATGAGACCCCTGCGCGTGCTCATTGGGAGGAGAGCCCTTTGACCTCTATCCGCGGCCCACCTCCCTCCCAACGTCTCCATTAATGGTGCCCGAGCCCCTGTTTCATGGCATGGCTATGTCTCACTCGACTGAGATTTAAGAGAGAAAAAGGAAAATCTGAAAAGAAAGTTTTGCACGGATCTTGATGTAAGATCCGACGGACCTATATAGCATCGACTGTGACTTATAGCAAGACTGATGAATATAAGGACGATGACAGTGGATAATAATTGTCTTACGTATTTAGGAAGATAATTAAAAAAGCCACAAGCGGCAATGCCCGAAATACACAAGGGCAAAAGAAGAAGGAAGTCAACAATCTGGCTCGCTGATCTCTACTTTCTTGATGCATTGCTGCAGACCGCGGGAACTAGTAGTCTCTACGGCGAGCGGCGCTGAGCTCTTTCGTGTCCTCAAGACACTGCTTGAGAGCATCCACGGATTCCTCCACCAGCCTTTGGCGCTCGATGCGGAGCATGGCATTCTCGTCCATAAGTTTCTTGACGATGACGCCGGTCCTCTGCAACAAGGCAGTGGTCTCCTCGTGCTGCTTCGTCGTTCCGGCGATCTTAGCCCTCAGCAGGTCGCGCTTGGTGTGGAGCTTCGCCTTGTCCCCCCCCCCCTAGTCCCCGGATGACGCTGGTAGCACTTTCAAACAAGGCATTCATCTTGTCCTGCTGCTTCATCCAGTCGGAGATCCGACCCATCAGGTCATCGAGCATAGCATGCATGTGCCTGTGAGAGTCCTCGCCTGCCCGCGAGACATTTTCCCAGGCCGCCGCGGCGCGGGAGGACATCTCTGCTGCATTCGCGGCGCGGCGGGACATCTCTGCTGCTTCCGCGGCACGGCCGAACCAGTCTGCTGCATCGACAGTGCGGCAGGACCTCTGTGCTGCTTCGGCGACACGGCGGGACATCAGCTGCTTTCGTGGCGAGACATCTCTCGTGCTTCTGCTTCCATGCTCGCCTCTCCCTGGTAGTAATCTCTCGACCCAGAACTCACGCTGGCCATGGCAGACGCAAGGGAACGACGATGAATGACTTGTTTGTTTTTGTGGATGACGATCGAGTTGAGGAGGAATGTGCAGTCATCTTGGAGTAGTAGTATTTATAACCGAGTACTAATACGCTCCTAAGTGGGAAACCGTTTAGGTTTTGATCGGTGTGAACAGGTTTGCAATTAAATATAGCGTGGTAGTAATTTGGAATGTGACGGGACGCAGGCTCAAAATTTATTGACAGTTCTATAATTTCTAAGTGTGGCACTATTCCCGGACGGCGTAACATGGGCACGCTTTCTCGGCCGCGTACGTGGCGTTTGCACCATAGGGTGCACCGCAATAGGCGATGTCAGCACACGTCTTGTTCCAACAACCGTGTGCGCACGCTTCTTTTAATTAGAATGTGTGCCCATCTAGCACACACACGTTGATCTGTCTAACTATTTCTGTTTATTGTGGCTAATCGCAAACAGTTCATCCGTGTGATGTGTATGCTGTCAATCGCAGACACGTTGATCTGGCTGACCGTTTCTGTTGTGTTGCCTAATCGCAAATAGTTCATCCGTCTGAAGTGTATGCCCTCAATCGCACACACCTTCATCTGGTTGCCCATTTCTGTTGTTCCATCTCATCACAAACAGTTAATCTGACTGAACTGTATGCCGTATATCGCACACGCCTTCATTTGGCTGCCCGTTTCTGTTCTTCTTCCTCATTGCAAACAGTTCATTGAACTGAACTGTATGCCCCGCATCACACACGCAACTAAAATTTGAACCGTGTTTGATGTATCCGCCATCGCAAACGTTTTGCATCTTTTTTGATGGGTTTTTTACATCACCGTTTGTGATTAATGCATTGCACACAATTTCGTCGAAGGGTCTCTGATCGTAGTGTCGCGTTAGCAGCATCCTGTAGTAGTGCCTAGTAGCTAGATGGTTTCTTCTCTCTCTTTGATTCTCAATACCATGTTCTCCTTGATGTTCTTGGAGATCTATCCGATGTAATCTTCTTTTGCGGTGTGTTTGTCGAGATTCGATAAATTGTGGATTTATGATCAGCTTATCTATGAATATTATTTGAATCTTCTCTGAATTCTTATATGCATGATTTGATATCTTTGTATTTCTCTTCGAATTATCGGTTTGGTTTGGCCAACTAGATTGGTTTTTCTTGGAATGGGATAGGTGCTTAGCTTTGGGTTCAATCTTGCGTGATTTCACCCAGTGACAAAGTAGGGGTAGCGAGACACATATTGAATTGTTGCCATCAAGGATAAAAAGATGGGGTTTTCATCATATTGCTTGAGTTTATTCCTCTACATCATGTCATCTTACTTAAGGCGTTACTCCGTTCTTTATGAACTTAATACTCTAGATGCATGCTGGATAGCGGTCGATGTGTGGAGTAATAGTAGTAGATGCAGGCAGGAGTCAGTCTACTTGACACGGACGTGATGCCTATATTGCATAACCATTGCCATGGATATCGTCATAACTTTGCGCTTTTCTATCAATTGCTCGACAGTTTGTTCACCCACCGTATTATTTGCCTTCATGAGAGAAGCCTCTAGTGAAACCTATGGCCCCCGGGTCTATTTTCCATCATATTAGTTTCCGATCTACTATTTTGCAATCTTTTATTTTCAGATCTATAAACCATAAAACCCAAAAATATTTTATCTTTTGTTTAGTTTTATCTATCTCTATCAGATCTCACTATTGCAAGTGACCATGAAGGGATTAAAAACCCCTTTATCACGTTGGGTGCAAGTGTTTAATTCTTTGTGTAGGTGCATCTATTGGGGACTTGCGCGTTTCTCCTACTGGATTGATACCTTGGTTCTTAACTGAGGGAAATACTTATCTCTACTATGCTGCATCACCCTTTCCTCTTCAAGGGAAAAACCAACGCAAGCTCAAGAGGTAGCAGAGGGTATGAACCATGGAGAAGTTGGAACACGGTAGATATTACACCAATATAAATAAAGAATGAGTTCACAACAGTACCTAAAGTGGTGATTTATTTTATTATACTAATGGATCTTATGAGTTTTCTCTTGGGTTTTGTGTTGTGAAGTTTTCAAGTTTTGGCTAAAGATTTGATGGACTATGGAATAAGGAGTGGCAAGAGCCTAAGATTGGGGATGCCCCGGATGGCATCCCCTCTTTCGTCTTCAATCCATCGGTAAATTTACTTGAGGCTATATTTTTATTCACCACATGATATGTGTTTTGCTTGGAGCGTCTTGTATGATTTGAGTCTTTACTTTTTAGTTTGCCACAATCATCCTTGCTGGACACACCTTTTGAGAGGGACACACATTAATCATGAATTTATGAGAATACCCTATGTGCTTCATTTATATCTTTTGAGCTAGTAGTTGCTCTAGTGCTTCACTTATATCTTTTTAGAGCACGGCGGTGGTTTTATTTTGAAGAAATTGATGAACTCTCATGCTTCAATTATATTATTTGGAGAGTCTCTAAACAACATGGTAATTTGCTTAGGTTATGAATTTAGTCCTAATATGATGGGCATCCAAGAGGGATATAATAAAAACTTTCATATAAAGAGCGTTGAATACTATGAGAAGTTTGATTTCTTTCATTTGTTTTGAGATATAAAGATGGTGATATTAAAGTCATGCTAGTGAGTAATTGTGGATTGGTAGAAATACTTGTGTTAAAGCTTGTGATTCTCGTAGCATGCATGTATGGTGAACCATTATGTGATGAAGTCGGAGCATGATTTATTTTTTGATTGTCTTCCTTATAAGTGGCGGTCGGAGACGAGCGATGGTCTTTTCCTACCAATCTATCCCCCTAGGAGCATGCGTGTAGTACTTCGTTCCGATGGCTAATAAATTTTTGCAATAAGTATGTGAGTTCTTTATGACTAATGTTGAGTCCATGGATTAACGCACTCTCACCCTTCCACCATTGCTAGCCTCTCTAGTACCGCGCAACTTTCGCCGGTGCATTAAACCCACCATATACCCTTCCTCAAAACAGCCACCATACCTACCTATTATGGCATTTCCATAGCCATTCCGAGATATATTGCCATGCAACTTCCACCGTTCTGTTTTATTATGACACGCACCATCATTGTCATATTGCTTTGCATGATCATGTAGTTGGCATAGTATTTGTGGCAAGGCCACCATTTATATTTTTTATACATGTCACTCTTGATCATTGCACATCCCGGTACACCGCCGAAGGCATTCATATAGAGTCATACTTGTTCTAGTATCGAGTTGTAATTCTTGAGTTGTAAGTAAATAAAAGTCTGATGATCATCATTATTAGAGCATTGTCCCATGTGAGGAAAGGATGATGGAGGCTATTGTGACGCCCCCGGCCCGATCGTGCACTAATCATACACGCAAATGCACACGATCAAGCCTAAGGACTCACGGGAAGATATCACAACACAACTCTAAAACATAAATAAAGTCATACAAGCTTTATATTACAAGCCAGGGGCCTCGAGGGCTCGAATACATAAGCTTGCGAACAAGCGTCAGCGGAAGCATCAGATATCTGAGTACAGATATGAAATAGAAACAGAAAGGCCTTTAGAAAGGCGGGGCAAAAGAAAAACACTACGATCGAAAGGCGTAGGCCTCCTGCCTAGGACCCTCCGATCCTACTCCTGGTCGTCAGTCAACTCATAGTAGTATCCATCCTCTGGGTAGTAGTAGTAGCGATCGTCGGCAGGGCAGCTGTCTCAGGGGCTCCGTCATCTTGTTACGACAAACTGATATGGGGAAAAAAAGGAAAACAAAGCAACCGTGAGTACTCAGAAGTACTCAGCAAGCAAGGATCTACACTACATATGCAACATTTCAAAGGGAGGCTGTATATGTGGACTGGGCTGCAGAAATGCCAGAATAGAGAGAAGGCCTAGTCCTATCGAAGACTAGCATCTTCAGAGGTCTTGCAGCAGTAGAAGAGAGTAGAACAATTCAATATAATGTAGCAGTATCATTAAGTCTCATCCTCACCCAGAGATCCTTTCTCGACTCCCTGCGAGAAAGCAATCCCAGAGCCATACAGTCATCAACCTCGTCCTGAGATCCCTTCTCGACTCCCTGCGAGAAGCAATCCCAGAGCCATAGTATTCAAGTATCCAGTTCTAAAATTGTATCAATCAGGATACAACTCCGAGTGTCCTTTACCGTAGGACCGGCTATCGATAGAAGTTTTCTTCCCTGCAGGGGTGCACCAACTTATCCAACACGCTCGATTAACTCCGGCCGGACACACTTTCGTGGGTCATGCCCTGCCTCGGCCAAACGATACACCGCAGCCCTACCTAAAGCTCAGTAGAGAGGTCCCCGCCGGTCTACATCCTAAGCACTCAGGGGTCTTGGGCCATCGCCCTGTGCACTCTGGGTCGTTGTGTGCAGGGTGGATACCAGCACCGCCTCGGAGGGTCGGTACGATCCGACCGTGCCACAATGCTGAACTGGACGTCTGACAGAACTGTCGGCTGATGCTACGATGCAGAACGCCCATACTATGCCCACGTGATGGTTAGTGCTATCAGACCAGAGGCCTGCTCGGATCAAATATCCAAATCGTTAGGACTAGGGGCTTGCGGTAACGAGCAGAGACTCACGAAAGATGTGACCCCGTCGCCCCGTCTCGAGGACTTGCTGCAAGGGTTAAGAATGCCCGGCCGCGCCTCGTATTCACCAATCAGGCACCACACTGGCACCCGTCTTCACAACACTCGCCTCTCAGGCGCACGCGGGTACCCCTCAGGGTCGACCCGCCTATCCAAGTAACAGTGTAAAGTCCAAGTATCTGTGTGTCCATAACATCAGAGGAATCCGAGGTATCACCCTCGTTGAATTCCCACTCGATGTATCCGTCAAGGTGAACTCGGAGGAATCACCCTCGATGGGTTCACACTTGATGTGTTGCACGACAGCGTCGTTACCGGAAGTGGTGAAGGAGGAATCATCCTCGATGACCACGACCGAATAGCTACTCTACAGAGTTAACATCCGAAGTGCTACAAGAGGTTTCACCCTCGGCACTCGATAGTAACGCTGCAGTGTCGTTACAACTAAAGGGGGTGATGTGCGGTGTCGGGGCCTGGTCTTCAATCCCGTTGATCGGGTCTTCTGACGATCCAGCGCGGCAGTCGGGTTAAGTAGGGTCACTGATAGGTCTCTACCCAGCCTAGACTAAACAGTTTAGGATATGCAGGTAATTATCAACAGCAGGTTACAATGAACAGGCTATGCATCAGAATAGGTAAAGCAGCAGCAGCAGCAATTCTAATGCAAGCATGAGAAATAGAACGGGCGATATCGGGATGATCAAAAGGGGCGGGGGCTTGCCTGGTTGCTCGGCGGCAAGGGCAAGGTTGTCAAGGCTGTCTTCGGGCTCCGGAGCTGCGTCGGCCTCGGGGACGACGTCGGTGTCGGGGGCTACCGAGAGAGAAGAGGGGGAAGAAACAATGAATACATAACAGACAAGTGCAACACAAAGCATAACATAACGATGCGCAGTGCTGGGGGTGATCTAACGCAGTGCCGGGTGGTTCTGGCGAAGGGGAAATAACAACCGGGAAAGTATTCCCGGTGTTTGGTATTTTCGGACAGAGGGACCGGAGGGGAACGGTTGCATGTTCAGATAGCTAGGAGCATCTGACAGGTATGTGGGTAGCGTATTCGGGTTCGTCTCGTCGTTCTGAGCAACTTTCATGTACAAAGTTTTTCAATCCGGGTTACGGATTATTTAATATGATTTTCTAAAGTTTTATTAATTTTCCGAATTATTTAAATAGGTTGACTAAGTCAAATGGTCCAGTCAGCAGATCCAGTCAGCGTTGACTGGGTCAAGGTTGACCAGTCAACAGGGTCAAGGGGGACCCACATGTCATAGTCTACTAACACTAATTAACAGATTAAACATTAATTAGCAACTAAACCTAATTAGTTAATTTAAACAGTATTAATTAACTTAATTAACTTTTTAACTAATTAATTAACTATTAACTTAATTATTTATTTAACTTTTTTTTTATATCTCTTCTTTTTTTTAACAGGGAACTGGCCCACTGGTCAGTGGCAGGGGAAGACACGTCCGCGGCGAGCCCCTTTCGGGGCCGGACAAGTCTGGCCAACGCGCGCGTGCGCGCGGGCAGAGGCGAGCGAGGCGGCGACGGCGCGGCCAGGGTAGGCGCCGGGCTGGGCGGCGCGCGGAGGGGAGAGGCAGGCGAGCGGGGCTGCGGCAGCAGCGGCGACGGGCACGGCGGGGCGCGGCGCGCGGCGGCAGCAGGCGGTGTAGGGCGGCAGCGGCAGTGGCCGGCGAGCAGCGGCGAGGTGGAGCGGGTGCGGCGAACGCAAGCATGGGTGGCGCGTGGGTGCGGCCTGTGGAGAGGTACGGGCCAGCAGGCGCGGGAGCACCGGGACGGGGCCAAGGCGCGTCGACCGCGGGCGGAGCACGGTGATCACGGGGGGGAGGAGGGTGAGGGGAACGGCGGCTCACGGCCGTTGACGGGGAGCGGGGGCGGCGAGGCGTGGTGGAGACCCACGGGGACAAGGTCGGGGATGATGTCCGGCGGCGCTGGGCGAAGCAGTGGCGGGGAAAACGGTGCGGTCCGGCGGGGAAGCGGCGCCGGCGAGGTAAAGGCGGTGGGGCGGCACCGGCGAGGTGACGCCGCGGACGAAGACGGAGGCGCGACGGGCGGCGGCCTCCGGTGGCGTGGGGCGCCGGGGCGGGCGTCGGGGCCGCGGGCGCCCCGATCCGATCGGGGGGGGAGAGCGAGGGGAGTGGGGGTAGCGGGATTAGGGTTTGACCGGGGTGGGGGGATAAGGGAGTGGGGTGGGGCGCGGCTGGTCAGGCCTTCGCCCAGTTGGGCTGGCCAGCTGGGCCACGGTTGGCCCAGTGGGGAGGGGGGTTTAGTTTTTCTTTTGTTTTCTCTTTCGCATTTTCCTTTACTGTTTTCTATTTATTTTAGCTGCCAAATGATTTTTGTTAGCTATGAAACTTTGCACATAATTCCTAGTCATCACTATAAGGTTGCATAAAAAGTTTGAGGCCAATTGGAACTGTTCAAATTTATAGTTGAATTAAAAATGCTTCTGTTTAATCTTGTTGTCTCACTAAATTAATTCCATGGGCAAATTGGGAAACCAAATGAGGTTGGTTCCAGCATGTTCATTACTTAGTGAATATTTGCCGCCCATCGAACATTTTTATTTGATAGTTTGAAGAAATAATCATTTGACTTATTATCTGAAATTTGAAATTGACTCGGTTTTGGACTAACGCGAGATTAACAATAGTGACAGCGGTGACAAGGCATCATTAGTATGTGATTACTGTAGCTTAACTACCGGGGTGTTACAAATCTCCTCCACTAATAAGAATTCTCGTCCCGAGAATTAAGAGGTAGAAGGAAAAAGTTCGGGGTATTCCGCACGAAGATTATCCTCGCGTTCCTAAGTGGCTTCATCTTCAGTATGATTTGACCACTGCACTTTGAGGAACTTGGTAACCTTCTAACGGGTCCGACGTTCAGCTTCATCGAGAATGCGGATCGGATGTTCCTTATATGAAAGATCATCATGCAATTCGAGCATTTCGTGATCCACAGCTCGGTGCGGAGATTCCTTGAAGCAACGACGAAGTTGCGACACATGGAAGACGTCGTGGATATGAGAGAATTGCGGCGGCAATTCCAATCTATATGCCACCTGACCACGTCTAGCAATAATGCGGAAAGGACCAATGTAGCACGGAGCTAGCTTGCCCTTGATTCCAAAACGGTGAGTGCCCTTCATAGGAGTGACTGGCAGATAAGCCTGATCACCAGGTTGATAAGTCAAACCCCATCGTTTGCGATCATAGTTGCTCTTCTGGCGGTCCTGAGCCGCTTTGAGGTTTTCACGGACGATACGGACTTGCTCTTCGGCGTGTTGAATAATATCCGGACCCATGAGTGGTCGTTCCCCAGTTTCTGACCAATTCAGAGGGGTTCGACACTTACGTCCATAGAGTACTTCGAAGGGGGCCATTTTCAAACTGGCTTGATAGCTGTTGTTATAAGAGAACTCGGCATACGGAAGAGATTCTTCCCACTTCTTGCCAAAAGAAATAACACAAGCCCGAAGCATGTCTTCAAGTACTTGATTTACTCGTTCAACTTGGCCTTGGGATTGGGGGTGATAAGCTGAACTCCAGGTAATATGAGTTCCCATAGCTGTTTGAAAACTTTCCCAGAATTTGGAAGTGAAAAGACCGCCACGGTCCGAACTGATCTCCTTCGGAATACCGTGGAGTGATACAATTCTGGAGATATACAACTCTGCTAACTGACTAGCAGTGATAGTCTCCTTGACAGGCAGAAAGTGTGCAACTTTAGAAAGTTGATCGACGACGACAAGAATAGCATCGTGACCTGGGAAGTCCTGTAACGAAATCCATCTGAACCTTATCCCATTTCCATAGAGGAATAGGAAGTGGTTGCAGAATTCCAGCAGGCTTCTGATGTTCTGCTTTAACGCATCGACACACATCACATTCAGCAACATATCAAGCAATATCCTGCTTCATTCTAGACCACCAGTACCTTTGACGGAGATCACGATACATCTTGGTGCTACCCGGATGAATAGACAGCGGGGTATCATGTGCCTCCTTCATGACCTTGTCAGTCATGAGTTCGAAGCGAGGTACGACAATGCGGTTTCTGAAATACAAGGTTCCATCTTCAGACAGCGAGAAATCCCTGTACTTTACAAGGTGAAGGTCTTTCTTCATCAGATCAACTTCAGCATCTTTAGCTTGCGCATTCTTAACAGCTTTCTCAAGATCTGGTTGTATCACAAGGTTATTTAGAGAGCCCTGTGGGACAATAAGTAGATTCAGCTTGCACAGTTGTTCAAAAAGACGAGGTTGAGCTCGCCTAACCCTGAGGTTGTCGCAATAGGACTTGCGGCTTAAGGCATCAGCCATCACGTTAGCCTTGCCAGGGGTATAGGATATACCCAAATCATAGTCCGCAATGGCCTCCATCCATCTTTGCTGACGGAGGTTTAGAGAAGGTTGAGTAAACAAGTACTTCAGACTTTTCTGATCCGTGTAGATCTCGCAACGATTACCGAGAAGGTAATGTCGCCACAACTGCAATGCATAGATCACAGCAGCTAGTTCTAGATCATGTACCGGATAATTCTCTTCATGTGGGCGCAACTGATGAGAGCCATAAGCAATCACCTTACGCTCTTGCATTAGGACACAACCTAATCCTTCACAGGATGCATCACAATAAATCACGAAGTCTTTCCGGGTATCTGGAGGAGACAGTACTGGGGCAGATGTTAGCTTGTCTTTTAGTGTCTGGAAACTTTCCTGACATTTTTCTGTCCATTCAAATTTAACGCCCTTGTGAAGCAGATCAGTCAGGGGCTTAGCAATCTTAGAAAAGTTCTCGACAAAACAGCGGCAATAACTTGCAAGGCCGAGAAAACTTCTGACTTGCTTGACATTCTTCGGAGGAGTCCAGTCAAGAATAGCCTGAACTCGTTCTGGGTTAATGGCGATGCCATCTTTGGAAATCACATGACCAAGGTAAGTTACTTCAGAAAGCCAGAATTCACATTTGGAGTATTTGGCATACAACTGGTGTTCTCGGAGCCTTTCCAGTACAAGACGGAGGTGTTCGGCATGTTCTTCCTTATTCTTCGAATATACCAGAATATCATCTAGATAAACCACGACGAACTTGTCGAGGTAATCCATGAAGATATAATTCATCAGACGGGAGAATGTGGCTGGAGCATTGGTTAAGCCGAAGGACATGACCGTGTACTCGTAGGAGCCATAACGAGTAACAAATGCAGTCTTCGGAATATCCTCTTCGCGAACACGGATCTGATGGTATCCCAATCTCAAATCAAGCTTAGAGAATACTGAGGAACCGGCAAGTTGATCATACAAATCATTGATCCGAGGAAGCGGATATTTATTCTGGATTGTAGCTTGGTTAATGGGCCGATAATCCTGAACCAATCGGTTAGTTCCATCCTTCTTCTTAACGAAGAGTGAAGGTGCTCCCCAAGCAGAGGAACTGGGGCGGATGAAACCTTTCTTAAGTGACGTGTCGATTTCTTCCTTAAGTTCGAGAAGATGATGCGGAGGCATCTTATAAGGGCGCTTCGCAATAGGGGTAGTGCCAGGCTTCAAGTCGATGACGAACTCAACAGCTCTAGCAGGGGGTATTCCTGGAAGTTCTTCTGGAACTACATCTTGAAAATCACGAACAACTGGAACGTTCTCGATGCCTTCAAGAGGTGAAGCGTTCAATGCATTCAGAACATATATCTGGCTTTCAGCATCTTGAGCTATTCGGGCTGAGTAATTGATCACCTGACCAGAAGAATGGGTAAGTTGGACTTTCTTAGCGGCACAGTCAATCAAAGCATTATGGGCTGTCAACCAGTCCATACCGAGAATAATGTCTATGTCGGAAGGTCCAAGTACAATGAGAGAAACCGGAAAAAGTAGACCTCCAATCTCGATGTGGTTGTGAGGGCTTAGCATTGTGGTTTGCCACTTGGATCTCGGGGACTGAACCATTAGAGGAGTGGGTAATTCTTCCAAGTATAACTCATGTGACTGAGCAAATTGTTGGGACACAAAAGAATGCGATGCTCCTGAATCGAAGAGAACAGAGGCTGGTACTGAATTCACAGAGAGTGTTCCCAGCACGATAGTCGGTTCCTTCTGAGCCTTTTCAGCATTGACGTGATTGGCATAGCCAAGCACAACAGCAGACGGTATGGTATTACGGTTTCTGAATCGGCGGTTTCGACAACCCTTCTTACGACCATTAGGAGGACGTGGCGCAACTTGATGAGAATCAATAGCATTAGGCGGTCCATCATGAACCGTAAGCTGTCTCGGCGGTGAAGGCAGACGAGGTGCAACATAAGACGGTCTTGGTGTTGGAGCAGGTCGGTGATGAACATTGTGTGGGATCCAGACTCGACGTTTCTGACAAGGCTGACCCGAGGATGAGCTAGCTCCATGAGTGCGCTTGAGCGACTCCTGGTACTCAGTCAGAGCTGTTTCAACTTGGAAAGATTTGCTGACAAGCGTTGCGAAATCTGTGAAATCATGGACAACAAGTGCAAGTTTTATATCCGTACGCAGTCCTTCACGGAATTTCTCCTGCTTGCGTGTGTTGGTGTCGACGTCATCCGCAGCATAGCGGGACAATTCAAGAAATTTCCTCTGGTATTCATCCACAGTCATTGTGCCCTGTAAGAGTTTGCGGAACTCCTGCTTCTTCTGGTCGATCAGACCTTGAGGAATGTACCGTGCACGAAAAGCTGACTGAAATTCCTGCCAAGTGGTTACAGTCTCTGCAGGCAACATAGCCTTGTGGCTTTCCCACCATTGAGCAGCTGGGCCCTTCAGGTGGAATGTCGCAAAGGTGACGTAACTGTCAGGGGCAACATTAGCTGACTCCATTTCAAACAGGATGTCACGAAGCCAATCATCAGCATCCATAGGATTGGTGGAGTTGCGGAAAACGGACGGATTGAGGCGCACAAATTCTGGCAGCGAGATCAGTCCAGGCTCCTGGCGAGCCTCGTTGCGTTCCAAACATCTTACCAGACTCTCGTTGAGCTGATGGTTCAATTCAAACTGCTGCATTATTGCGGCAATATAGGGTGGAGGTGGAGGATCGTCAGCCATCCTGCCAAATCAACAGGGGCAGTTTAGCAAGAAAAACTACAGGTGTATGGAATGATTCATGAAGTATCACGCACAACAGAAGGAAGTGCAATAGATAATTCAGCATATTCACACCAGACATTCAAATCCACACATAGCCTCGGTTAGTATCCGGCATTACGATAGTTGAAAAGGGAGGGCTAGACAACTAGGCGGCGCGCAAGCACGCGGTAGGGAAGTACACAACGAGACATAGCAAAGGCTACATCAACGTCGGAGAAAACTATTGGGGCGAGGAATCTGCAAGTGAAACACAGGGTGCCCTCGATAAGAGGATCCTGCAAGCAGAACCTGGTCCACAATCTTGAAGCAAGGGGGGGTATTTTCAGAACTCCGGGTGGATGTGAGCACGAGAGCCTAATGTTGGAGTTAGTAAAATTTTAACCCGAATAGGAGAGAGATCAGAGTCCCAGATTAAAGGTCGAGGAGTAAAAGATACTAATACCACCCAATTGGCGACGTGGGCCCATAAGCCACACAGCCAAGTTAGTAAAACAGTTTTCGGTTACTAGACTCAACTTCGGCCAAGGAGTTGGAAAGGGGGTTCCTACAGTCAGTCGGCTCTGATACCAACTTGTGACGCCCCCGGCCCGATCGTGCACTAATCATACACGCAAATGCACACGATCAAGCCTAAGGACTCACGGGAAGATATCACAACACAACTCTAAAACATAAATAAAGTCATACAAGCTTTATATTACAAGCCAGGGGCCTCGAGGGCTCGAATACATAAGCTTGCAAACAAGCGTCAGCGGAAGCATCAGATATCTGAGTACAGATATTAAATAGAAACAGAAAGGCCTATAGAAAGGCGGGGCAAAAGAAAAACACTACGATCGAAAGGCGTAGGCCTCCTGCCTGGGACCCTCCGATCCTACTCCTGGTCGTCAGTCAACTCATAGTAGTATCCATCCTCTGGGTAGTAGTAGTAGCGATCGTCGGCAGGGCAGCTGTCTCAGGGGCTCCGTCATCTTGTTACGACAAACTGATATGGGAAAAAAAGGAAAACAAAGCAACCGTGAGTACTCAGAAGTACTCAGCAAGCAAGGATCTACACTACATATGCAACATTTCAAAGGGAGGTTGTATATGTGGACTGGGCTGCAGAAATGCCAGAATAGAGAGAAGGCCTAGTCCTATCGAAGACTAGCATCTTCAGAGGTCTTGCAGCAGTAGAAGAGAGTAGAACAATTCAATATAATGTAGCAGTATCATTAAGTCTCATCCTCACCCAGAGATCCTTTCTTGACTCCCTGCGAGAAAGCAATCCCAGAGCCATACAGTCATCAACCTTGTCCTGAGATCCCTTCTCGACTCCCTGCGAGAAGCAATCCCAGAGCCATAGTATTCAAGTATCCAGTTCTAAAATTGTATCAATCAGGATACAACTCCGAGTGTCCTTTACCGTAGGACCGGCTATCGATAGAAGTTTTCTTCCCTGCAGGGGTGCACTAACTTACCCAACACGCTCGATTAACTCCGGCCGGACACACTTTCCTGGGTCATGCCCGGCCTCGGCCAAATGATACACCGCAGCCCTACCTAAAGCTCAGTAGAGAGGTCCCCGCCGGTCTACATCCTAAGCACTCAGGGGTCTTGGGCCATCGCCCTGTGCACTCCGGGTCGTTGTGTGCAAGGTGGATACCAGCACCGCCTCGGAGGGTCGGTACGATCTGACCGTGCCACAATGCTGAACTGGACGTCTGACAGAACTGTCGGCTGATGCTACGATGCAGAACGCCCATACTATGCCCATGTGATGGTTAGTGCTATTAGACCAGAGGCCTGCTCGGATCAAATATCCAAATCGTTAGGACTAGGGGCTTGCGGTAACGAGCAGAAACTCACGAAAGATGTGACCCCGTCGCCCCGTCTCGAGGACTTGCTGCAAGGGTTAAGAATGCCCGGCCGCGCCTCGTATTCACCAATCGGGCACCACACTGGCACCCATCTTCACAACACTCGCCTCTCAGGCGCACGCGGGTACCCCTCAGGGTCGACCCGCCTATCCAAGTAACAGTGTAAAGTCCAAGTATCCGTGTGTCCATAACATCAGAGGAATCCGAGGTATCACCCTCGTTGAATTCCCACTCGATGTATCCGTCAAGGTGAACTCGGAGGAATCACCCTCGATGGGTTCACACTTGATGTGTTGCACGACAGCGTCGTTACCGGAAGTGGTGAAGGAGGAATCACCCTCGATGACCACGACCGAATAGCTACTCTACAGAGTTAACATCCGAAGTGCTACAAGAGGTTTCACCCTCGGCACTCGATAGTAACGCTGCAGTGTCGTTACAACTAAAGGGGGTGATGTGTGGTGTCGGGGCCTGGTCTTCAATCCCGTTGATCGGGTCTTCTGACGATCCAGCGTGGCAGTCGGGTTAAGTGGGGTCACTGATAGGTCTCTACCCAGCCTAGACTAAACAGTTTAGGATATGCAGGTAATTATCAACAGCAGGTTACAATGAACAGGCTATGCATCAGAATAGGTAAAGCAGCAGCAGCAGCAATTCTAATGCAAGCATGAGAAATAGAATGGGCGATATCGGGATGATCAAAAGGGGGGGGCTTGCCTGGTTGCTCGGCGGCAAGGGCAAGGTTGTCAAGGCTGTCTTCGGGCTCCGGAGCTGCGTCGGCCTCGGGGACGACGTCGGTGTCGGGGGCTACCGAGAGGGAAGAGGGGGAAGAAACAATGAATACATAACAGACAAGTGCAACACAAAGCATAACATAACGATGCGCAGTGCTGGGGGTGATCTAACGCAGTGCCGGGTGGTTCTGGCGAAGGGGAAATAACAACCGGGAAAGTATTCCCGGTGTTTGGTATTTTCGGACAGAGGGACCGGAGGGGAACGGTTGCATGTTCAGATAGCTAGGAGCATCTGACAGGTATGTGGGTAGCGTATTCGGGTTCGTCTCGTCGTTCTGAGCAACTTTCATGTACAAAGTTTTTCAATCCGGGTTACGGATTATTTAATATGATTTTCTAAAGTTTTATTAATTTTCCGAATTATTTAAATAGGTTGACTAAGTCAAATGGTCCAGTCAGCAGATCCAGTCAGCGTTGACTGGGTCAAGGTTGACCAGTCAATAGGGTCAAGGGGGACCCACATGTCATAGTCTACTAACACTAATTAACAGATTAAACATTAATTAGCAACTAAACCTAATTAGTTAATTTAAACAGTATTAATTAACTTTTTAACTAATTAATTAACTATTAACTTAATTATTTATTTAACTTTTTTTTATATCTCTTCTTTTTTTTTAACAGGGAACTGGCCCACTGGTCAGTGGCAGGGGAGGACATGTCCGCGGCGAGCCCCTTTCGGGGCCGGACAAGTCCGGCCAACGCGCGCGTGCGCGCGGGCAGAGGCGAGTGAGGCGGCGACAGCGCGGCCAGGGTAGGCACCGGGCTGGGCGGCGCGCGAAGGGGAGAGGCAGGCGAGCGAGGCTGCGGCAGCAGCGGCGACGGGCACGGCGGGGCGCGGCGCGCGGCGGCAGCAGGCGGTGTAGGGCGGCAGCGGCAGTGGCCGGCGAGCAGCGGCGAGGTGGAGCGGGTGCGGCAAACGCAAGCATGGGTGGCGCGTGGGTGCGGCCTGGGGAGAGGTACGGGCCAGCAGGCGCGGGAGCACCGGGACGGGGCCAAGGCGCGTCGACCGCGGGCGGAGCACGGTGATCCACGGGGGGGGGAGGAGGGTGAGGGGACCGGCGGCTCACGGCCGTTGACAGGAGGCGGGGGCGCGAGGCGTGGTGGAGACCCGCGGGGACGGGTCGGGGACGACGTCCGGCGGCGCTGGCGAAGCAGGCGGGGAAAACGGTGCGGTCCGTGGAAGCGGCGCCGGCGAGGTAAGGCGGTGGGGTGGCGCCGGCGAGGTGCCGCGCCGAGGACGGAGCGCGACGGGCGGCGGCCTCTGGTGGCGTGGGGCGCCGGGCGGGCGTCAGGCGCGGGCGCCACGATCCGATCGGGGGGGAGAGCGAGGGGAGTGGGGGTAGCGGGATTAGGGTTTGACCGGGATGGGGGGATAAGGGAGTGGGGTGGGGCGCGGCTGGTCAGGCCTTCGCCCAGTTGGGCTGGCCAGCTTGGCCACGGTTGGCCCAGTGGGGAGGGGGGGTTTAGTTTTTCTTTTGTTTTCTCTTTCGCATTTTCCTTTACTGTTTTCTATTTATTTTAGCTGCCAAATGATTTTTGTTAGCTATGAAACTTTGCACATAATTCCTAGTCATCACTATAAGGTTGCATAAAAAGTTTGAGGCCAATTGGAACTGTTCAAATTTATAGTTGAATTAAAAATGCTTTTGTTTAATCTTGTTGTCTCACTAAATTAATTCCATGGGCAAATTGGGAAACCAAATGAGGTTGGTTCCAGCATGTTCATTACTTAGTGAATATTTGCCGCCCATCGAACATTTTTATTTGATAGTTTGAAGAAATAATCATTTGACTTATTATCTGAAATTTGAAATTGACTTGGTTTTGGACTAACACGAGATTAACAATAGTGACAGCGGTGACAAGGCATCATTAGTATGTGATTACTGTAGCTTAACTACCGGGGTGTTACAGCTATGATTCTCCCACAAGTAGAATGAGGCTCCGGACTTAAAAAAAAGATGCTAAAGAGCCCAAATATAAAAAAAGAGGCCAAAGAGCCCAAAAAAAGAAAAGAAAAAGAAAATAAAAAAATGAGAGAAAAAGAGAGAAGGGATAATGTTACTCAAAAAATGCCAACGAAGGCCGAGCTCCAGTGAGCTCGTTTTCAAAATTTAATTTTCCGGAGCATGAAAAATTCCAAATTTATTTGTGAACACAAATGCACATGTATACTATGTATATGCAAAATTTCACAGCATTATACGTTTACATTTGGCGTACAGAAAAAAGACAAATACACATTTTTAAATGGGCCTTTTACTTTTGTTATTGGGCCAGAAATTTGTTTTTTTTTTACAGCCTACAAATCACAACATTTTTCGACGAAATTTAACATATTCTTGCGAATACATATATGCTTCCATGGATTTTTTTCAGATTTTTTTGAAACTTTTAAATATACTTTTTCATTTTTTTCAAAATACCGAGCTCATTGGAGCTCGGCCTCCAAAAATCCGCACTCTAATGTTACTATCCTTTTTCCACACTTGTGCTTCAAAGTAGCACCATGTTCTTCATGATAGAGAGTCTCTTACTTTATCACTTTCATATACTAGTGAGAATTTTTAATTATAGAACTTGGTTTGTATATTCCAATGATGGGCTTCCTCAAATTGCCCTAGGTCTTCATGAGCAAGCAAGTTGGATGCACACCCACTTAGTTTTCATTTTGAGCTTTCATACACTTATAGCTCTAGTGCACCCATTGCATGGCAATCCCTACTCACTTGCATCAATATCAATTGATGGGCATCTCCATAGCCCATTAATTTGCCTAGTTGATGTGAGACTTTCTCATTTTTGTCTTCTCCTCACAACCTCCACCATATTCTATTCCACCTATAGTGCTATATCCATGGCTCACGCTCATGTATTGCGTGAAAGTTGAAAAAGCTTGAGAACATTAAAAGTATGAAACAATTGCTTGGCTTGTCATCGGGGTTGTGCATGATGAAATATTTTGTGTGATGAAGATAGACCATAGCCAGACTATATGATTTTGTAGGGATAACTTTCTTTGGCCATGTTATTTTGAGAAGACATGATTGCTTTATTAGTATGCTTGAAGTATTATTGTTTTTATGTCAATATTAATCTTTTGTTTTGAATCTTATGGATCTGAACATTCATGCCACAATAAAGAAGATTATATTGATAAATATGTTAGGTAGCATTCACACTTCATAAATTCTTTCTTTTATCATTTACCTTCTCAAGGACGAGCAGGAATTAAGCTTGGGGATGCTGATACATCTCCAACGTATCTATAATTTATGAAGTATTCATGCCATGTTTGCAACAATTTTATATGGTTTTGGTATGATTTTATTAGAACTAACCCGGACTAGTTCTGTTTTCAGCAGAACTACCGTGGTCTCATTTTTTGTGCAGAAATAAAAGTTCTCGGAATGGGCTGAAAACTTACGGTGATTTTTTATGGACCAAAAGAGACCCCCGAAGCACCGGAGCTGGACCAAAAGAGTCTCGAGGAGTCCACAAGCCAGGGGGTGCGCCCTGCCCCCCTGGGCACACCCTGAGGGCTTGTGGGCCCCTCGGGCACCTCCTTGACGTGAGACCAACGCCAAAAATTCTTATAAATATAGAAACCTCCGAAAAGAACCCTAGATCGGAAGTTCTGCCGTAAGCCTCTTTAGCCACGAAAAACCAATCGGGAGCCCGTTCCGGCACCCTGACGGAGGGGGAACTCATCACCGAAGGCCATCTTCATCATCCCGGCGGTGTGCATGATGAGGAGGGAGTAGTTCACCCTCGGGGCTGAGGGTATGTACCAGTAGCTATGTGTTTTATATCTTCCTCTCGTGTTCTTGATTTGGCACGATCTTGATGTACCGCGAGCTTTGTTACTATAGTTGGATCATATGGTGTTTCTCCCCCTCTACCTTCTTGTGATGAATTGAGTCTTGCTCTTTGAGGTTTTGTTATGTTGGATTGAGTATTGGATTTGAGAACACTTGATGTATGTCTTGCGATGGGATATCTATGGTGACAATGGGATGTTCTATTGATTCACTTGATGTATGTTTTGTCACTCAACTCGCGGATTCCCGAGGTGACATTGGGGTAATCTATGCATAGGGGTTGATGCACGCTTTTGTCCTACGTTCTTCGATAGAAACTTTGGAGTGATTCTTTGTTGCACGTTGAGGGATTGTTATATGATCCAATTATGCATGTTGAGAGACTTTGCACTAGCGAAAGTATGAACCCTAGGCCTTGTTGTCAAGCATTGCAATACCCTTTTTTTCTCACTTTTGTTACTAGTTACCTTGCTGTTTTTATATTTTCAGATTACAAAAACCTATATCTACTATCCATATTACACTTGTATTACCATCTCTTCGCCGAACTACTGCACCTATACAATTTACCATTGTATTCGGTGTGTTGGGGACACAATAGACTCTTTGTTATTTGGTTGCAGGGTTGTTTGAGAGAGACCATCTTCATCCTACGCCTCCCACGGATTGATAAACCTTAGGTCATCCACTTGAGGGAAATTTGCTACTGTCCTACAAAACTCTGCGCTTGGAGGCCCAACACAAGTGTACAAGAAGAAGGTTGCATAGTAGACATCACTAGCACACTCGCCGACATACAAAAAAGGATGGCGCTCGCCGCCATAGATCACTCGTCATCGAACTTGAGCATGTTGGCCTGCATCTTGTCGAACCACGACCTCTTCCTCGGCGAGACGGTGTTGAGGTCCACCTTCATGATCTCCACGCCTGTCATCGTGCTAGCGAGAGCCACTTCTTTTGCCTTGGTCTTGGCATTTGCGACCTCGAGCTCTAGCATCTTGGCTTGCTTCTCCGCCTCCATCTCAAGCATCTTCGCTTGCTTCTTGTAGGATCGAAAGTAGGTCTAGAGGGGGGGTGATTAGACTACTTGACCAAATAGAAATCTAACCTTTTCCCAATTTTAGTTGTGGGCAGATTTTAACAATTAGCACAAGTCAAGTGATCAACCTACACATGAAATTCTAAGAGTGTAGCAGCGGAAAGTAGAACACTGCATATGAAGGTAAAGGGAAGGGTTTGGAGAGTGCAAATGCAATGAAGACACGGAGATTTTTGGCGTGGTTCCGATAGGTGGTGCTATCGTACGTCCACGTTGATGGAGACTTCAACCCACGAAGGGTAACGGTTGCGCAAGTCCACGGAGGGCTCCACCCACGAAGGGTCCACGAAGAAGCAACCTTGTCTATCCCACCATGGCCATCACCCATGAAGGACTTGCCTCACTCGGGTAGATCTTCACGAAGTAGGCGGTCTCCTTGCCCTTACAAACTTCTTGGTTCAACTCCACAACTTGTCGGAGGCTCCCAAGCGACACCTAACCAATCTAGGAGACACCACTCTCCAAAAGGTAATAGATGGTGTGTTGATGATGAACTCCTTGCTCTTGTGCTTCAAATGATAGTCTCCCCAACACTCAACTCTCTCTCATAGATTTGGATATGGTGGAAAGATGATTTGAGTGGAAAGCAACTTGGGGAAGGCTAGAAATCAAGAATCTTGTGGTAGGATTGGAATATCTTGATCTCAACACATGAGTAGGTGGTTCTTTCTCAGAAAATGTATGCTAGAAGTGTAGGCACGTTCTGATGGCTCTCTCACATATGGAGAAGGGGGTGGAGGGGTATTGATGTCACTTGAACTACGTCGGTATTTCCCCAAAGAGGAAGGGATGATGCAGCACAGCTACGGTAGGTATTTTCCTTAGTTATGAAACTAAGGTTATCGAACCAGTAGGGGAACCAAGCAACACTATGTAAACGGTACCTGCACACAAAGAACAAATACTTGCAACCCGACGCGTAAGAGGGGTTGTCAATCCCTCTCGGGTAAAAGATTGGTAAATAGATAGATTGATATATGCAAATAGAATAAAGGCAAATAAAATTCAGTGAGATATTTTTGGGTTTTTGGATTAATAGATCTGAAAATAAAAGCAAATAAAAATAGATCTCAAAGGCAAATAATAGATCAGAAAGCAAATATGATAAAGAATAGACCCGGGGGCCGTAGATTTCACTAGTGGCTTCTCTCAAGAAAATAGCATACGGTGGGTAAACAAATTACTGTTGGGCAATTGATAGAACCTCAAATAATTATGACGGTATCCAGGCAATGATCATTATATAGGCATCACGTCCAAGATTAGTAGACCGACTCCTGCCTACATCTACTACTATTACTCCACACATCGACCGCTATCCAGCATGCATCTAGTGTATTAAGTTCATGGAGAAACGGAGTAATGCAATAAGAACGATGACATGATGTAGACGAGATCTATTCATGTAGGAATAGCCCCCATCTTGTTATCCTTAATAGCAATGATACATGCGTGTCTTGCTGCCCCTTCTGTCACTGGGAAAGAACACCGCATGATCGAACCCATCACAAAGCA
This sequence comes from Thinopyrum elongatum, assembly GCA_011799875.1. Classification (NCBI taxonomy): domain Eukaryota; kingdom Viridiplantae; phylum Streptophyta; class Magnoliopsida; order Poales; family Poaceae; genus Thinopyrum; species Thinopyrum elongatum. Next base: position 537,182,298 of record CM022299.1, read on the forward strand.
CCTCTTCCCAGGTGGGTTGTGCCCCCCTCGGGGCACCCTCTGGTACTTCTTTGGCCCATCTTGTGTCTTCTGGTCCAGAAAAAATGATATAAAGTTGCTATAAAATGATTGTAAAACATCCAAGAATGATAATATAACAGCATGGAACAATCAAAAATTATAGATACGTTGGAGATGTATCAGGTATATATAGCCTCCACACAAAATCCAACCGTTACACACATTTGACCCAACTCGGTCAGACCGAATAGATGAATTCGGTGAGACCGATTTAGTTCAAAATGTGAACATTAGGAATCTTGGTGGGACCGACTGGAACAACTCGGTGGGACCGATGTGCTAGGGCTTAGGGCAAACATCAACTCGGTGGCACCGATTGCATGAACTCGGTGAGACCAAAGTGAAGCAATAAGGCAACAGAGAGAATGTCAAGCAAACTCGATGGGACCGATTGCACATTTCGGTGAGACCGAAATAACTACAACAGGCAACAGAGAGTTTGCAAGGCCATCTCGGTGAGACCGAGATCCGTATCGGTGAAACCGAACTGTTAGGGTTTCTGGCAGTGGCTATGTCATATGAACTCGGTGGCGCCAGATAGAAAGAATCGGTGGGGCCGAGTTGGAGTTTGGGATTTTTATATATTTGGATGGAGAAGGTGGTTGAGGGTATTTGGAGCAATATCACTAAGCATTTGAGCAAGCAAGCCATTAAGCAACACCTCATCCCCTTTTAATAGTATTGGCTTTCCTATGGACTCAATGTGATCTTGGATCACTAAAACAAAGATGAAGAGTCTTGAGCCTTTGCCAATATGTGTCCTTAGCATTTTGAGGGGTCCACATCTCTAGTCCATGCCATGCCATTCATTGAACTTTCTGAAATATTACACTTGAATAGATATTAGTTCAATGAGCTATATGTTGTTATGAATTACCAAAACCACCCAGGGATTAGTTGCACTTTCAATCTCCCCCTTTTTGGTAATTGATGACAACATATAGATCAAAGCTTCGACAAATGATAAAATGAATGAATTACATTGTCGCTTTGAGAAGTATGTGATAAGCAAGAGCTCCCCCTAAATTTGTGCATTATTTAAAATTTGCGTTTGAATGCAAATGCACAATCGCTTAGGATTATGGGTCACTCTTCCATGTCACATACATCTTGGTGGAGCGCACAAAATGATAAGAGTTAAATAACATGCACTCATCATCAAAGATAAAAATGATTGATCATACACAAACATTCATAGAGATAGACATGCAAGCACACATTAAGCATGGTATGATCAAACACATGATCATACAAGGTATCTCACGAGCATAGCACAAATGTAGCAACAACCAACCAAAGTAGCAAGTAGCAAGGCAAATAAAAAATCAACAAAAGCAAGAAGTTCTCTCTCTCTCTCGAAGCCTATGATCTATACACTTTCTCCCCCTTTAGCAAGAAGTTACCAAAAAGATTGAAAACGTATAGTGCTATACGGCACTCTAGGCACAATCTCCGGGAGCTCCTGAAGGGGTCTTTTGGCTTGTAGCTTCGGTGTGCGTAGACGGCGTTGAGACGAGTCCATCTGCAAATGCTTCAACTGAAGTCTGTGGAGCTGGTGGAGTTGACACTGGAGGGGCAACTGTGGCAGTTTCTGCAGGTGCTTAGTGTGTAGTCCTGGTGTCTGCTACTAGCACAGCTGATGACCTTTGTGCCCTTGGCACTGTCTGAAATCTGTCTGTAGTAGGTCTGTCATCCCTGTCCTCAGCATCATCTCTCAGCTTCTCAACAATGGTCTGAATCTCAGTGACCTTCACATCAAGGTTGTACATCTTATCCTCCACAATCCTTTCTAGGCTCTCCTGATTTTGAGTCAAGGTGGCCAAGCTCTTCTCAATCCTCATGGTAGCCTCTAGCAGATATGTGAGTTGATCTTACTTAGTCTTGAGATTCACAATGGATGCATCTGGAGCACTTGCTGCTTTTGCTGCTTTTGCAGCCTTTGCCTTCTCAATCTTCTCCTGGGCCTCAGCTGAAGTAGGATGTGAAGCATCCATGACAACTTTATTGTCCTCAAAATCTGGCCTGAGAGGTAAATGCTCTTTGTCAAGTAGATATGTTCCAGTTCCAACCTTGGAATTGATCAACATCTGAATATGTGGAGCATATCCACATGACGTCTTTTGGTCAGCAGCTGTCCTCTTGACTGTCTCAACTATCAAACTCATGACCTTGAACTTTTGAGGAACATCAAACAGGTGTAGCAAGTTGATGGAATGACCACGTATCATCCTATGATCTCCAGACTTAGGCAAGAGAGTATGCCTTAGTATGGTGTTTGTGGTGGTCAGTCCAGCTAGCAAATAGTATATGGATCCAAACTTGTGAGTGTCCAATGCAGCCTCAGGAATTGGCTTGTACATATGAGCCATAGAGTTGTGATCCTTCCTGGGTTTGCCATATACATCAAGATCATCTTCATCTTCTTCTGGAGCATTGATGAGCTCATCCCATTCAGAGATTGATGACTGGTACCTGGTACCCTCAGTCATCCACACTATCTTCCCATCTGGATAGAAGTGTGCAGTGGAGTAAAATTGCATTATCATCTCATCATTCCACTTGGTTAGCTTTTGACCAACAAAACCATCAACTCCATTCAGCCTGAAACTCTCATGAACATGGGGAAAGTAATCCTCATTGGCATCTATGTACTTCCAGTCAACCCACTTCATGTCACACACATTGGGCTTCTTGTCGAGCAAAACAGTCTCATAGAAGTCATGTTGTTCTCTGGTGTGGAAACGGTAGTGAACAGCAGTCCTCCTCCTTGTGGCATATGAATCAGTCTTTCTCCACTGTCTCAGACCATGATCCTTCCTCAACTTCATGTTCTCAGCCACTGGATGATCATCATTGTGATCTGAAATCTTTGCCTTCAATTTCCTAAGCACTTGGGGCTCATCATCCTCTTGGACCTCTGGCACTGGGGCCTTGTTCTTCTCTGCACCAGGAATGTTCCTGGTGGATCTCTTGGGAGCTGAAGTTTTGGGGGTAGACTTGGGCTTCAGCTTGGAGGGAGCAGCACCAGTCTTAATGGCATCAACCATGAGCTTCTGAGACTTGGCAGGTGGTGCTTCAGCTTGCTCTTCCTCCTCCTCTTCATCTTCCCTCATGGAAGGTTTGCCAAGAACCTTAGCAGGGTTGTTCTAGCCCTCTTTTTCTTCTTTCCATCTCCAGCCTCATCATCAGATTGTTCAAGGGTGAACTTCATGGTTTCTTGAGTCACAGTTGACTGCCTTACTTTTGACATGGGAGCTCTTCTAGCAGGAGCTTTCTTCTGGAGGCCTGGCTTTGTGGCAGCAGCTCCAACATATTCCTTCTTGACCACTTTCTTCTTTGAGGTTACCTCTTTCTCAACAACAAAATCCTCATCCTCACTGTTAGAATTCCTCTTATTCCTCTGTCTGGTAGCAGCTTTAGGCAAGTTGCTAGGGGTGCTTCTGCTACCCTCATCATAACTGCTGCTGGGACTAGTGCCCTGACTGAGATTGACCTATTCCTCTGATCTGTTCTGACTGTCACTGGCTTCTGATATCTCTGCAATCTGACCCTGTGAATAGATGGATATGGGTAGAGTGGACGAGCATCACAAAAGACAGCTAGTTTTTGCAAAAAATGAGACAAAATCTTAATTTTAGTTTTCTGCAGAAAGCATTTCGGAGCTACCGATATGATAATCTCGATGACACCGAAGCACTTAACAGAGTCTAAACATGCAATATCGGTCAGACCGATTTGCAGTTCGATGACTTCAAGATGCTAGGGTTTCACTAAGAAATTGCTTTCGGTCTCACCGATCAGTACGCTTTGGTCAGACCGAGTTGTACTTAGTGCAATGGCCAGAGCCAATCGGTGGGACCGAAAACTTCATTTCGATCGGTCCGAGATGAGCTCGGCGGAAACCTAACCCTAAGATTTTGCATCAAATCTAATCTAAAGGAACTTTTGTGTGGATAGGAAGTTTTCAGTTGTGGCAAGAATATAGGCAATAACTTTGTGCATTGAATCAGATAAAGGAATTTGCACAAAGGGTTCAAACCATACCCTAACTCGGTGATGGCTCGCTACGGCGGCAACGGCGGAGGGGATTCCCGTTGATGGCGGCGGAGACCTGCAACGACGGCGCACAGGTGGAGACGGCGACGATCCGGAGACCAAGGGGCGGCAGCAATGGGGGGCGCGAGCTCGAGTGTTTGAAGAAATTTCCAAACGATGGGCCGCGGTATATATACCCATACGCTGTCGGTGGCACCGAGTGGAACGTCTCAGTGGCACCGAGATGCAAAACTGTTTGCAGTTGCTACAACTCAGTGAGACCGAATCGTTCTAATCGGTGGCACCGAGGTGAAAACCTAGATCAATCCAGTGATTTTGGTGGGACCAAATATGAATGTGTTGGTCTGACCGGAATTCACAAGAAGGTTTTGGAAGTCAGCCCTTGACGGATCGGTGGCTCCGAGTGCTCCTCACCCGGAGGGTCCGAAAAATACTTGTTCAAATTTTGTGACGTAGCATGAATAGAATTTGAGAAGAGAAAAAGCATAGATAGCTAGAGAAGGTTCTTAGGCATTCTTGTCCATCCATTTGGCCAATAAAAACCAAACAATCAAAACTACAAATGGATGTCCTCGAATGGAGAAATTATGCAACCAACATGCTCACACAATAAGATAGCAAATGAAATATGTGACAAAGCATGCACAAACACTCTAGCATCTATCAAGCAATTGGCGATGACTAGGTCATCTATATATGAGTATATTGACTGAGGAGTCAAATGAGAACATTTGATCGTAGGTCATACTCATCATTTAAGCACAAGTGGGGTTACCACTTTTACATAAAGCATTGTTGTGTTCACACCATTAGAGTTGCTTTAGCTCAATTTTTAGAACAAAGCTCCCCCTAGATGTGATATCCCCCCTAAGAGGGATGAACTAACTTTGGGTTTTGTCGATGATGACTTCATGTAGATGTTGAAGATGTGAATGCTCAATGTTGATGTAGATCTTTTGGAGCAATCCATTGGAGTGTGGCACTTTCAATACCTACATGGGTTAGTCCCACAAGGAACATGCAAGGATATCCATAGACATAGAGTGAAACACACATATGATGATGTCCATGAAAGCATTAGGTTACCTTGTCCCTTGTCTTACCAACAAGAGGGTTTGTGACTCCATGAACAAGTCCAAGATATGAAAGTTGATTGCACATGCTCTTGCCAAAAATGAATATGAGTGAAGTATGTTGGCGGAGTCACCCTCAAGAACACTCTAGTTCTTCTTCTTTGGGATCCGCATCAGCTTGATGGGAATCCTTGGAGTTGTAGTCGTACTTGATGAAGTAGAACTTGACATGGTCTTGGGAACCCACTTGACCATGGACTTAGGAGCTTCTTCAAATGAGTCAATCTCTTCTTGAAGCTTGTCCTTGCCTTTTAGCTTGTGGTCTTGTGGTGGAAGATCATCTTGAGCTTGTGTTCCCTTGAAAGAAGTGGGGTCCTACTTCTCTTGTTGAGGAACAAACTTCGTCTTGGGGTATTGATCTTCTTCCCACTCAACTCCATTGGCATTGAACTTTCGTTCAAAACCAACACCTTGATTCTTCCGGTGCCTTCCTTGCTTGCGTACAATTTCCTCAAATTGCTTACTTCCGACAAGGCTCTTGTAAACACCTTTCTCTATAATTCCCTTCAATAAGCTATTTTCTTGCTCAAGTGTAACTTGGCTAAGAGAATCATTAGTGGAATCAAGAGAACTACTAGAAGCAACAATATTGGATTTAACATGATTATTGTTACTACTAGACGAAGAATCTTTCTTGTTCTTGTTGCTAGATTTTACTTGTGGCATGCAAGTAGACAAGATAAGAAGAACTCTTCTTTCGAAGATCATCATTGATAGCTTTTAGGAACTCATGCTCTTGCTCTAAATTTAGCTTCTCAAAGCGTAGCTTCTCATGAGTCCTTTGGAGCTCTCTATGATCCTCTAGAGTTGTTTCATGAGCTAACTTAAGACTATTTAGTTCTTTAGTTAGACGCTCAATCTCCTTCTTATCATTGTCATTCGTTTCATCTTGATTAGCATGATTATTAGCAAGTTCATCATAGTTTTCATCACTAGTGTTGTCAACAAGTAAATCATCATCACCTAGCAAATCATCTTCATCACTATTGAAATCAACATACTCAGGGTGTGATACCTTAGGGCCTTTAGTCATGAAGCATCTTCCAATTCCTTCATTTGGTGAGTCAAATATGTCGTAGGAGTTGGATGACACAAGTGCAAGACCGGCAACACCTTCATCTTGAGTACCTTCGGAGTCGGAGTGATAGCCTCTCTCAGAGTAGTTGTCGGAGTCGGAGCCGGATACCCATTCACCAATGTGAGCTTGATGTCTTCGTCTTGTGTAGCTCTTTGATGACTTGTCCTTCCTTTCGGAATCCTTGCTTCTACGAGAGGATCTTTGTTCATAACGATCATCTCTACCCCTCTCTCTCGGAGGTGATTCATCTCTTCTACTCCTCCTTTTTGGTGAATCTTCTCTTTTCTTGTAGGGAGCCGTACACTCATTGGAGTAGTGTCTGGGTCTTCCACAATTGTAGCAATTATGATCACGACTAGAAGATCTTTTGTCATTGTAGGATCTTGACTTGGAGCTTCTCTCTTTGCTTCTATTCTTGTAGAACTTGTTGAAGTTCTTCACCATTAAGCTCAATTCTTCATTGAGACTTGCTTCTCACTTGACGTTGTAGGAGCATCACTTGAAGCTTTGTAAGCACCACTTGACTTGTTGTGGAGCTCTTCCTTATCCTTGAGTGACATCTCATGAGCAACAATTCTACCAATGACTTTCGTGGGCTTGAGACCTTTGTAGTTGGGCATCATTTGGATCAAAGTGCACACGGTATCATATTTTCCATCCAAGGCTCTTAGGATCTTCTTGATGATGAATTTGTCGGTCATCTCTCTGCTTCCTAAGCCGGCAATCTCATTTGTGATGAGAGCAAAGTACATCTCGGTGACTCCTTCACCATCCTTCATCTTGAACTTGTCAAGTTGACTTTGAAGCACATCCAATTTGGATTCCTTGACGGACTCGGTACCTTCGTGCATATCAACCAAAGTATCCCAAATTTCCTTTGCATTCTCAAGGCGGCTGATTTTGTTGAATTCTTCGGGGCACAATCCATTGAAGAGAATATCGCAAGCTTGAGCATTGTATTGCAACATCTTCATTTCTTCCGCCGTCGCTTCACGATCCGGTTCTTTTCCATCCTCGATGAAATCACCTTGCAAGCCAATACGCACAACAGCCCAAACGGCGGGGTTATGACCAAGAATATGCATTTTCATCTTATGCTTCCAACTAGCAAAATTAGTACCATCAAAGTAAGGACCTCTATGGTGGAAATTTCCCCCGCTAGACGCCATACTCTCCTAGGTTGTGAAACCAAGGCTATGATCACCAAAGCTATGGAAATCAAGGCAAATGGAGACCAAAGCTCTGATACCACTTGTAGGATCGAAAGTAGGTCTAGAGGGGGGGTGATTAGACTACTTGACCAAATAAAAATCTAACCTTTTCCCAATTTTAGTTGTGGGTAGATTTTAACAATTAGCACAAGTCAAGTAATTGCTACTTCTTGAGCTTGCGTTGATTTTTCCCTTGAAGAGGAAAGGGTGATGCAGCAAAGTAGAGATAAGTATTTTCCTCAGTTAAGAATCAAGGTATCAATCCAGTAGGAGGCACAAGCAAGTCTCCAATCTATGCACCTGCACAAACTAACAAACACTTGCACTCAACGCGAAAAAGGGGTTGTCAATCCCTTCACGGTCTCGAACAGGAGTGAGATCTAATAGAGATAGGTATAAAAGAAAATAAAAAAGGCAAACTAAAGTAAATATAAATAAAGTGCAGCAAGGTATTTTTGGGTTTTTGGTTTATAGATCTGAAAATATATGATGGAAGATAGACCAGGGGGCATAGGTTTCACTAGAGGCTTCTCTCTTGAAAGAAAACATACGGTGGGTAAAAAATTTATTGTTGAGCAATTGATAGAAAAGCTCATAATTATGATGATATCTAAGGCAATGATCATGAATATAGGCATCACGTCGTGACAAGTAGACCGACTCCTGCCTGCATCTACTACTATTACTCCACACATCGACCGCTATCCAGCATGCATCTAGAGTATTAAGTTCATAAGAACAGAGTAACGCCTTAAGTAAGATGACATGATGTAGAGGGATAAACTCAAGAAATATGATGAAAACCCCATCTTTTTATCCTTGATGGCAACAATACAATATGTGCCTCGCTACCCCTTTTGTCACTGGGTGAGGACACTGCAAGATTGAACCCAAAACTAAGCACCTCTCTCGTTGCAAGAAAAACCAATCTAGTTGGCCAAACCAAACCGATAGTTCAAAGAGAAATACAAAGATATCTTAATCATGCATAAAAGAGTTCAGAGAAGACTTAAATAATATTCATAGATAATCTTATCATATATCCACAATTCATTGGATCTCAACAAACACACCGCAAAAAAGTATTACATCAGATATATCTCCAAGAACATCGAGGAGAACATTGTATTGAAGATCAAAGAGAGAGAAGAAGCCATCTAGCTACTAGCTATGGACCCGTAGGTCTGTGGTAAACTACTCACGCTTTATCGGAAGGGCAGCAAGGTTGATGTAGAGGCCCTCCGTGATCGAATCCCCCTCTGGCAGATCACCGGAAAAGGCCCCAAGATGGGATCTCACGGGAACAGAGGCTTGCGGCGGAGGAAAAGTATTTTCGTGGATGCTTCTGATGTTGGGGGAATATTTGGGAATTTATAGTGCAAAGATTAGGGTTGGGAGACTTCCGGGGGATCCACAAGCCAGGGGCGCGCCCTGAGGGCTTGTGGGCTCCTCGGGACTCCTCTGGCCCCCTCTCCAAGTCCTCTGGATGTCTTCTGGTCCAAGAAAAATCATCGCGAAAGTTTTATTCCATTTGGACTCCGTTTGATATTCCTTTTTTGTAAAACTCAAAAACAAGGAAAAAACAGAAACTGGCACTAGGCTCTAGGTTAATAGGTTAGTCCCAAAAATAATATAAAATAGCATATTAATGCACATAAAATATCCAAAACAGATAATATAATAGCATGGAACAATAAAAAATTATAGATACGTTGGAGACGTATCAAGCATCCCCAAGCTTAATTCCTGCTCGTCCTCGAGTAGGTAAATGATAAAAATAGATTTTTTGATGTGGAATGCTACCTAACACATTTATCAATGCAATTTTCTTTATTGTGGCATGAATGTTCAGATCCATAAGATTCAAAACAAAAGTTTAATGTTGACATAAAAACAATAACACTTCAAGCATACTAATAAAGCAATCATGTCTTCTCAATAATAACATGGCCAAAGAAAGTTTTCCCTACAAAATCATATAGTCTGGCTATGCTCCATCTTCACCACACAAAGTATTTCATCATGCACAACCCCGATGACAAGCCAAGCAATTGTTTCATACTTTTGGTGTTCTCAAACTTTTTTAACTTTCACGCAATACATGAGCGTGAGCCAGGGATATAGCACTATGGGTTGAATAGAATATGGTGGTTGTGGAGAAGACAAAAAGAAGGAGAAAGTCTCACATCAACTAGGCAAATTAATGGGCTATGAAGATGCCCATCAATTGATATCGATGCAAGTGAGTATGGATTACCATGCAACGGATGCACTAGAGCTATAAGTATATGAAAGCTCAAAAAGAAACAAAGTGGGTGTGCATCCAACTTGCTTGCTCACGAAGACCTAGGGCAATTTGAGGAAGCCCATCATTGGAATATACAAGCCAAGTTCTATAATGAAAAATTCCCACTAGTATATGAAAGTGACAAAATAGGAGACTCTCTATCATGAAGATCATGGTGCTACTTTGAAGCACAAGTGTGGAAAAAGGATAGTAACATTGTCCCTTCTCTCTTTTCTCTCTTTTTTTTGTTTGGGCTTCTTTGACCTCTTTTATTTATTTTTTGTAAAGTTCAGAGACTCATCGCAACTTGTGAGGGAATCATAGCTTCCATCATCCTTTCCTCACATGGGACAATGATCTAATAATGAAGATCATCACACTTTTATTTACTTACAACTCAAGAATTACAACTCGATACTAGAACAAGATATGACTCTATATGAATGCCTTCGGCGGTGTACCGGGATGTGCTATGATCAAGTGATATATAAAATATGAACGGTGGCCTTGCCACAAATACTATGCCAACTACATGATCATGCAAAGCAATATGACAATGATGGTGCGTGTCATAATAAAATGGAACGGTGGAAGTTGCATATCAATATATCTCGGAATGGCTATGGAAATGCCATAATAGGTAGGTATGTTGGCTGTTTTGAGTAAGGGTATATGGTGGGTTTAATGCACCGGCGAAAGTTGCGCGGTACTAGAGAGGCTAGCAATGGTGGAAGGGTGAGAGTGCGTATAATCCATGGACTCAACATTAGTCATAAAGAACTCACATACTTATTGCAAAAATTTATGAGCCATCGAAACAAAGTACTACACGCATGATCCTAGGGGGATATATTGGTAGGAAAAGACCATCGCTCGTCCTCGACTGCCACTCATAAGGAAGACAATCAAAAAATAAATCATGCTCCGACTTCATCACATAACGGTTCACCATACGTGCATGCTACGGGAATCACAAACTTTAACACAAGTATTTCTACCAATCCACAATTACTCACTAGCATGACTCTAATATCACCATCTTTATATCTCAAAACAAATGCAAGGAATCAAACTTCTCATCTATTCAATGCTCTTTATATGAAAGTTTTTATTGTATCCCTCTTGGATGCCCATCATATTAGAACTAAATTCATAACCTAAGCAAATTACCATGTTGTTTAAGAGTCTCAAAATAATATAAGTTAAGCATGAGAGTTCAACAATTTCTATAAAATAAAGCCAGCCATGCTCTAAAAAGATATAAGTGAAGCACTAGAGCAAACTGCCTAGCTCAAAAGATATAAGTGAAGCACAAAGAGTATTCTAATAAATTCACTATTAATGTGTGTTCCTCTCAAAAGGTGTGTACATCAAGGATGATTGTGGCAAACTAAAAAGCAAAGACTCATATCATACAAGACGCTTCAAGTAAAACACATATCATGTGGTGAATAAAAATATAGCCTCAAGTAAATTTACCGATGAATTGAAGACAAAAGAGGGGATGCCATCCGGGGCATCCCCAAGCTTAGATGCTTGGTTGTCCTTAAATATTACCTTGGAGTTCCTTGGGCATACCCAAGTTTAGGCTCTTGCCACTCCTTATTCCGTTGTCCATCAAATCTTTACCCAAAACTTGAAAACTTCACAACACAAAACTCAACAGAAAACTCATAAGCTCCATTAGTATATTAAAATAAATCACCACTTTTGGTACTGTTGTGAACTCATTACTAATTTATATTGGTGTAATATCTACTGTATTCCAACTTCTCCATGTTTCATACCCCCCGATACTACCCATAGATTCATCAAAATAAGCAAACAACACAAAGAAAACAGAATCTGTCAAAAACAGAACAGTCTGTAGTAATATGAAAGTTTTGTATACTTCTGTAACTCAAAAATTTCTGAAAAATTAGGAAAACCTAGGAAATTTGTATATAAATCTTGTGTAGAAAAATCAGGATTTTATCGCGCTTCTGTGAATTTTATGAATTCTGCTACTAGACGCAAAAGTTTCTATTTTTCAGCAAGATCAAATCAACTATCACCATAGACCATCCCAAAGGTCTTACTTGGCTCAAACACTAATTAAAACACCAAAACACAATTACTACAGAAGTAAGAATGTGTATTTATTCAAGAACAGCAACAAAAACAAAAAACTCAAAATAAAATTGGGCTGCCTCTCAACGAGCGCTATTGTTTAACGCCCCTAGCTAGGCATAAAACATAGATCTAGATATTGTAATAGAAGTGAGGGAGATCATCCATGCTCATCTCATACTCCCTCCTCTCGGAAGCAAGCTTTCTTTGTGGCAAGAAAAAATAATCAAAGGGACTAAATTTGATAGGGTATGAATCTATAAGATCAAGTTTGGTAGGAATAGGTTCCTCCTTCGGCCCTTTGTATTTGATAGTTATTTCTTCATTATAACCATTCCTTTGAGTGAATTCTCTTAATCTATCTCTTAGCACAAACCCAAATCCACTGTTTTGTATAGCAAAATTTTCATTGCGTTCAGAAATCTTATCAACCAAAACATTGGGAGGAACTTTCTTTCTTAAGTTTTCATTATAAGCAGCATAATCCGGAGATTGCAACCTCATTATTTCTTCTTGATTAAAAAGGATCTCCTCTATAGGAGGACAACCACCATTGATATTGTAATGAGCAAATATTTCACCCGCTTCTTTGAGAATAAATCTAAATTCATGGGCTAGGAATATGGTGGCAACACGTTTAACGGAAGGGTGATGAAAATTAGAGAATTCTAGGAAAATCCTTTGTATACATGGATGCATGTGAACAAATTGTCTTTCAAGTTCAATTACAAGCAAAGATATTGCATCCGCTAGGCTATTAGTTTTATTAAGGATTGACCCTCCTAACATGGGTATCGTACCGGCACAAGTAAAGAAATCTTGAATAACACCTTTTCCAATAATATTACCGCTACCCACGCGGAGTTTTTTAGTATGCATGATAGTGGGTTCTTCATGAGGATCATTATTAGCAAAGTCAAAGTTTCCCTCCAGATTACTACTATCTTTTTCAATGATAACCTCCCCAGATTCAGACATGATGACACGAAACCAATCTAGCACACAAGCAAACGGAAAGCAAATGAAAAGACGAACGAAAGAAGGGCGAATAAAAGGCAAATATTTTTTAAATTTTCTGAAAAAAATTTAGAAGTGGGGGAGAGGAAAACGAGAGGCAAATGGCAAATAATGTAATGCAAGAGATGAGAGTTTATGATGGGTACTTGGTAGGCTTGATGTAGAACCTCCCCGGCAATGGCGCCAGAAATTCTTCCTGCTACTTCTTGAGCTTGCGTTGATTTTTCCCTTGAAGAGGAAAGGGTGATGCAGCAAAGTAGATATAAGTATTCCCCTCAGTTAAGAACCAAGGTATCAATCCAGTAGGAGGCACAAGCAAGTCTCCAATCTATGCACCTGCACAAACTAACAAACACTTGCACTCAACGCGAAAAAGGGGTTGTCAATCCCTTCACGGTCTCGAACAAGAGTGAGATCTAATAGAGATATGTATAAAAGAAAATAAAAAGGCAAACTAAAGTAAATATAAATAAAGTGCAACAAGGTATTTTTGGGTTTTTGGTTTATAGATCTGAAAATATATGATGAAAAATAGACCCGGGGGCCATAGGTTTCACTAGAGGCTTCTCTCTTAAAAGAAAACATACGGTGGGTAAACAAATTACTGTTGAACAATTAATAGAAAAGCACATAATTATGACGATATCTAAGGCAATGATCATGAATATAGGCATCACGTCCGTGACAAGTAGACCGACTCCTGCCTGCATCTACTACTATTACTCCACACATCGACCGCTATCCAGCATGCATCTAGAGTATTAAGTTCATATGAACAGAGTAACGCCTTAAGTAAGATGACATGATGTAGAGGGATAAACTCAAGCAATATGATGAAAACCCCATCTTTTTATCCTTGATGGCAACAATACAATACGTGCCTCGCTACCCCTTCTGTCACTGGGTGAGGACACTGCATGATTGAACCCAAAACTAAGCACCTCTCTCATTGCAAGAAAAACCAATCTAGTTGGCCAAACCAAACAGATGTTCGAAGAGAAATACAAAGATATCTTAATCTTGCATAAAAGAGTTTAGAGAAGACTCAAATAATATTCATAGATAATCTGATCGTAAATCCATAATTCATCGGATCTCAACAAACACACCGCAAAAAAGTATTACATCGGATAGATCTCCAAGAACATCGAGGAGAACATTGTAGAGAGAAGAAGCCATCTAGCTACTAGCTATGGACCCGTAGGTCTGTGGTAAACTACTCACGCTTCATCGAATGGGCAGCAAGGTTGATGTAGAGGCCCTCCGTGATCGAATCCCCCTCCGACAGATCGCCGAAAAAGGCCCCAAGATGGGATCTCACGGGAACAGAGGCTTGCGGCGGCGGAAAAGTATTTTCGTGGATGCTTCTGATGTTGGGGGAATATTTGGGAATTTATAGTGCAAAGATTAGGGTTGGGAGACTCCCGGGGGGTCCAGAAGCCAGGGGGCGCGTCCCCCCTAGGGCGCGCCCTGAGGGCTTGTGGGCTCCTCGGGACTCCTCTGGCCCCCTCTCCAAGTCCTCTGGATGTCTTCTGGTCCAAGAAAAATCATCGCGAAAGTTTTATTCCGTTTGGACTCCGTTTGATATTCCTTTTCTGTAAAACTCAAAAACAAGGAAAACCAAAAACTGGCACTGGGCTCTAGGTTAATAGGTTAGTCCCAAAAATAATATAAAATAGCATATTAATGCACATAAAACATCCAAAACAGATAATATAATAGCATGGAATAATCAAAAATTATAGATACATTGGAGACGTGTTAGTGATCAACCTACACATGCAATTCTAAGAGTGTAGCCGCGGAAAGTAGAACATTGCATATGAAGGTAAAGGGAAGGGTTTGGAGAGTGCAAATGCAATGAAGACACGGAGATTTTTGGCGTGGTTCCGATAGGTGGTGCTATCGTACGTCCACGTTGATGGAGACTTCAACCCACGAAGGGTAACTGTTGCGCGAGTTCACGAAGGGTCCACGAAGAAGCAACCTTGTCTATCCCACCATGGCCATCGCCCACGAAGGACTTGCCTCACTCGGGTTGATCTTCACGAAGTAGGCAATCTACTTGCCCTGACAAACTTCTTGGTTCAACTCCACAACTTGTCGGAGGCTCCCAAGCGACACCTAACCAATCTAGGAGACACCACTCTCCAAAAGGTAATAGATGGTGTGTTGATGATGAACTCCTTGCTCTTGTGCTTCAAATCATAGTCTCCCCAACACTCAACTCTCTCTCACAGATTTGGATATGGTGGAAAGATGATTTGAGTGGAAAGCAACTTGGGGAAGGCTAGAAATCAAGAATCTTGTGGTAGGATTGGAATATCTTGATCTCAACACATGAGTAAGTGGTTCTTTCTCAGAAAATGTATGCTGGAAGTGTAGGCACGTTCTGATGGCTCTCTCACATATGGAGAAGGGGGTGGAGGGGTATATATAGCCTCCACACAAAATCCAACCGTTACACACATTTGACCCAACTCGGTCAGACCGAATAGATGAACTCGGTGAGACCGATTTAGTTCAAAATGTGAACATTAGGAATCTCGGTGGGACCTACTGGAAAAACTCGGTGGGACCGATGTGCTAGGGCTTAGGGCAAACATTAACTCGGTGGCACCGATTGCATCAACTCGGTGAGACCGAAGTGAGGCAATAAGGCAACAGAGAGAATGTCAAGCAAACTCGGTGGGACCGATTGCACATTTCGGTGAGACCAAAATAACTACAATAGGCAACAGAGAGTTTGCAAGGCCATCTCGGTGAGACCGAGATCCGTATTGGTGAAACCAAACTGTTAGGGTTTCTGGCAGTGGCTATGTCATATGAACTCGGTGGCGCCGGATAGAAAGAATCGGTAGGGCCGAGTTGGAGTTTGGGATTTTGACGTATTTGGATGGAGAAGGTGGTTGAGGGTATTTGGAGCAACATCACTAAGCATTTGAGCAAGCAAGCCATTAAGCAACACCTCATCCCCTTTTAATAGTATTGGCTTTCCTATGGACTCAATGCGATCTTGGATCACTAAAACAAAGATGAAGAGTCTTGAGCCTTTGCCAATATGTGTCCTTAGCATTTTGAGGGGTCCACATCTCTAGTCCATGCCATGCCATTCATTGAACTTCTTGAAATATTACACTTGAATAGATATTAGTTCAATGAGCTATATGTTGTTATGAATTACCAAAACCACCCGGGGATTAGTTGCACTTTCACTTCTTCGCCTCCATCTCAAGCCTCCTCCTTTGGATCTCCATGAAGGCGTTCATTTGCTCTTCCTTGTCTTGCCGACATTTCTCCTCCTTTGAGTCCTTCTTGGTCATCATGCCCTCCACGGGTAGCGATCAAGGTGTTGGACGCCGCATCCCGCTTGTCCTCCTTCTTGGAGTTGGTCTTCCCCTGCGACCGTGGCTTCTCGCCCTCCCCAACCTCCTCCATGGCTTTCTTTCCCCCACGCGCCATGAGGGCGGCGTATTGCGCCTTGAACTTTTCCTCGTCTTTGACGACCCTCCAACAATGGGAGAGGTTGAAGGACTTGCCATCGTGTCGGACCTTGAATGCCTTAAAAGCTTGGAATACCTACAAATGAAATGCATGCAAGCATATTGGCAAATTGATATGGAAATGGACTTGCAAGCATAAACGGAATGAAAACAAAGAGGGGCGCATGCATGCATACCATGTGCGCTTCGGCTTCATCCCGGCGGCTTGGCTGGCAAGCTCGTCCTCGAACCAAGGCTCCCCTTCAATGTCCAACTCATCCTCTTCCTCGAGGCAGTCCTCCGCAAACTCGTGGTCGAGCGGGAAGCCGTCCAGGTCCAGGCCGACCTGATCTTGCATGAAGGCATCCTGCATGCCAGCTTGATCATAGGTCGATGGCGTGAATGGCCCTCGGCCGTCCTGGCTTTGTGTCTCCTCTGGATCGTAGTCAGCTGCGGCGGCACCGCGAGCGGCCGCTGTATCACCATCGAAGATGATGCTCTGCATGAAACGGTTGGCCGTCTCGTCGTCGCCGGGCACCGGCATTCCGTCGAACAGGTTGCGGGCGCCCGGGAGCACGTCGGCTGGCATCTACCGCGCGCGTTTCCTCGCCTCGCCGGATGACGAGGCACCGGCTACCGGTGTAGCGTTGAGGTTGATGGGCGTGGGCGCGGGCTTGGAAGGCGCCACCACGCTCACCTCCGGCGAGCATTCCCCGGAGAGGCGGGAGGCTTGTGGGTAGACGTGGGAGCCGGGAATCGGGTAAGTCGCCGACGCGTGGGGCGACTTTGGGAGCACCATCCGAGGAAACACGGACGAGCCGGTGCTGGCCGCAGCCACGACGGCGTTGACGAGCCTGTGCTGGCCAGGGTTTAACCCTAGGTAGATCAGCGCCTCCCTCGTTGCCGCCGCCACGTGGGCGGCGGTGTCCTCCTGCTACGCGGCAGTGGCTATGGCGGCGGCGGCCGCTGCTTCGTCCCTCGCGTCCGCCGCGTGCCTCCGGCCCTTTCTCTTCGCCGACTCCGCGGCCCGCTCCTCGGGCGTCAGCTGCTTCTTCTTCTTGGGCGCGGTGGCGGTCTTGCGGGGGGCGCGGGGCTTGCCTTTGCCGGAGGGGGCGACCGTGGTGCCGGACGAGGCGAGAAAGGCGAGGTCGGCGGCGGCATCGAGGTTGTCGTCCATGGCGAGCGGTCGGGAGTAAGCGCGGGCGGGAGTTTTTTTTTTGGGAAAGTGGAGGGAAATGATGGAGGCTTTGCCACTGACTGGCGGGCCAGGGGGAGTAGTTGACGCGCGGCGCGCGCGTCCTTCTTGTGTCCATGCCGACGCAAATCAGACTCAAAATTGAGCCGGAAATGGGTCGGCAGGCGGACGAAAAGCGGACGCGCGTCCGTTTGGATCGGCGCGTTGGCCTCACTTTTCTATCCGCCGCGATCCAAACAAACTCGCGCGAACGAAATAGGTCGCCGCGTTGGAGTTGCTCTAAAGATGTGAGGACAGAGACGAGGAGGGGGTCGGGAGAGTGAGGACTGCGCCGCCGCTGGCGCCTGGGACACTGCTATATCCTCTCGTGTGTTTCTTGTCGAGTGGGGAAAGAGACGAGTCGAACATGTATGTTTTGCCAAACACTGAATTGAAAGCTCGGGAATACAAAATTCAAGCTCTTCAATGTAGAAATCCAAACGCAACGTTACAAATGCGCTGTATCCTGACTAGACTATACACATCCTGCCACCGATGCCTCGACCCCACGCCGACCTCATGGGGCCACTCGTGTACCGCGTCCACGGATCAAACGGGAGCGTCGGCCGTCCTGTCCAATTGGCTACTTGCGCCCTACTCTTGCTTTACTCACCCGTCGGGCGGTCCTTTATAACAAGATATTGCAAAAGCGAGCCTCCCCCAAAACACCGGCTCTCCCTCCCGAGCGCGACAGCTAGGGTTCCTAGCCGCCGCCGCCGCCGCCGCCGCACTCGCCGGCCGAAGCCTCCGCTGCCCCGCCGCCGGTACAGGAGCCCAGCAGCGCCTCCCTCCCTGGAGCAGGCGCTCCCGCCCAGCAAAGCCGCCGCTCAGTCCATAGGCAGGTAGCCACAACTCCTTCCTCCTTCCTCTTGAATCCTCTGTTTGCTCATTTTTCCTGATTTTTGTATCGGATGAGTACTTGCTGTAGATCTGACATTGTGACATATAACAATGATTATTTCTTGACGAGTACTTGCTTCATGCTTTTTCCAGTGCATGTTCAAGTTTACATGTGAGAGGATTTTGCTTGATAGGTGTTTGTGATAATGCTTGTAGGGGCAAATATTTACAAATTGTAGTTCAAGTTTTTCAGATGAGCAAATCTTTTGGTTTAAACTTGTTAGCAGTGAAACATGCAATGAATGACGATATATGAAAAGGAAAATATTAAGTTGTTTTATCTGCACCGTGTTGACCTGAAATCAAAGCTTAGCAGTAACATGCAATTTGAGAGAGCAGGAGCTTTGTCTTGGTTATACTGGCCGAAATTGGTTAACGCATTAGTATTAGTGGTATTGTTGGCATGGTAGATGTCCCAACTCTTGTTTATGATTGGGAATATAGTGGTACTGCTATGCTCTGTTCTTGATTTTTAACAGTTAGCTGCTTCGGCATCCACAGCAGAGCAAACAAGAAGCTAATCTGCTGTTCCTAGCTTCTACACATATATATTTTTGTGAATTAAAAAAATAGTACAACGTATCCCTGTATTGGCGCTTTTCCAAAATGCCGTATTTACGCATCTGTATCGGCCCGATAATGATACACGTATCCGTATCAGTAGAGCAAGCCGAATCTCTCCCTGCTCGCTCCTCACGAATTTTTCCGAGCTTATTTGATCGTGATTTGTGTTCCGTCTACTCATGCTGCAGCGGTGGTTCGGGATCTAGCCATGTCGACCAACAAGGGCGGAGGCGGAGGTGCGTTCCTGTTCGTCTTCTTGAGCTGTTGACTCCTCTGGATTTGAGTTTTGATATTTGATCTTTGCATTCTCTGAGCTTGTATCTTGGTTTGTGGATTGCAGGGAAGAAGAAGAAGGAGGTGAAGAAGGAGACGAAACTCGGGATGGCGTACAAGAAGGATGATAACTTTGGGGAGTGGTACTCTGAGGTGCGTCTTCTTGCTTATCGCTGGCTTGGTGAGGTTTATTTACAAGTCGATTTGGGCGCATGGTGGATTGGTGGGTGCAATGTTATGATGGCCGTGGGAAAAGTTCTGTGTTGTGATATCTTTAAGTTTGTTGACACATACTATTGCACTAATCTGCAATATTGGGGCTCTTGTTATCTACTGCTGCTTTTTTCTTTTCGAACTGTTCTACACCAAATATTCTGTTTGTATGTTGTTCTCGAAGAGAAACTACTGACCTTCCAGGATTTTATGATGTTATATTAGGTATCAGTTTTTGCCTTGTAGTGTCAGACATTCTATTAGCTTACCTGTGCTCTCGTGACCGGTACACTGGTGATCATACTTACTGTTTCCGAGCTGTGCTTTGTCTTGCTTGTAGGGTTAGAGCAGAGAAGTTTCTTGCATTTTTGGTAGAGCGGAAACAACAAATGCTGATTCTTCTATAATAGTAGAAACAACAAATGCGAGCAAAATTTTATTCACACTGCAAATTAATCCCGCTCTTGCTAGGGGCTTCTTTAAGCTTTTTTGTTTGTCCAGGTTGTTGTTAACAGCGAAATGATTGAGTACTATGACATCTCTGGTTGTTATATCTTGAGGCCTTGGGCGATGGAAATATGGGAGTTGCTGAAAGTAAGTTTTCTCAATATCATCTGGAATCTGAAATCCAAATGACCAAGCTGTATTTTACTGTTAGTATTTTCCCTTCTACACAATGAAATATATGCATCCTGTCTTGAGAGTTGCCTCCTTTTCAGAGACTGATTTTGGGGCCATCTGAAACTTCCTCTTATGCTTATGCCCATGTTGCTTCTTTTTCATTTGGCAATTAATTCTGAACTTCTCTATATCCAATCAACATTTGATAACACATAATCCTTAATGCCTCTTTTCAGTGTTATACATGCAAGTTCCATTTATCCTTCATTGTCGTGTTGCTGTCTTATTTGAAAGCTGTTATTGCATATGTTTTCTTCGGCAGCTTATCATACCAATACTTTTTGACTCTGAATCAACATCAGTACCCTTGCTGTTGCTGTTAATTTATATCTTCTAATTATCAAGTGATAGTGACATTATTATGTTTTACTTGTAAGTAACATCAATGTGATTTGGTGCAGGAATTTTTTGATGCGGAAATAAAGAAGTTGAAGCTGAAACCATATTATTTCCCTTTGTTTGTTACGGAGAATGTTCTGCAGAAGGAGAAAGACCATATTGAGGGCTTTGCCCCTGAGGTGTGCCTTTTACTCCCTTTCTTTTCGGATGAAGTATTTTGCAAGTTAATATATTGGTTTAGTCAGCTATTTAGCTTGTACAACTACGACAATAGCTTTTGGAAAACAGCTGAAAGAAAAATTAACAATAGTGACAACAGCTCCCACACCTGTGACAAAGTTTGTCAAGGTACCACTATGGACCAAACGAATAATTGTTTTCTTTAACCTTAACACATCGTGTAAGTTGCGTTTTACTATTTGCTTTGACCTGTGTAGTGGTTTCTATATGAATTCATGAGATAGGACAGGTATCGGAAACAATGTGCTTGGTCACCAGTTCATCATGATACAGATTTATGAGTATCATATTAATTATTTTTCTCTGTGCTATGGTTCTAATTAGCTTTGCCATATTTACTTTATCTCTTTCTTATATTGTCTTCTGAAGATAGTAACCTTTTCATTTGTAGTAACCTTTTCATTTGTCCTCCAGGTAGCGTGGGTTACTAAATCTGGAAAATCTGATCTGGAAGCTCCTATTGCAATCCGTCCAACTAGTGAGACTGTCATGTATCCATACTTCTCTAAATGGATAAGAAGCCACCGGGACTTACCTTTGAAGTGTAACCAGTGGTGCAATGTTGTTAGATGGGAGTTTAGCAATCCAACTCCTTTCATAAGGTAGCTCATTGTTTGGTGGCCCATCATCACATTTGTGTAGGCACTTCTCTGAGTTTGACTTTCTTATAGTGCCTGCAGAGCTCTGCCCCATCACTGTTAGTAGTTAATGGTGCGATAGTGTCTAATTGCATGCTTGATAATATATTAAATTATTATTGCAAAAAGCAGTACTTTCATTTGCAAAAAAGCAGTATATTAGCAAGATGATCTGTAACCAAGTGTCCAATAGGCCTTTTTTCTGATGTAATTTTTGTGACCTGTCTTGACTAAACATTCTGCGTCTGCTTTAAGTTATTTGACATGACCTGTAACCGTTCTCCTCAGGAGCCGTGAATTTCTTTGGCAAGAAGGCCATACAGTTTTTGCAACTAAAGAGGAGGCAGATGAAGAGGTATTACAACTTCCGTTCCTGAATGCATGGCATGTTGAGTATTTGCACTTTAACCAAGATATAAGCAAATAAGACTGCACTACTCCCTATTTATTAGGCCACTTATCACTATTAGGAGGTGGGTATTTCAGATGTAAAAAAAGAGGTGGGTATTTCATTTGTAGTAATATAAATGAATTTTGAAATAACCAAATGGAGGGTATATACTTGTTGAAATAACCAAATGGAAGTGCATATACACGTTGGGAATGACCTAATGGAATGGCATATAAATGCGGAGTTGGTCTAATGTTATACTGAATTTTTGGGGTACAAATTTGAATTCTATAATGATGTGTGTTCAGTAACGAAGGGCGTAAGTAGTTTGCTACTTATCATGGTATTTTTATCTGGCTGTGTTGTAATCTAGTAATATTGAATTGATTTTGGTGGTTCTATTGTGAACCAGTAGATTGGTTGGTTTTATTCAGTATGGACTATGGATGGCTAGTGTGGAGCAGTGATGTATGTAGTTGTAAGCTATGGAAACTTGGATCAGCGTTTTGACCTCTTGTGTAAATTGCGCAACTCTACACACTCATACCTTTACTTGTAAGTTCTAAGTTTTTATTCTGCCCCCAAAACTATTTAAGTCGGTCCTCATGGGCTGGATTGACACCTGAATAAATGTAGTATTGTGATATCAGTTCTATGTTGTGTTTGATAAGATTTTATGAAATTTGCATGTTAAATATCAAAGGGTTGACCAGTCATTTATGGCAATGTTTATCAGGTCCTCCAAATATTGGAACTCTACAGGAGAATATATGAAGAATTTTTAGCAGTTCCAGTGTCCAAAGGGAGGAAAAGTGAGATGGAAAAGTTTGCTGGTGGACTTTACACAACCAGTGTAGAGGTATGGATAAGAAACTGCTTGCTGCATGTAATACAAGTGTTATTTTTCTTTACTGCAAGATTAAAGGTTATTGGTTGTTTTTCTTTAGGCCTTCATTCCAAATACTGGACGTGGTATACAAGGTGCAACTTCACATTGTCTTGGTCAAAACTTTGCAAAGATGTTTGATATCACTTTTGAGAATGAAAAGGGTGAACGGTCCATGGTGTGGCAGAACTCTTGGGCATACACTACCCGCTCGGTAATTCTTATATTTCTTTTACTCGAAATGGACTTTACTGGGATTCTTTTTTTTATTGCTAAACTTTTGGAAGTGGCATCACTTTTTGAATCATATTAGTGCACTTACTGCTTATATATCGTGCTGTGATGTAAACGTTCGAATAAGCTTATAGGTTTGACCAGAAAAGATCAAATGTTGGAGAATAGGTTCATGGTATTTATGATATTTGGTTTTCAACATGAAAATCTATTATCTTAGAGAAGTATAATGTTATCTTTGCGAAGACATTGACATAATGGTAAATAGGAAGTACTAGTGTGGGGAATGCCGGTATACATCTGGATGTATTTTTCTTTCCAAAATATATATGTTTTGTTTGGAGGAATCTCGAAAAGCAGGAGCTTGCAGTTTACGAGTAGAAATTGAATTTGCCTAGTCTAACTAGGGAAAGTCGTGCAATAACCACTTAACCAGTAGAATGGGCCCATGCTGGTATATTGTAATGTACAACAACAACAAAGCCTCTAGTCCCAAACAACTTGGGGTAGGCTAAATGGGTATATTGAAATGTAATTAATCTAATTTTGCAGTTCCATGTAATTCTATGTAGTACTCAAAACAAGGCATGATCCATAGTTTTTGTAATGAAAATCATGATGATGGGTCTTCCATTTTTGTTTTATCGATCGTTTTGTTGAGAATTTTAGTGTGCCCTAATACCAATCACTTCGGAGCTAGCTTTTAATGCTAGCCCAAAGTGTTGGCAATGGCCATTAGTTTCCACTACGGCTAT
Organism: Thinopyrum elongatum; assembly: GCA_011799875.1. NCBI lineage: Eukaryota > Viridiplantae > Streptophyta > Magnoliopsida > Poales > Poaceae > Thinopyrum > Thinopyrum elongatum. The sequence goes on from CM022299.1 coordinate 537,206,079, forward strand.
ATCATGATTTTTTTGTTAAAATAATTTATCACATCGTATATTATTTTGTGCATGTGATTTTCAGTCACTGAATGTTCTGTTTAGTTATGCTTCCATTTGTAATATGTAGCCTTTATGCTCTTATTGCAGATTGGAGTCATGGTAATGACACATGGTGATGACAAGGGCTTAGTGCTGCCACCAAAGGTGGCACCTATCCAGGTCATTGTTATTCCTGTGCCATTTAAAGATGCTGACACAACAGCTATTAAAGGGGCGTGTGAGTCGGCTGTTTACACCTTGAACCAAGCTGGGATTCGAGCAGATTTGGATGCTCGTGAAAACTACTCTCCTGGTTGGAAATATTCTCAATGGGAAATGAAAGGTGTTCCTTTGAGAATCGAGATAGGTCCAAAAGATCTGGCGAACAAGCAGGTACTGGTTATTGATTCTTGATCATGTGAATAATTTGCTCCATAAATTGTTCTCGTTTTAATTTTGCGCTCTACATATATTCACAATGGGCACTATTGCCTTTCATATCCGTCATACAATTCTGCCAGCCTTATGACAGGTTGCTCCCCACTTCATAATTTCATATATCATGTTTTCTTTTTGTTCCTATTGTTGAAGATGCTGGATATTTTGCTTCTTTAACATGTTCCTGAAGCCTAAGATGTGTGTATGTGCTCGTGTTCAAAATTTTATTAAAACTGTCATACGTTGGACTTAGGCCGTAACTATTTTTTCTGTGTGGTGAAAGTAAGTGGCTAATATTAACATACACATTGTTAGACTTTAATAATATTTTTAACAACTGACTGGAAATTAAAATTCTCTCTTTAGCTGTTAAGAAAGAGTCTGAATTGTGTTGTTTGATTAACCTTTTGTCTACTGATGATTCTCACCTGTATCCTGTTCGTTTTGTTCTCTTACTGGGTTTTGGCAATTTTGAGATGGTTAGCAGAGTAATTATTTTAGAACCCTTTATAATTGAATGTCAAAATAGAAGGGAATCATTGACTCATTGTGCATCTGCGCTATTGTTTTCTTCACGATTGTTCTGAATAATCAGGAACGTCAAAATAGAAGTAATTTCCTGATTGTTCTGAATAATCAGGAATAAGCATTAATGTGTACTGAATAAGCCTTTTGTTCTACAATTCTTTGCACGAAATGTATTAATTGCTGACTGTTGTTTAGATCCAAAGCTGCATGGACTTGTTTCTCCCTTAAAAATAGATTTTGTGGGATATCTTAGTCAGAGGAACTGTTGCATGATTCCACGAGTTATTTGCACGTACAGATTTAGAATTATTTTGACTTGCCTGATTAACCATATGATTGCGCCCACAAACTGGTTCATCTTCTGAGGATTAGATATGTACAGTGTTGTAGCAAAGATTTAAAGCCCTTAATTTCTTACCATTTCATGAAGTTGCCCATTTGGCAGTTAAATGGAATATAATGTTTTGTATTTACAGGTGCGCATTGTCCGGCGAGACAATGGTACAAAGGTTGATATTCCTTCAACCGACTTGGTTGAGCAGGTTAGAGTGTTGCTGGATGGGATTCAAGCAAACTTGTTGGAAACAGCGAAAGCAAAGAGAGATGCCTGCATTGTAATCATCAGCACTTGGGATGAATTCATAGCAGCTCTCAATGACAAAAAATTGATCTTGGCTCCATGGTGTGATGAGGAGGTATTTTATGTTCTGCCCTATATTTCTCCTATTCCCCTCCCACCCTGATATTTTTCAGTCACTAGTAACTAACAGAACTAATGACTGTGGCACACATGTTGGTATCTAGCGTATGTTCTATGCACTTCACCATATTGCAAAACTGGTTGTAGTGGGAGTAATGGGATGTGCACATTTGTGGAGAATTGTTTTGATACTTGTATATAGCTAAACCTTGATATTATATAAAACTCCACAAAGTTGGTGAAACTGAAGCAAATGCATGGGGGAAGAAGTTCTAGTGTCAGTTTGCTCATCACCTGATAGTTCCATTTCATGTTTCCACCAGGGTAGCGCCTCTTTTATTAGCTGTGCCGTTTCTTTAGTATGTGAGAAAATCAGAAGTTCTAGTTATTTTTGCATGACTCAACAATCCAGGCATACAAAAGACTCGGAGCACCCCTCCTTTGTTAGGTCACTTATTGCTCTTGGATGCTGTGTGTGCTCTCTAGTTCATATTAGTCAAATGATTTTGTTAATTACCATGATCCTCATGAACTGGAGTCAGAAAAATTATTTCAAATCCTGGACGTATTTGAGAATAGTAAGTTTTGACCGCAGGATGACTTGTTCAAGTGGAGGACTAGCATTTGGCACAAATTCTATGTTGCTGTAGTTGGCTTCCTGCTTGCTAGGTGTTTGCAACTCTGGCATGTTTAGCATACAATTTCTTCCCTTGTGCTGTGCAGGAGGTCGAGAAGGACGTGAAAGCTCGGACCAAAGGTGAACTTGGGGCTGCGAAAACATTGTGCACTCCATTTGACCAGCCAGATCTTCCTTCCGGTAAGCTATGCAGACAGCAGTGCTTTTATTTCATTTGGATTTCTCTTTTGCTGTGCTTCCTGCCGATGATGCTTCCATACACGCCGCACTAACCTTGACATTGATGTTCTGCACAAAACTTCAGGAACCGTGTGCTTTGCTTCCGGAAAGCCTGCTCAAAAGTGGTCGTTCTGGGGTCGCAGCTATTGATCTCAGTGTTCTGTCACCTATACATTGCCATTTTCGTGGATCGTTTGTTCTGGCAAAGCTGTTTATTTCTTGGTACTACCTGATTTTTGAGTAATGCTTTCGTATGATACAACTGTAACTGTGGATTGGTTGACCATTTGCTATTTCGTAATGATTGCATGTCGATCAGTTCGGTGTCAAGAAATGTACATTGTGTACAACCTGCACATGAGAATATTAGCACCGTATAAAGTGCCTGAGTTAGCTCTCTACTCCATCCAGTCTTGTCCCCGAAAGTCAAATTTAGTAGATTTTGTGATTTGGAAAATTAAGCTTCGTCTGGTCCATCATCAAGCTTTAATTCCTTGAAAATATAACTCCATGAGCGGCAACTATAAGAATGGGTTAGCTACAGTGCATGTGTTGCCGCCGCCCGTGGTGCAGCAGTCCGCTTCGTCCCGCCATCTTCTGTGAGATTCTGTCGATTTTTTTCTCACCTTCTCGCTTACACATCGTCTCCGGCCACGTTGGAGCTTCACGCTGACGTACCCAGCCGGGTGGCGTGTGTGTGTTATACTTGTTGTATCGGATTCCGGAAAATTGTGCATCATTCCCCAGAAGACATCCTTTATTAAAAGAAACAATTAGCGTCGGAAATGAGAGATTTTTTGTTTCTCCATACAGAAGTAGTTTCTTTGATTCTGATGTAACATTTTTCTATGAGACATAAGAACCCTCATTTAAATATTTAACCTTATACTCCCTCCTTTCCGGTTTATAGGGCTCAATTTGAAAATCTTTCCAACCAAGGTAGATGGTGAGTGATGGAATACATTTCGTAGTTTGCAAAAATACTTAATTAGTACGACCACTAAATGACCAAAAAAACTTACATGCATTGGTGAGTTTTCTCTTGATTTTTGCATGTAGTGATTTAATGCATCTAGAAATCTGAACATGTGATTGTAACTATTATAATTGAGACTTATAAAATGGATTTTTTTTTTTTGAGATGAGCCCTATAAACCGGAAAGGAGGGAGTATGATTTAAGGATACATAAATCATATATTTTTACTTTACTAGACTTTTGAACTTAGAACACTAATAGGTCAAATTCTAGAATTTCTTTAATAAGCAAAACAAGTCATTTAATTCATTAATGTTATGTTTATACCATGCATCAATGACCAACCTTAGTACAATGTTCTCTCCAAACAATTATTTTTGGAACAATTATTATTAATTTCAAGCTATTTCGGATCTTTTTTAATCTTCAAAAAGAAATAAATTATGTAATGGAATAATAGGATGAAAAAGGAAGTGTGGAAAAAATGACAACAAGATATTGGAACATCAATTTGAAAAAGATGATAGAAGCATGCGTTTATTTTGGTGATGGTATTAAAAAATGGAATCCTAAAATGGCCACTTACATTTTGACAAAGAATAAAGACACTGATATTATAAATCTCGCTAGAACGGCTCATTTTTGTCAGAAGCTTGTGATTTAGTTTGCAGCAAGGTAGGGAAAAAGTTTCTTAATTGCTAGTACCAAAAAAAGAGCGACAAATTTAGTAGCATCAGCTGCAATAAGGGCTCGTTGTCATTATGTTAATAAAAGTGGCTTAGTGGTATGTTAACGAATTGGTCGGTTACCAAACTAGATTTTCTCAATTTAGAGACTTAAGAGCGGAAGGAAAATTCCACCATCTCCCAAAAAGAGATGTGACAATCTTGAAGAGAAAATTATCTGCCTTGCAAAGGTATCTCGGCGGGATCAAATATATGACGAGATTGCCAAACATTGTGATCGTCCTTGATCAGCAAAAAGAGTATATAGCTCTTCAGGAATGTGCCATTTTGGGAATTCCTGCTATTTCTTTAGTCGATACAAATTGTGACCCAGATCTTGTGAATATATCGATTCTAGCCAACGATGACTCATTCGGACAAAGAAGCAACCAAGCCGTCATCCGTGGATGGTGAATTTCACCTACTTTCTGGACTACTTTGCCGAAAGCTTACGTCACCGCTCAGTGAGCTTCTATCAAATTACTTTTGCGGAGCATCTATCCTAGGCCATAGCTGGCTCATGGACATCATCTAGTGGAAATAAGTTGTTGTTGGCCGCATGGAAGAAAGAAGGGAGAGGAAGAAGAAAGAAGAGGGAAGAAGATGAAGAAAGACTTCCATGTGGGGTCAAGTTAGTTTGGTGACGGGCTAGTAGACTTCCATGTGGGGTCAAATTAGTTTAGTGACGGGCTAGTAATATATAGAGAGAGGATGGGGAGTTATGTTACAGAGAATGGGCTAAAGATGCTTTAATAATAGATCGCTTTTCTTTCTTCCCAGAAAAGGGCGAATGGCGAGCCACCAAGCCCTTCCGCCGCCGTCCTCCGGCGGCTCCTATTCGTCGGCGACCTTGGTCGTAAGTGGTGAGGGAGATCGCCAGATCCACGTGTGTGGATCGTGTAGCTTTAGGTTTTAGGCCCTAGTACCTAAGGTTTTTCGTTCATTTACTGTCATGGCTTCGGCGGCGGCGATAGCGAGCTAAATAAAGAAGCTTCAGATCCTTCCCCGAAAAGGCGATCAATCCTATGGTTGGGGCTGGATTTGAAAACCAGTCTGTTTAAGCATGGATGGCATGGCGGCGGCGGCATCCTTGTGGTGGAATTGTGCCCTCAGGCTCCGCCGTTGCGACAACGTTTGCTCCAGCGCCGACGCGGAGCTTGGGAGGTAGTCCAAGAGCAGATCCAGATTGTGGTCTGCATCGACGACATATGGAAGATGGTGGATCGTGTGCTGAGTTTGTGGTTCGTGGCTGGCAGGCATGGTTTCCTCCTCCGACTCCTTAGTCATGCAGGGGTGTCAAATTCGGAGTTAGATGATGTGTTCGGGGTGTTGCTCCGGTCTGATTCATTCAACAGTAATGGCTCCGCCTTAGGTGAGCCACCTTGGAGGTCCGCAAAGCTGCATATCAGCGATGGAGCCGCTTCGAGCTCGGGTGAGAGGTGATTCGTCATTTTTTTTCTTTGGTGGCTGTTGTGGTGGTGCCGGAGGCTGGTGACGGGCGTTGGTGTCAAGGTCAGGGATTCTTCTGTCTTGAATGTAATTTTCTTTCTTGATTGGTGTTCCTTTGTGCAAATGCTAGAGTTCTGCCGTCTTTTCAATTTTGTCAGGTCGGTGTGTACGTGGCTTGTACTACGATCTTACGATATAAATGAGACATGTATTACCGTAGAAAACACATCTACTTTCTGATACCAAATATGCTCCCTCTGTTCCTAAATATAAGTCTTTATTAGAGATTTCACTATGGACCATATACGGATGTTTGTTGCATTTTAGAGTGAAGATTTATTCATTTTGCTTCGTATGTAGTCCATAGTAAAATCTCTAGAAAAACTTATATTTAGCAACGGGAGGGAGTAGTCATATCGCCTCATTGTTACAGGCAGCTGCTCGAGCATGTCCATGAATGCATGTAGCTGTAGGGACGAACGAATGCATAGCAAAAGCGAGATCACTAACTCAGAGTACACACTTGATTTCGTCCTCGAAGAAGTGGTAACATGTGCACTTGTGCCTGACCATGTGGAGGCCGTGGTCGTCGGCTCGTCGCCACGCACAATCTCTACGCCAGTGAGCACGGCAAACAGCGTGTCATCGGCATCAAAGGACTTGGCAACACAGAACTTGCCGGCGCCGAGTCTCACCAGCTCGGCAGTCATCAGACCCCAGTGCTCTCCCGTTGGCGTGTTCAGATCTTCAAAAACATGCCGCACGACGGGCTGCTGCTGGTCCCGCGCCATGGCAGAAAGGTCCAGCGCGCACAGGTGGAAGTTGGGGCTGCGCGCGGAGAAGCCGAACCACAGGCCGAACTCGGGGACGTAATGGGCTCCCCCGTGGAGGGGCATCGTGCACTCCCCGACGTGTCGAAGCAGTAGGTGCCCATGTTCTTGCCTATGGCACGTAGATGGTGGGGCAGCCGTTGGCGTTGACGGTGCTCGCGCAGGAGGTGACGCCGGAGTAGGAGGGCTCGTGGCCGGGCCGGAAGATGAAGGGAGGCGGCGGGAGAGTCCGCCAGCGCCAGCCCCTGTGCACGTCGCGCACCTCCTCGCCGCCGTGCCTAGGCCCGTACTCGAGGACCTCGAAGCAGGAACTGGTGTCGTCCCGGTCCTCATCGACATCGAAGCAGGAACTGGCGTTGTCCTGCATGGTCCCACCGGTGCACCTCTCCGTGGCGTAGAGGCTGTTCTCGGGGGGCGCCGGGCAGGGCGACGGGGATGCACACGGGGAGGAACCCCTTGGGCTCGTTGAGCCAGGGCAGGCTGAGGAAGAGGCGCTCGTCGGCGTCGTACAGCACGGCCTCGCCGGCCACGTTGGCGCTCACGATCCTGCCCTCGCTGCCGCCGGTGCCCAGGAGCGCGAACAGGTCCAGGCCGGCCATATGCGGCAGCGGGGCAGTGGGGGACGGAGCGAAGCGCACGGCCGGCTCGGGCAGGACGAGGGTCTGCATTCCCGCGGTACGATCCACTCCCCGACGTGCCGCCATTCCCGCGTTTGCTGCCGCCGCTTCGTCTGCTGACCCGTAGAAGAGATGCTTGTAGGGGTCGATCCGGCGCACCGAGTGAACGCCGGTGGACGTGTTCTCCACCACCAGATTTAGAACCCGCCGTATCATCTTCGATCAAGGGGCCACCGCACCGAGCAAGGGTCTTTGCCGAGAGGAAGGGGGCGGCGGCGCAGATTGGGGACGGGGAGCTATCAGGAATAGGAACGGAGGCAGATTTGAGTAATGCTACACGTACAAAAGGATACAGGCTTTTACATAAAGGTGGATTTTGATTGGAGATTAAGAGGGAGAAGGGGCCCATCCCCATGAAAATCAGGGGGAGAGGTTAGTTAGTTTGAAAAGATTCTAGTCAGCATATAAAAGCATGTAAACCTTTGTATGTTTAGCATTATTGGGCAGATTTTTGGTCTACGGGGACATCTACACCTTATATGGATTTTTTTTTAGTAATTCAACAAAAAGTAAAAAAATTCTGATTTTTTTTTGAAATAAACTTGATCTTTTATTGTACTCTTGAGAAAAATCCACAAAATGAAAATCTCAGTTTGGCTTCTTTAAAAAAAAAGACAATTTTTTGGCAAAAATAGTGTGAATAGTGACCTATAATAGCAAATAAATTTCATCTTTTTTGCTGTGAAGTCAACTTTGTTTTTTTTCGTGAAAATTTATATATTAGTGCAAAAGTAAGTCAAGTTTTTTTGTCAAAATAGTTCTTACCTATTTTGACTGTTTATTTAAATATTAAAAAAATCTCCATATAGGGTGCATATACAACCAGGAACCAAAGTGTATTTCCCGAATAGGAACGGGCAAACTGCACGATAAGTTTTGTTTTGTTGCGAAAAAATTCATGGGCGCGCGGGGAACAAATTGGGGCAGCCTGTCAGCCGTAGGATAGATCACGTATCACGGATCGACGACTCTTGAACAGATCGACGGATCGACACTATCGGATGTCCGGGCCCCTGGGCCAGTCTAAGTTTTGCTTTGAAAAGCATGACCTGTAAATGCCGAGCCCGGCCGAAATGTATAAAAACCATATCATTATTTTACTTAATTTAATTATTTCCCAAAATAACAAAATGCTATGGTAAGCCACCTCGTTACCAAGGGATTATATCCTTCGGTAGCTACATATTTGTTTTGCTTTTCATTATTGTAACGAGGGAAGTCCTCACTTAAGCACACATTTGAATGTTCGTTACCACAAAATGGGCGGCAAGCTAAGGATATAATCCCTCGGTGTGCCTAACTTGAACTCGTCCTTTTTAATCTTGATGATGATCTCCAGCTGATGTCATCCTCACATGGAGTATCTGAATTTTTCTTTTGATGCAAGCCCATGAGCATCACCTAGCCTACACAGACGACTCTATCTTAATTTCTCGAAAGCCACAATGAACCCTTCACTTCACCTAATTGCTCCAAGACGTGATCACCAGTGACTCAATTCTCTCGTGATCATCATTGATTTGCACTATAAGCATCATATTGGTCATCACTTGTCTTCGTAGCGCTCTACCACAATATCTTGAGGCACATGATGAAATATCCATTTGAATTACTTACTTCAAGACTTGATCAACCATGAATCAACCCATGAGCTCACCATGATCGTATCTTGGAGTCGTGTTCTGAAGTCTTGTCTACAATTCATTCTCTTGAGATCTTGAATCCATTCAATATTGTTCATGCATTGCCTATGCAACAATCCTAAATATACATTTCAATGATGACATTGGTCCATAGGGATTGTAAGTAATTACCAAAACCACTCTTTTTTTAGTGAACCCAAAACTACACTTAGGGGCTACATGCATTTTCAGCCCATCCATCCCAAGAGCAAAACACAACCCTACTAGCCTTGCTCAAATATTTTGATCCTCTTCTTAAGTCTGGACCGCCCAAGTATGTCTATGTAGCTCCACCACTAATCAAAGCTCCTAACATGTTGCACCGCCACTTGAAACCTTAATGCCAAAAATACAAATATTTGTAATGACACATGATCAAAGACATGCACGTCTGAAACATGAACATATGTGCATTTTACGTGGAAAAATTTATGCCACTGTTCTCCTGATAGGTTTATCGAGTGATGTTCTCCTGATAGGTTTATCGAGTGAACATTTCCTCCTCTTCTACTTCTTCATAGAGGACGTTTGCGACTGAGTCTGGCCAGCAGAAAAAATCAAAAGAGAGAAAGCACAATGGTAGACAAATCGTTCGCATGTTTAAGATCTTGAGCAATTTTCTGTCCATAGATTTCTCAAAGAACAAAATGAGGAGAGTGTGTGTTAACAACCCACAACCCAATCTTTCGTAACACAAAAATCAACACACAACCCCTCTCCATTTCCCCGCAGCAAAATACAGTGCTATGCATGACAGATATACCATAACCACGTTCCTGAATCACGATAGGCCAAACATTAGGATTCAGACAAATGCATGGCACTTCGTTTACTGCCAGTCCGTGAGCTATATTATCTAGCTAGCTAGCCCCAAATACTATGTCCCATTCGCCGGCCATGCACATGAATTCCTCTGTAAACGCCATGCTCTGAACTCCATCTGGATTCAGATAAATTAAGATCGCCCACTTGGCACAAGACGGCGCCCCAACATACCTCCAATTCCAGCCAAGAAATAAGACTCACATGTTACCGGCTTCGTGCTTGCCCATTGGCTCAGTCTGCACTGCCAGTACGTACCGCATGCAGGTACGTGGAAATATACGTTCGCGTTGAATGTATCATGGCTTCGTGCCGACGATCTGATCTGGCTAGCTTTGCCCGTGACCTAATGCGGCCAAGCGCGCGGCCACATGCGCGTCGTCACGGGCGACGGTATCCCCACGCTATATAAACCCTAGCCATCGCCCAAACGTGACACACCCAGACAACCGACTGCCCCCCACACACGCACACATCAAGCAGCAGCTGATCCACCAGTCGATCGATCCTACAGCTAGCTAGCCATGGCCGGGGGGAAGGTGACGATGAGCAGCGCCGGCGTGGCCGCGGCGCTGGTGGCGCTGCTGGTCGTGGCGGCGGCGGCGGGCGCGGCCGGGTACCATGTCTGCAACGTGGACACGGACAGCCTGGTGAGCAACTGCAGGTCCTACTGTACGGTGGGCAGCGCGGAGGGAGGTCCCAGCGGCGCGTGCTGCGGCGCGGTGCGCGGCGGTGACTTCCACTGCCTCTGCCAGTACAAGGGCGTGCTGCCCAATAACATCGACGCCAACCGCGCCATGCAGATCCCCGGCAAGTGCGGCTACGGGGCGGTCTCCTGCTAGTGATCAGTCACGCACTACCAGCAGCTCGATTGGCGCCGGCCGACGCGGTCCGCCGGTCGCCGGTTGCACTATCAGATCGTACGTAAAGGTGTTAACTTTCACTCGTTCGTAGGAGTAAGTTCTGGTCGGCTGGCTGATCCGATCGTGCTCCTGCGTGCGTGCACGCTTTGTGTTGTATCCTCTTCTGCTTTTCGTAAGTCATGTCGCTGTGTGTCTACAACCATGTCGCAGAAATAAAACTTGTTTCCCGTGTTAGCTATCTTCTAGTCTTTCTATATATATAGTTTTTTTTATCATCTACCAAAAATACCAACAAGTTCTGTGAAACTTCTAAAAAAAATCTGACACACATTTCTAAACTTTGGACCACTACAAGAACGATCATATGTTCTTTTTAGGAACAACAATGATCAGAGGCCGGCAGAGGGTCATGGGAGAGCCTTCGGAAAATGTAAACATATTTTAGTAATGTATATTTTTTTGGAGGGGAATTTTAGTAATTTTTTTGAGACAATAATAATTTATATATAGCTCATATAATAAGATCCGTAAAGGCCTTATCCATGAGGGCTCCAATTTGGCGCTTCAGGCACCGAATTGCGAGCACGGGTATGTCTCGCCTTTAGCGAGACAGAAGTCAGTAGGCCGGCCAGGTAGCCACGAGGCTTCGTCATGCTGACATCACAGAAAGGTTTTTTCTTTTTTACGTTTGTCTATATTTTGAAAAATAAGAAATACATATATTATGAAAAATATTTATTTAGTTTTATTAAGTGTTCGTCGCACATTTAAAAACTGTTCATGTAATTTATAAAAAACTTTCGTCCAACTTTTAGAAAATATTTGTATCAATAAAAAATGTACATGGCATTTTTGAAAAAAATTACAAAATGTAAAAAAAATGTTCATATAATTTCGAAAAATGTTTTGTACCATTCAAAAAAATGAATGTTACTCCCTCCATTCCAAATTAGTTGACTTGGATTTACCTAGATACGGATGTATCTAACACTAAAACGTGTCTAGATATATCCGTATCTAGACAAATCTGAGTCAACTAATTCGGGACGGAGGGAGTACCTTTAAAGCAATGTGCACGTGTTTACAAAAATAATTTTGTGACATTTAAAAATGTTTATACAATGTCAAAATATATTCACATAGTTTAAAAAATGTCTCATATCATTCAAAGAAAAATTCAACCTGTATTTCAAAAATGTTTAAGACGTATTAAAAAACTGTTCAAACCTTGTATTTCAAAAAGTGTTAATAGTGTGTTTAAAAAATATTAAACATAAGTAAAAAATGTTTTACATGTATAGAAATGTATATGAAAAAAGTCGACACCGAAACTATATCTGAAAAAAATATTAATCATGTATGTGAAAAATATTAAAAGTTTATAAAAATATGTTCTTGGTGTATAAAAAATGTACAATGTGTGTAAAAAATTATACATGTGTTAAAAAAAGGAAAAGGAAAAGAAAAAACAGAAAAGGAAACAAAGAAATCGAAGAAAAACCATAGATAAACCAAAGAAAACCATGCAGAACACTGAAAACCCGATAAAAACCACAGAAAAAATAACTCGCGCACAACTGTACTGTTTGGTCGGCCCAATAGCACTGCTGTGCATATTCGAGAGAAAAAAAATAGCACTGCACTGTAGGCAAGACCTACCGCGTCTCGTATGGGCGAGACATAAGTGAAAGCGCCCATGCGAACGCTCGTGGGTCTTCGCTCAGATAGTAGTCCATCGCTCTCTGAGCTTTCCTCGTTGTTTTTAATTTCGTTTTTTGGCTCGTCGATTCATAAAAAATGGCTACCTTTTTCTTACAGATTTAAAAAAAATCATGAAATTTCTAAAAAAATGTCCATTGGTTTGAAAAATGTACATCAAGTAGCCGACCGTCCTTGCACCACCACACATCCAAAGCCCCGGGGCCTCCCCGGCAGCCGCTCGTCGCGAGCGCCAGCAGTGCATACCAGCCTCCCGTGGCATCGATTGAGCCGCCGCATTGCCTATGGGTTCATCCAGTGGACCGCGTACATATATGATATATACTCCCTTCGTTCCTAAATATAATATTTGTCCTTCTAGAGATTTCAATACGTGACTACATACGGAATAAAATGAGTGAATCTACACTCTAAATTATGTCTATATATATCCGTATGTGATAGTTCATTTAAAATCTAAAAAAAACAAGTATTTAGGAACGGAGGGAGTAGATAACATTTTCTCGTCCCTTCGTTGTAAGCGCATCAGCTAACAGAGATTACAAAGTTACATCAGAAACTCGGTCGACCGCCAAATGCATCGCCCAAGAAACCCAGTCTAGCCACTAGAAAAATGTAGTATGCATCTTTTTTTGAGTCAATGTTTTACCATTTGTCAAGGATTCGGCGGTAACATTACGGCTACAGGAAGCAGAGCATCATCAGAAAATCTACGCCTCTTGTAGTGTAGGCTTAAAGCTAGTACAAATATTACAAGGTTACAACAGCCCACTCAATTATGAAGTACAGCGAAGCAAGTATCTCAGTCCAATAAAAGATGATAGGTTCTGATGCCACGGACGCACGCAGTTGCTTCAAATTCATTTACCAAACTCAGATGCAATCCTGCTGTTGCCACAAAGGGATATAACATTAATCAACTTTCGAACAGGATTACACTTACCGACTAAACCATATTCACCGTGCTAATCACCATTCTCCATTATATGATTGTAAGGGCATCTCCAACGGCAACCTGCAAATTTCCTCCCGCATCGGTTCGTGGATAGGGGGGACGAGTCCGCGGTCACTCATGTCAGAGGCCGCCATCCAACGCTGCCCCCGTACATTTCAACAACTATTCCAAGTAACCGCATGAAATTCGTGTAAACCGGGCGGATTTTGATATCGAGCGAATGAAGTTCATGTAAACTAGGATAATTTTTACATAAAACCGGACTTGGCCGTCTCCGACGTCGTCACGGAGCGGTCCAGGGCCCAAGCGTACGCCAGGTCCGGGTCCGCCGGGATGTGTGGCGGCGGGACGTCGGAGTCCGTGAACTTGGACCGGCGCGCCGTGTTGCGCATGTCCCGCCGACGCTGCTCCATGTTCCGCCGACGCTGCTCCCTGTCGGCGTACTCCTGGCCGACAAGGCGCTCCGGGACGACGAAGAGCTGTCGCGGCCCCCGCCGCTGCCGAGGTACTGGAGAATGCGACTGCGCGCCTTCGCCGCGATCGCATTTGGCAGGGTGGCGACGAGCGGCGCTCCTCCTTGACACGGGGAGGAGCGTCCTCGGCGGTGCCGCCGGCCCGTTCAGGTGGAGGACGAAGCGACGGGGCATCAGCTCCATCTGCTTGTCATGGTATTTACACGGCAGGTGACATGGGATGGCTTATCTCGTGTGGTTAGGGACCGATGAGCGCCGACGGTGTCCTGATGCGGGATTAGGCACAAGCACTGACGGATACAACGATGTACCCAGGTTCTGGGCCCTCATGTGGAGGTAACACCCCTACTCCTTCAAGGATCTCAATGATGAATCCATGGTGTACAAGATTGCTCCTGGAGCTGTATCAGAGGAGGAAGAAGAGGGCTCTAGGCTCTGCTCTCTCCTTCGAGTGTGTGTGTGTGTGGAATGAATGACCGGCCTCGCACCGCTGTGGTACTTGCACGACGCGTCGAGCATCTCCTTGAAAAAGAACTTGGGCCGCCATGGCATCTTCTCGCTGGCTAGCTGGCGCCGGCTGCCGCCCGCGGTAGCCAGTCGCTCCTCCTCCATGGCTGCGACTTGCCGGCTGCCGTAGCGGCTGTTCGGCTGCTCGTCTTTCCGCTTGCCGTGGTCGTTCTGGTGCCGCCTCGAGGAGCCGGAGCCATCATCTTCAGCCGGTCGACAGTCAGTCGGTCGGCCGGTCTTGGATTGCCTTGCCGGCTGCATCGAGCCGGAGCGGCACTCACATCGCGGAGTCGGCCGTAGCGTACTTGTTCGCTATGGCCATGAGCTCTGCCATGGTCGACGGCTCCATGCGCATAAGCTTATGCTTGAGCATGGTGCCGTCCCTGCAACCCTTAGTGAAGTATTGGATTGCATGTACCTCATGGACTCCTTCGCAGGAGTTGCGTAGTTCCGTCCACCGCGTGAGGTAGTCGCGGAGGGACTTATCCCAGTCCTGGATGCAGAGGGAGAGCTGGCATGGCCGGCCAGGGCGCTTGTATGTGCCGGTGAAGTTGCGCATGAACGCCTCCTCAAAGTCCAGCCATGCGTTGATGTTGTTGGCCGGCAAGCTGTTCAGCCACATCCTTGCCGAACCGAGCAGCATGAGGGGCACATAGCGCACCGCCAGGCGCTTGTTGCCGTTGGCGATGCTGACGACAGTGGTGTAGTCGACCAGCTAGTCTTCTGGCTTGGTGGCCCCACTGTCGCGTTGTCGTTGAGCAGTCGAATGCTCCGAACCCGCGGACCAGGCCGTGTGCGATGCGCTCGCTAAAGGGAGTGAAGGGTCCCGTCAGGAACGTGACTCCGGTCGGCGCTGCGGGAGGCCCCATGATGGGCGCCAATTGTCGTGGTATTTGCACGGCAGCTGCCATGGGATGGCCTAATCCTGCATCCGGACACGGTCGGTGCTCATCGGTCCATAACCACACGAGATAAGCCATCTCATGGCATCTGTCGTGCAAATACCACAACACCGCTGCTCGTACTCCTCGTCCGTGACGGCGTACACCAGGGTCTGCGCCGCCGCGCGGATTGCTGTTGCGGCGGCTGGTCCTCATCGTCGCCGGAGGAGATGACGATCTCCGCCTTCGTTGAGGAGCCGCCCGCCGATGATGACGACGGCCCAGGAGTTCAAAGGCGGCGTCGCCACGATCCTCCGGAGCCCATCTTGAAACCGCCGCCTGCCGGCGTCGAGGCCCACGACTTGCCTACCGCCGGAGTTATGGAGGAAGAGGGGCTGGGTGGGGAGGAGAAGGAGGAGGAAGAGGAAGAACGAAGAGATTACGGTGTGGACGGCGTCAGAGCAGGGCTTAAAAAACCGCGACTTAGGCCATGCGAAGGGCCGGTTAGCCGTTTTAATGCGGCGTAGCGGCCGGAGTTGGTTCCTCGGGAAGCTGCGTTCGCATTGAAGCGGCGGCTCCTGAGTGGTTGTGTAGTATTATGTTACCATCACATAACGCTTCTCAAGAAAAGTTGAGTCTACAAGCTAATAGATGCAACCATATATGATACTTACCTATATGACACTTTGTACTATGAAGATGGTAACATAGACTTCAAACACCTCTCTCCTCATTAATTAGCTGCCACATAGGTAAACTTATCTTGCGATGTGTTAGGCTAGTCATAGTGGGGAGTAACTTACACTAGGGTCATGCGTATGACAATAGTCTATGTTCCTATCTTTATGTGCATAATGAGATTGGGAGATAATTGCTATCTTGTTACACAGACGAAAATTTTGAATCAAATTTGATATTTTTCGAACTTGCACCTGTCCTTTTTCCTAAAGAAACATCGATGGTTTTTCTCTTTTGCTCTCTTTCCTCGTTTGTTCCTCGGTTTGCTCCGGTACTGGTCAACGTCTATGGCATGACCTCACCTTCATGAATCTCTCCCATCGTCACTTTGGTTCTTTCCGGGACAAAAGACCTCCACCACGTCAGTCAACCTAGCTTTTGTAGAAGTATTCCTCCAAGTTGGTTGATTACTGCTAGTGGCGGTCTCAGTCTTCAACTGTCAGTAGTGGAGCACTCGTCCGTAGCCGCCTCTTCTTCTCCTCTAATTCTCTATACCGCTTTCACAGTCAACGGTCTCATGCCAGTCCCTTCAGACAATTATATGCACACTATTACTTCTCAAACAAGAAAAAACAAAAAATTACTTGCCTCTCCATTGATACCATCTTCTAGGAAATTACGTTCCTATGCCAAGCTTGCATCCATCCCTCGTCATGCATTCCTAAACCACATGGCTGGCCTCTAGAAGAATTGTATGTACCCTTGTTCTGGCACGATGATTAAGGTGTGGTCAGGGTGAAAGATGACATGATGTGGTCTAAGAAGAAGAGATAAGAAGTTAAGGAAAACGTAAATTAAAATCTAATCAATCTCAAGCATGATCCTCTACGACATGCCTCCAGAGGATGGCAATGCTTGTCGTGCTACTGCGGGGGCGAGTATTTTTAGGCGCCGCGGGGGGATTTCGACTGAGGAGTAATTTTTTTACTCCTTTATAAGAATTTAGGGGAACAGTTAAGTACGATTTAGTGCACTTAGATTGGCTACAGACGCTCTGATGCGGTCAAGCCCGCGGCCAAACAAATCAGTGCGTCCATGGAAATCATGAAAGTGCAGCAGACGGCTCGATTAGCAGTCGTGCAGACTCACAGCAGTTTCGGCGGCCAAATGCACGTCGTCACTCGTCACGGGCCACGTACGCTATCCCCACGCTATATAAGCCCTAGCCATCGCCCAAACGTGACACACCCAGACAATCAACTGCCCCCCACGCACGCACACATCAAGCGCAGCTGACCCACCAGTCGATCGATCCGGCAGCTAGCTAGCCATGGCCGTGGCCGGGAGGAAGGTGACGATGAGCAACGCCGGCGTCGCCGCAGCGCTGGTGGCGCTGCTGGTCGTGGCGGCGGCGTCGGGCGCGGCCGCGATCCATGTCTGCAACGTGGACACGGGGAGCATGTTGAACAACTGCAGGTCGTACTGCGCGGTGGGCAGCAACGAGGCCAGTCCCAGCGGCGCATGCTGCGGCGCGGTGCGCGGCGCCAACTTCAGGTGCCTCTGCAAGTACAAGGGCCTGCTGCCCAAGGGCATCGACGCCAACCGCGCCATGCAGATCCCCGCCAAGTGCGGCTACGGGGCGGCCTCCTGCTAGTCAGTCACGCACTACCAGCAGCAGCTCGATTCGCGCCGATCGACGTGGTCCGCCGCCGGTCGCCGATTGCACCAGTAAATCGTAACGTCGTATTTTGATGTCAACTTTCACTCGTTCGTAGGAGTCCGTACGTTCTGGTCGGCTGGCTGATCCGATCGTGCTCCTACGTGCGTGCGTGCGTGCTTTGTGTTGCATGCATGCTACCTTTGTATCCTCTTCCGCTTTTCGTAAGTCATGTTGCTGTGTGTCCACAACTATGTGGCAGAAATAAAACTTATTTCCCGCGTCTTTCTCTATATGTTAGATTTTTTTGATCATCTATTAATAAGTTATATGAAACTTGAAAAAAAAAACTGAAACACATTTCTAAACCTTTGGGTCAACACTACAAACTATCATAGGGCAGAGGTTCATGGGAGAGTCTTTGCAAAATGTAAACAAAATTTAGTAAGTTATATATAGTGATATCACTAGTTAAGAAGCACCCCTTGTAAAGAGTGAAATCCACAAAACCACCACAATTGTGAGTTTGTGACATCAATAACAACAACCAGTGGCGGAGCTTGGGCCAAATCTTTGGAGGGGCAATGGGCTAAGTATAAGGTTTAGCCTGTTTTTACTGAACATACAACACAAAAACTAACATGTATCAGGTGATTTTTTCTTGGGCTGGGGGGCCACCACCCAGGTTGGCCCCCATGAAGCTCAGCCACTGACAACAACAACAAAAACATCACTTTATGTTTTATTAACAAGATGCACCCAACGCAATGTTAATCTTTGACAAAAAAAACACTAAATGCCCCTTTACCGAGGTTTTGACGTGGCAAATGTCAGACGTTGCAAAGAGCAGACGACATGGGGTGATGGTCGTTAACTTGCAAAGTGTTAAGATGACCAGAGGGCCTACCCATCAGTATGTTCTCATGCTCACCGTCACCGAGTACGAACTAGGGGTGGAAAGCCGAACCACCCAACTGGAGATGAGATGTAGTGGTGAGAGAGGTGGAAATGGGAAGTATCATTTAACTAGCGATTTCGCTTCGCAAAAGGTGCCCACTTGTTGCAACCTAGGAGATTTCTCTTTTTTCGTAGATTCGCTATTTAAAATATTTTATCACTTAAACCATGGGTCTAAATTTCAAACCGTTTTCATCTTTGAATTCCCCGCGTCGAGATCTTCAAAACTATAACGCATGTTTATAGGTTTCGATGAACTTTTTTTGACAAAAGAAACCAGACAAAAAACCCGAGCCGAAAGCACTTTTTTCACTTTCTTTTTCCTTTTTTGAAGAGGCACAACAGTGCCTTTTGCAAAGTAAATCTGTGTCTCCACAAGAAGCAAGTATGTGCCTCTCATAAAACTTAAAAAAAGTTGTGTTTTTCCTTTTCCCATAGGCATAGCTCTGCATCTAGCGGAAACTAATATGTGCCTTCACGAGAAGTAGATCTCTGCCTCTCGCGGAAGAAAAAAAACACAGTTTTCTCTTTTCCGAAGTTGTGCCTCCACGAAACATAAATCTGTGTCTCATGAAAAAAAATGCATTTTTTCCTTTTTCGAGAGGTAAAGCCGTGCCTCTCACGGAAGCAAATATGTGCCTCCACGAGAAGTAAATATGTGCCTCCTACGCAAGCAAAAATATGTGCTTTGTTTTATTTTTCTGAGAGGTAGGAGAAAATCTGTGCCTCTCGCGAAAAACAAAACACTTTTTTTCCGCACTGATTCTTTATTTAAAGTTCTTTGTCCAAAACTTAAGGAAAACCGGGCAAAAGTTGAAAAGTCGAAAACTCCTCAAAAAAATCATCTAAAAACCGAAAACGCGTATAGAAAAATAAAATATAAAATCCGGAGGGGCTTCCGCAAAGAGTACCCCCGCAAAAAAGTACTCCTTAATTAGTTTTTTCTAGACAATCTCGCGAAGCTTTATTCAGGTGGTCGTAATGTTTTAGGTACAAAACCAAGATCACCGGGGTGCCCTAACCAAACATGGCGGCCCACCCCTAAATTCAAACATCGCTTCGCTAGATTGTGAGCCTCGAAATTCGAGCTCCTAAACTCATGGACAAAGCTACATAACATACAAGAACCACTATGATCTATAATTTCATGAATGATGGCTCCGTAGCTCGCCATATTCCGATTCTTGATGTCGTCCACTACCACCTTGCAATCGGATGCCTCATGTATTCTTTGCAGATTTAAATAGCCCATCAGATCGTAAAGGCCTTATCCATGAGGGCTCAACTATATATCCTTATTATTTGACGCTACTGGCGCTGAATTGCCGTTAAAGTGCTCCCACTGATGCTCGTGGGCCGCGGCCCAAATAGTAGTCCATCGCTCACTAAGCTCGCCTGGTCAGTTTTTTTTTCTGGCTCACTGGTTCAGACCAAGCAGCTACCATTTTCTTATAGATCTGAAAAAAAGTTTTTTTTTAAATGATCATCAATTTGAAAAAATCATTAATTTAAAAAAATGATTGTGCATTTGTAACAAATTCCACGAATTTGAAAAAATATTTGCAAATTTTAAAAATGATCACGGTTTTAAAAATGTCCATGAATTGGAAAAAAATACAAATATAAAAAATCATGAATTTTGGAAATTTTCACAAAAAATATAACTTTATTCACAAATTTGAGAAGGTAAAAGAACTAAAGAAAATGGCAATAAAACACAGAAAAAAATGGGGAAAATGGGAATGGAAGCATCCCAAAACCGTGATTGTGTGAGAAGTTTTCGTGGGCTGGCCCATCTAAAACCTATAGCCAGGGCTATGGGCACCCTCGACCGATAACGAACTATATGGCGCCTTAAGCGCCAAATAGAAATTTCCATCATCCGTCTTCCTTCTCATCGGCTCAGTTGCTGGTCAGTTGCTTCATGTAGCCCAAGTCACTGCAATTGGCCTTTCTTCAAATCCCTCCATATATTATATACTTCCTCCGTAAAGAAATATAAGAGCATGTAAATCACTAAAGTGGTGATCTAAACGCTTTTATATTTTTTTACAGAGGGAGTACAAGATTAAAAAAAACGGCACACCTTCTAAGAGCGAAATCTTGCAATTTGAGGTGATTGAGACTTCAAAAAATGAAAACTTTAGGAAACTAGGAATTAGCAAAAGCTATTTCTTCAAGTTCTGTGTGTGCGTTGGGTTGCAGAACTGCAGATCCTCTATTGTAACAACACTGTAGTTACAGTCAAAGTCGTGTGGAGCCGACCCCATGTGTCATCTGCAGCACTGCACTGTGGTAACTGCAGGGGATCCCAACCCGCGCATCTGATGCTGTATCAATCACCTTGTGATACACCGGTGACAAGAAGATCGCAAACCTTTGCAACCCCATGATAAAGCTTGCAACTTGTTCAGATCCAATAGTATCATTTCTGCCCCATGTCAGAGTGATTACAACTGATCGACTCAGAAATAACTGCGCCTGAAGAATAGCAAAGCCGTATCAATGTATAGCACATACTGTTAGCAAATTGTGTATGTGCCTATTTGTGGGGCAGTTGAGTTGTGGGTGTCTAAAAAGCGTAACACTCTACCGAGTACATATGGGTTTGAATTTTGGTATCCCGACACCTTGGTGGATGGATGTACCTTGTGATGGCAAAATATGGATTTTGTGAATGTCATTTAGTCGGGAGTGTAGTACGCCATATCCTTGTGATCCGTGGGGCTGAAAACAACAAGTCCCCCTCAGCACGACAGGGTGGAATGCAGATCCCCCTGCAAATATGCTTAGACAGAGTAAATTAGTCCAGTAAGTTCCTGGAAGCAAAGAACAATTTACACGCTGGATTGTTAGTGGCCAATACGTCGCGACCTGGACAAACAGCACCCACTTGGTTGTCGAACAGATTGGACCAAAATCTGACCCAGTTGGCGTCTCGTGACTGCCGGCATCTCGTGACCAAAACCTTGCTCTGGCATCGAAAGCAACCACCGCCAAGCTCTGCCCATGTCCACGGCCAGCCAGTGCATCTTCCTCCAGGAAAAAAGAGAGAGAAGAAAGAGGCACATAGACAGTATGACCAAACGCACCGCAGATCCCGAGCTTCCGAGAATTGCTCTCTGCGACTGCGACTGCAAGAAGTCGCCAGACTGCGCGTGGTACGGCTCTGGTTGTTTGTCTCGAAATCGAGAGGCAAGCCCACGCCGTCGTGCTGAAGGAGGAGAGGAGAGCGAGAGAAGAAAACAAGAACTAGGCTGGGAGAAACGCAGAAATCCAAGCACCCCCGCTGCTCTCTCCGAAATGCAGAATCCAAGCATCTTCACCCCAGCTGCTTTTTTCCAGTTCCCACACCCTCCTCTCTGGCATACAGAGATACACCTCTGCATGTTCAGAGATGATACGCCATGCCTGTGTGCTCTGCTTCCCCTTGGCCTTCACCGCCATTAACCATCCCAAGCATCCTAGGTAGGTAGTTCCTTGAAGCATGCATGCCCTTTAACTGAACATAAGTTTCCTCTTCTCCCTCAGGGTTTTCCTTGAAACATGTTCTTTCGCTGATTATTAGGTTTACTACTATTCCCACATAGATTTTGTGCACTGTGTCCGCCGTTTCGATGTTGCATATGATTGGCGCAAATAATTGACCCATCTCCCCTTCCCTCCATAACCTCTGGCTCTGTAGAGCAGAAGGAACAAAAAGAGGTGAGCAAAGCGGCTAATGAAGCATATTATTGGACTCCTTAAGTTTAAAACTGAGATAAAGAAAATAAGATGGGTGCAGACTGCAGAGAAGGCACATGTGCGGTAAGAAGGGACAAAGGTGATGCGGTGCAAAAACAATGCAAGGACGGTCCCCCGTTGCTAAGTTTCAGAGGCCTCCGTTATCCCGTGTGTGCGTGCATACGAGAGAGAGCGGAGCCACCTGTTGGTGGTCACCTCAGTCCCCACTGCGCCCCTCTCTACAGTCTAGACCATCGTCTGCATGGTATGGCACAGGGATATGCATACATATGCTAGGCAACAGCGGAGCCACAAGGCAACACACACATACGCACAAGAGCTCTTGCAGTATTGCACCCGTCTGCCATCTATATAGCCTCTAGCATTTGCTCCCTTAAGCTGTTTCTCTAATTCCAAGCATACTACCATCCTCCCGTTCCCTATCCATCTTCTCGTTTTGGAGAAGGGAGGTTATGGCCAGTGGTAGCCCCACAACTGCCTCGAGCTCCCTGCTCCTCTTCTTCCTCCTCTCTTGCTTGCTCATCGGCCATGCTCTCTGCAACCAAGGCCACCATGGCAGCATCTCAGGTTTCACCTCTTCACTACAAATACTGAGTGTTCTTTGTTTGTTCTTGCATGAGAATGGCTTGTTTTCTTTTTCTTTCTTTAGTGTGCATACGTTCACTATGTATTCACTAGTTTCACTTCAATCTACTGTACAGGTGCAGACTATGGAGAACAATATGCTCACCAGGGATTACCTGACGAACATATGGACTTGCAAGAGAACATCAAGGTACATATGCCATCTAGTTAGTACTAAGTGCCGTTCTTATAGGTACTATATTTTCTAATGTTTTCAGCACATGATAAACTATGCTTGAATAAAGATTCTGTAAACTTCAACTTGCTTGAAATACTATATACCTGTCCATGGAGTTTTTGGTAAGCGGACTGATAGGAAGAGGATACAGTAGCCAACTTGCCTCCTTACTCCTACAGTTAGTACGAGAAGTTCTAAGAACAAGAGCAAAACAGCATGGGTGCAGCCGTGCAGGATATGCAAGTTAATTTGGAAAATGGGGCCCATGACATAGCCATCTGAAAGCAACAATAACTAACATGATGTTCACATGCTTCACAGCAGGGTCTAAACAAGGAGAAACCGCCCAAGTATGCAAGGAGAATGCTGATTGGTTCAATTGCTCCCATATGCACGTACAACGAATGCAGGGGTTGTCGATCCAAGTGTACCGCTGAGCAAGTTCCGGTGGATGCAAATGACCCCATGAATAGTGCCTATCATTACAAGTGTGTCTGCCACAGGTGATAACTGATTAGTAGGAGCTTCTATGATATGATATGTCTTAGTAGAGAGTGGTAGTTTTCCTTCCGTCTCCTCTTCTTTTCCTTCTATTCTCTTTCTCTGTTAAAAGGCTTCTTCTTCTTTTCCCCCTTTTTCTTTTTTATTAGAGGTTAACTATTAGCAGACTGGAGGGGCATTTTGTACTGTAAGATGTCTAGTTCAGCTTGTGAACTAGTAATTTTGGGAGTAAATGGTCTGAAATTTTGATATCCGAAGAGCAGCTTGGCTGTGCAGATAACCAGTTTCTTTGTTAACATATTGCAACTAGAAATCAAATCTATAAACAGACCTCGATGTAGCCTTCTGCTTGAATAGGCTTAAAACTTCAGACTGGATCTTCTGGACTGTTGGCCTCCAACTGTGCAGTGTATAAATGCTGTAAACGTTCTTCTGTTCCGCCAGAAGTTGACAGTATCTTCTCTACCCTGGCATCTTCAGCTCTCGTGGGATTTTGTGCCATCCCTCTTTCCATGTAACAACGTATACTGTCACAACCACCTGTACTGTACAAGGGAGCAGTAGATTCATATTGACAAATCAGAGAAGAAAAAAGATGGTGACTTCTGTGCAGACCGCATTTCCTCAGCAGAGCGGACGACCAGTTCTATAGTTTCATGTATGTGCCATATTTTTACGCAAAAGTTGTAGCATAGGTAATAAATAATCCAGTACCAAACAGAGCATTTATTTTGCAAGCAGAGAGGCTGCAGGGTGCCTTGTATGCATTCAACAAAAGAACAGTTGAAGATTTGTCTCAATAGGAAATATTTATTACCAATAGCTCTTTTACTGGAGGGGTAAGGATACAACGGGACACTCCGGAGTAACTCATGTTCAGGCACTACTGCCCGTTGACAAATATTGCTCTCTTTAAACATTTTTTTCTGCTCAAATAGATTTCTACGGTTCTACACAAAGCACTGTTCATCCTATATTCAGGTTCTGCATGTGTGTGATGACCCAGTTACCTACAGGGCTGGTGTGGATCACTAACAGGGTGACATGGTTACCTGCAGAACCATGTTTACTTTAGTAGCCAGCCACCCACGTTCAAGCCCCAGGCTCCGCAGGTTTGTACCTGGTTGTTTCCTCTTAATAAATTGCCACACGGTCTAGTCCCTGTTGGTCTCGTTTTTATGTTTTACTTTAGCAAGTCTATTTGACCAGTAGACAAGTAGAGCTCACAAAAATCTATAGTGTTTCACCCAATAGAAAGAGGTGAAGACATGAATTTTAGAAAGTTAACATACAGCAGAACTATTGTAAGTCTTCAGAATTGACAGGTCTCGTGCTTAAAGCCTTAATTATGCCTGTTTGAAAAACAATTCCTTATTCACCAAAGGAATTCAGTGAGAATCATGCCTAAAGACAGAGGCGGCCAATGTAAATGCTGGCCCACACATTACAACGGCAATTACATTTGAACTTAATAATTTCCAAACCAAGAAAAAGCAGCATGTAGGAAAATGCTCAAAGCAAGTAATCGCACTATGCTGACCATGGACCGATTACACGTGAAGAGCTGAGGGTAGCAGCTTTACCATTTGCTCCTACTGTAGCTTCAAATGGCTTCAGGACCAGCATGTAGATCTCCTAAAAAGACAATGAGAAAAAAGAAGATCAATCAAGTTGTATCCTGAGAGTGACATTACAGAAGAGGGTTCGTATGGTGAGAGGAATAAAAAGCTGCCGCGCAGTGGCCCTAGTGCTACTCTCTAGCGGTAGAAGCAGGTCAGCATTTTTCTTAAGAAAACAAGAAGAGGTCTCCTATGAAGTGGTCCTGCAAAAATATTCACATGGAAGTAAGCAGTAGGATCCATCTCGAGCTGTTTTGTTTTGTATAACACGGGATGCATGCCTTCGACTCCCGACATAGGATGACACATGGGTTGCAGCTCCTTCGAATCAAGGCCTGAAGGTTGCAGCTCTTTCGTGTCTCTATGGTGGTCATCATAGTTAATGCTATTATATATTTATATTCTAATTTATGCTAAAGCATGCTTCTAGATCAGCAGCATTCAAAAAAATGGCCAGCCAATTTTGACATCACTAAGGTTATGAAATTTGCCTATGGCCATCCAAGAGAATCTCTGGTCAGGAAACTGGATATTCAGAACAGCTTTGTAATGTGGAAAACAATGAATTTGACATGAAGCCAAAGAATTCACGTAAAGAGAACATGGTTGTTCTTTGCACTTCTATGCTTAGATGGTCATTCCTACTATATTTCACACGATTAATTTCCATCTATTTTCATTCAAACATAAAATAATAATGTAGGAAGTAGACAGAAATAGCTGGCGACATTGACAATTGGACTTGCTGCATGCTATCTCGATGACGCCAGCCTTCAACCTGAGTTTCACTTTTCTTCATTCTGAGGATGTTAAAGACCAACTCAACAGAGGTTCGAAGTCTTTTTATTAAGATCAAACTTGTGGTTAAGCCTGAAATCGTTATTAAAACTTCATGATCAACTGGTAGCCCCAAACTGTTTCTTACCCATTAAAACTGGCTGAAAGAAGGGGTAAAAACATCAAGCTCAAATAGAGCTTGTCCATTCAACAAATATGTTTTATATAGTGAACTATGAAGGTTGAAATTAATTACCTCCGTGCAAGTAAGTCAATGAAAGCAAAATGGACCACCACCCCATGGATCTCAAGATCTCTGCGTTTTGGAACCTTTTAGTCAGTCTGCAACTAAGTCCAGTAAAATGAATACAAAGAAAGGCATGGACCAGTGTGCAAGTAACTAAGCACCCATTTGGCTGCTATATCAATAGAACTTGGGAGGTAGCTCTTCCAACAGCGTAATTAACTACCAGGTGCAATTTTCGATCATGTTGATATCTCCAAAGTTCTCTGGGAAATAAGCCACAGCTCCAACCAAACACTTTGTTTTCCTGAAACCAATGAAGTGTGGAAATGTTCACAAGGACTAACTTGGATTTGGACACTAAAAAGGGCAATAGTGGCAATTATGTTTTGTTTTATCTGGAAACTCACATTTGCAAATGTTTGTCATGACAAGCAGCTTCAGAAAGAAACCCTGGGACACTCAGTTTTCAAGAGCTCCATCCAGCATTGTAGCATTTCATGCCAAGAATGTTCAACCAACTAACAGGCATCACACCAAGGGATTCAACACAATTTCGGTGCAACAGAGCAATCAAGCAGATGCTACCATGTTAGATAAATTCCACAGCATCATGTAAATTTCATCCTTATCAGGATGTGAACTGCCTCCATTCACAAACTCGTGTATTTGTCCATCCACCTCAATCACACTCCTTCCAATGTCCTTCTTCATCCCTTCAGCACTCATCAATCTCCTAATCCTCGAGACACCATCCCACATTCCTTCATCGGCATAGATATTGGACAGAAGAACATAGACTCCAGAGTCGTCAGCTCCAAGACTTGCTAGGCGTTCAACCGACAGCTCAGCCAGTTCGACGCACCTATGACTTCGGCAGGCAGCAAGCAGAGATCCCCATAATTCTGGAGTTGGTTCCATGGGCATTGTCTCTATGGCATGCCTAGCCTGATCCAAATGTCCAGCACGGCCAAGGAGATCAACCAATGCACCATAATGTTCAACCTTCGGATCTATCCCAAAATCCTTCTTCATTCTATGAAATATCTGTAAACCCTCTGAGATCAACCCAGCATGTGTGCATGCAGTCAGCACGGCAAGTACACTAAGATCATCCATTGGTGCTCCTTCAGACTCCATTTGGCAGAAAAGCTTGATAGCATCAAGTCCGCAGCTATGAGTTCCAAGTCCAACAATCATCACATTCCAAGTAACCACGGTCTTGTCAGGCATGCTTTCAAAGATCAACATGGCGAGATCCAAGCGCCCACATTTCATGTACATATCTATCAGAGCTGTCTTCACCACAACATCGAACAAAATCTTCTTCTTCTCCAAGTAAGAGTGCAGCCACCTGCCTTGCTCCAGAGCTCCCAGCTGTGCGCAGGCCGTGACAGCCCCAACTGCAGCGACCCTATCAGGTCTGATACCGCACCTCAGCATCCTTTGGAAAAGTCCCAAAGCCTCCGAAGGCTCGCCACACCTGACATACCCGTCAACAACAATACTCCACGAGATCACATTCCTCTCAGGCATCTCATCGAATAGCACCCTCGCCTCGTCCATCCTCCCCTGCCTGGCATATCCACTGATCATCGAGTTCCAGCACACCAGATCCCTCTCAGGCATTTGATCAAACAGCCCGCGCGCACGGTCCACACCTCCAGACCGCTTCCCGTAGGCATCAATCATGGCGGCCCAGGAGAACGCGTCCCGATGCGGCATTTCGTCGAACAGTTCCTGCGCCAGCTCCACCTCGCCGCACCCAACGTACCCCGCCACCATAGAGTTCCACGAAACGAGGTCCCGCGCGCCGTCATCGAACACCCTCCGCCCGGAGCGGCAGTCCCCGGTCCTGCAGTAGAAGCTGATCAGCGCGTTCCTCGTGAACAGGTCGCGATCCAGACCCCTCCTCACGGCCTCGGCGTGCACCAGCAGCCCGACCCCGCAGCCGCACGCCTTGAGCACGGCGGGGAAGGTGTAGGCGTCGGGGTCCACCGCGCCACGGCGCATGCGCGCGAAGTAGTCGAGGGCCCTGCGGGGGCTCGAGGGGGCGTGGAGGCGGATGAGGGTGTTCCAGGGGAAGGCGTCGCCGGAGGCGGCCCCCGGGAGGCGGGCGAAGAAGGCGTCGGCGTGGGCCGCCGCGGAGGCGGACGCGAGCGCGAGGAGGAGGAGGTTGGAGAGGCGGAGCGGGGAGGCGGCGAGGTGGCCGGAGGTGAGGAGGAGGGCGTGGCACTGCAGCGCGTGCGAGGCGGAGCCGCAGGCGCGGAGGCGGGAGAGGAGGATCGAGAGCGCGAGCGGGGGCGGCGGAGAACAAGACATGGCGATCGAGTTTGAAATTCTGAAACGACCGACTGTTGCTGAGATCGAGTCGGAAACCAATCTTTTTTGTTTCACCGCAAAATCCGGGGAACGTTTGCTGCCAAAGATGGCATTTGCGAACGACACAGATGTCGTTTTTAGTGTTATTATGGGGTAGCATTTTTTTAGTGTATAGTGCATGACAGTTCGTTTATTTTGAGGCAAATTTCTTCAGAAATGGTGCGATCTGAATCTTGTGGCTGTGAGGTAGTTTGCTGGGAAAACGTCCATGGGAAACGTCAGTCAGATAGCATTTCTTTCTAGAAAAAATTGAGTCGGAAACCAATCCATGTCATGCTAGATTTGAATTTATTTTTTCTCGTTGTTTATCACCTCTTCACCTTGCTTGGCATCTTCAAGGCTGCAGTAGTACATCGTGAAGACGGTGTACGGGTCGTCGTTTCAGGGGTCGGGTGGGGGGGGGGGGGGGAGCCTGGTTGGGCGGCGCAGGCTTTCGCGGCGGGCGCTGCTTGCTCACCTGTGACGTGCTCGTACACCTTGATGCCCCATCGCAATGCCTTCGCATTCTTGTGGTAATGGTCAACGACCGCCGCATGACGACACGGAGTAGCCGATCCTCGTCAGAGTCAGAGGGTAGGGGGGCGACTGGAGTGGAAGGTTAGATCCGGCCTTGATCTGGGCCGCTTGCCTGGCGCGACGAGTTGCCTGCCAGTCGAAATCCAAAAGCCATCAAGGGCTGGGAGGACGAGCCACAAGCACCCAGCGGTGTCCGGGAGTGTGGGTCGGGGCAGCACACACCTCGGTGGGCCATTGAGCTCGAAGATCCGCCCTTGTCTATCCGCAACTGATGGAGGGTGAGCTCCTCGTTGGAAGGCGTGGAGCTCGAATTTGCCACGAGTGCGTCCAAATCAATGGGGTCAGGCGGATCAGGTTCCGGTTACATTGCCGGACCTGGACATAGTGGCGCGGTGTGGCAAGGACGGACCAGACCGAAGCAGAGGGGGGGAGAGGATAGGGAGGGGAGTGAAGCGGTCCATGTGAGGTAGGGTTTGGTGGAGGGGGTGTGTTTTTATGGCGTCGGGGTGAGCTAGCTCGGGCATGTCCGACGTGCCAAATGCGCCCGGACCGCCCCAAATCAGTCCCATGTATTGGCTAGGTTAGAAGGGTGCCAGAAGGCCCGGACATTTGGGCTCGAAATAAGGGGTTTGATTGGGTAGCGTTTTCGGTATGGATCGTGTCCGGGCTGTCCGCCCAGACAAATGAGGGAGTACAGGGTCCTTTGCGAGAGTTCTTATGTTTTTTGGTACTTTTACTGCAACTGCTATGCTTTGAAGGCTTATCCATATGTTCATTGTTTGTTTTTTGTTTGAACAATCACGAGGAGGTGGAGGGAGCATCTCACCCCAATGAATTAATCATATGGCCCAAAACTAATTTGGCAGACATACAGGGATGCACCAAGGTGCGAGGAGAGGTAGTCGCACCATGACATGATGTTATGTAAGTCGGACTGAATTACCTTTAAAGAGGCCTCACTAAATCTATTGATCCGAAGACCGAAAGTCGGAAGTGATGTTATGTAAGGTTACAAGGAGGTGTTGTTTTTCATCTCAAAATACCTTAACGTTCCTAGAGTCCCAAATCTTACACGGTATTGTGAGGGTGATTGAGAGCCAAATGGTGTTGTCGAGGCCTGGCGGGGTCGTAGTTCCCAGATGGAAGCAATGTCGGTGTAGGGGAGTTGAGGGTTGTCCAGACGGTTGTAGAAGAGTGATTGTTTGATTTGTTTGTGAGAATGAAACATGTCTACCCATTTGTGTTCCTGGTGTGCAAATTATAAGCTCCAGCTCAACCAAGCATGATAATGGTGTGACCGTCGAAGCCTAACATCGTACCGCACATCAACATGATGGTGTATATTTCTTCACAAATGCTAATGGTCACTAACTGCATTTATTTGGTTATCTTTCATCCACTTTGTGGGCCATCTAATGATGGTTGAGATATGACCAGTGTAGGGTTGGTGATGTTGAGCTTGTTGTTTTTTGTATTTTGACATGGCCTAGTTCTTTTTTTGTGCTTTAGTTCATTGATATGGATCCCTACCCATCATATGTGAACATGCATTTAGCCGTGCACATACGGCTAAAGTTGTACTCTCTGTAATTATGACTAGATGGTGATCATAGATGATGTTGTGATTCGGGGCCACAAAAAATCTTAACGAAAATATCCTTAAACTTACCACCCCTTCTCAAATCCCTTTAGGGTTCATAATTTATAGTTCCAACCAGTATACAAGACTAAAAAATATTTAATACTTATTTAGATCATCAGTCCATTAACCTACTACTGTGCCTAGACTTGCACGTGTTGGGTAACGTTGCATGGAAAACAAAAAAAATTATACGCACACGCAAGATCTATCAAGGAGATGCATAGCAACGAGAGGGGAGAGTGTATCTATGTACCCTCGTAGACCGTAGGCGGAAGCGTTTGTTAACGCGGTTGATGTAGTCGAACTTCTTCGCATTCCAACCGATCGAGTACCGAACGTACGACACCTCCGTCTTCAGCACACGTTCAACTCGGTGACGTCATCGCCTTCTTGATCCAGCAAGACGGCGAAGTAGTGGATGAGTTCCGGCAGCACGACGGCGTGGTGACGGTGATGGTGAAGTTATCTCCGCAGGGCTTCGCTTATGCACTACGAAAATATGACCGAGGGTGTAAACGGTGGAGGGGGACGCCGCACACGGCTAAGCAATTTGTCGTGGTTATGTGTGGCGCCCCCCTCCCACATATATATAGGTGAGGGGGAGGGAGAAGCAGCCAAGGGGGTGCCCCAAGTAGGCCGAATCCTATTTGGGGTCCTTCCCAAGTGGCGCCCCCCCCCTTTGCATATTTGCCGGAGAGGGGAAGGAAAGGGGGGAGTCGGCCTCCCCCTTCCTTTCCTCTCCCCCCTTTCCTTCTCTCCCCAAGGGCTGCAGCCTAGGAGGGGCGCGCCAGCCCCTTGTGGGCTGGTGTGTTCCCCCCCTTTGGCCCATTAACCTCCCAGGGGGTCCGAAACTCCTTCCGGTGACCCGATTTCTTCCCGGTACATTCCGAAACTCTTCCGGTGTCAAAATATCATCGTCCTATATATCAATCTTTACCTCCGGACCATTCCGGAGCTCCTCGTCATGTCCGTGATCTCATCCGGGACTCCGAACAACATTCGGTCACCAAATCATATAACTCATATAACACTATATCGTCAACGAACGTTAAGCGTGCGGACCCTATAGGTTCGAGAACTATGTAGACATGACCGAGACACCTCTAAGGTCAATAACCAATAGCGGAACCTGGATTCTCATATTGGCTCCTACATATTCTACGAAGATCTTTATCGGTCGAACCTTATGACAATATACGTAATTCCCTTTGTCTATCGGTATGTTACTTGCCCGAGATTCTATCGTCGGTATCTTCATACCTAGTTCAATCTCATTACCGGCAAGTCTCTTTACTAGTTCCGTAAGGGCCCAGAGATACCTCTCCGATACTCGGAGTGACAAATCCTAATCTCGATCTATGCCAACTCAACAAACACCTTTGGAGATACCTGTAGAGCATCTTTATGATCACCCAGTTACGTTGTGATGTTTGATAGCACACAAGGCATTCCTCCGGTATCCGGGAGTTGCATGATCTCATAGTCGAAGGAATATGTATTTGTCATCAAGAAAGAATAGCAATAAACTGAACGATCAATATGCTAAGCTAACGGATGGGTCTTGTCCATCACATCATTCTCCTAATGATGTGATCCCGTTATCAAATGACAACACATGTCTATGGTTAGGAAACCTTAACCATCTTTGATCAACGAGCTAATCTAGTAGAGGCTTACTAGGGACACGATATTTGTTTATGTATTCACACATGTATTTAAGTTTCCGATCAATACAATTCTAGCATGAATAATAAACCTTTATCATGAATAAGGAAATATAAATAACAACTTTATTATTGCCTCTAGGGCATATTTCCTTCAGTCTCCCACTTGCACTAGAGTCAATAATCTAGATTACATTGTAATGAATCTAACACCCATGCAGTCTTGGTGCTGATCATGTTTTTGCTCGCGAAAGAGGCTTAGTCAACGGGTCTGCCACATTCAGATCCGTATGTATTTTGCAAATCTCTATGTCTCCATCCTTGACCTTTTCACGAATGAAGTTGAAGCGTCTCTTGATGTGTTTGGTTCTCTTGTGAAACCTGGATTCCTTCGCCAAGGCAATTGCTCCAGTGTTGTCACAAAAGATTTTCATTGGACCCGATGCACTGGGTATTACACCCAGATCGGATATGAACTCCTTCATCCAGACTCCTTCATGTGCTGCTTCCGAAGCAGCTATGTACTTCGCTTCACACGTAGATCCCGCCACGACGCTCTGCTTGGAACTGCACCAACTGACAGCTCCACCATTCAATATAAATACGTATCCGGTTTGTGACTTAGAGTCATCCAGATCAGTGTCGAAGCTAGCATCGACGTAACCATTTACGACGAGCTCTTCGTCACCTCCATAAACGAGAAACATATCCTTGGTCCTTTTCAGGTACTTCAGGCTTGACCGCTGTCCAGTGATCCACTCCTGGATTACTTTGGTATACCTTCCTGCCACGTAAACTTAAAATACGAATAAGAGCAATTCACACTGAAACAAAACCACCACAGCAGTAGAAACAAAAAGGCCACCTCTCATATCATCAACAACGATGGATGAAGGATGGGAGATGACAATTGCCTTCACCTCGTCCATTTTCGCTATCTCCACTGCAAACTTTCCTATTAGTTCATCAGGGCAAGAGAAATATTCGAGTTATGTTTAGAATTGTATAGCAGAAGAATTAATGTTGATTGTATTCCTAGTGCTGCAATAATGTGTATAGATTTCACTAACCACCCCAACAGTATCCCCCAACTCCAATAATAGATTTTTGCTCTTTTTTCAAGGTGGCAAAAATTGGTTTAGCATCTAGAGCGGCTTTTACCTGTAAGATAAACCGAGTAAATAAGATATCAATATATGAAGTTTTCTTTGTAACGTAGTAGATCTTGTTTGAATAGTCCACAATGGAACTTCAACATGAATATACCTTAAATATTTTGGACCATACCACTTTGAAAATAGTATGTTTCGAGGCATTTTAAAAGAAAAAAATTCAAGAAAAGTCAAAAAATGTTTAGTAAAAATCAGAGCAAAGTTATTATTGAAATGTATTACCGGGGAGTGATCATCTATCCACTGTGTGATGTTTACACTTGGGTCACCCATGTATGGTTTCCCCTTGAAAAAATCGGGCACCACCACGTAGTATCCAGCTTTAGTAACTTTGTCGGCTGCCTGCCTTCCTTGTCATGTAGAAACATTATGCACAATCATGCATGATTATAATTCAGATGCAAAGATATGGGGATAAAGAAGTTAATGACCGCCCACGACACTCAATGCTTTCTCATGTCACTTTGCTTTTTGACATGTATAAATGAAAAAAGTACTATCTTGCTTTGCCTTTTTTATCATAGAATGGAAAAGTTGCTGTTTAACCCCATGGCACGTACGCCCTCTCTCTATTCAAGCCATTAGTTTTTGCATTGAGATATGTGCATAGGAATTTTATTTATTTTTTCTCCCGAACACAACGATATATAAACTTGAAACTTTGCATGTCAATAAAACATTAAGATCAAACCTTTGGACGATAACATTAAACAGTTTTGCTAAATCTCAGTTGATTGAGATTTTTAAGTTTCAATCAATTTAGAAGATGCAATTTCAATTCACCAAAAAGCGTAACTAGGTGAAAAGGTGCAAAGTTGCACTCTTCACTAAACTAAAGTTGCACTATGTTGAATTGATCGAGACTTATTTATTTTTTCACATTTTACATACTCTGAAAAAGTCTGAATTTTTTTCTGCATATTTTTGTTCTAATGATCAATTGACCTACAAAGTTTTTAGTTTTTATGTTGTTTTGTTTGGGAGAACCAAAAAAGAATCCATGGCATGAGTATAGTGAGCTAGCAGCCTAGCACAAATCTCGGGAGAAAAATGGATGGCAGGGTTAGAGGTTGTGGAAATTTCTATTGGAGCATAGGCGAGGTTTTAGAAAAAAAAATGAAAATAATACACATGCACAGAGGGGTGTAGTTTACACATGTGCAATGCTTGATGACGAAATGCGGTAAGATGTGGGCTAGACAAGAAAATAAATCATAATTTTTAAGCACATGCACTATTCACCATAAAGTCCATGATTTTTGAGCTCACATCTTAACGTATTTCAGCGTAAAAAATTATGAGCATGTAGAATACATCCCTATATGCATGCATATGTGTGTGTGTGTGTGTGTGTGTGTGTGTGTGTGTATTTTTAGTTTCTCTAAAACTTCAAAAATTGATTATTTATTTATTTATTTTCAAAACATCGGGTTTAATGGAGCCCGAGCACCAAGACACCGCACTATAGAGGTTGTACCTACCGTGGGGTTTAGTGAGGTCAGGTAAAAGGTAAACTCAAAATCATGTGTCTTGGTTTTGCACTGTTGATAACTTTTATAAATTCGGAAATGATAAAGAGTTTCATGGTAAATGATTGTACATGTCTTCAAGATGCAAGAGGTTTAAGGCTCTTGGAAACAAATATTCAAGCAAAAAACTATTTTAATGAGTGGTTTCATCACTGTTTGTAATAAAACTGCGCAACTAATTTCACAGTAGCACATATTTTCTCACATTTGACAATAAACAGCATGCGGGGACGTGCCGATAGGCAACACAACAGAACATACATGCTGGGCCAAAACACATAAGTAAAACCACCCATTACATCAAGCCATGCATTTGGGAAAAAAAGAACAGTTTTGATTGTAGCTAAGGTTAAATATCTTAAACGGGAGCTTGCGATGTACGAGAAAATATGTGATATAAGTTAGTTCTGAAGTCTCTCTCTCTCAAAGATAGCTACAGATGCTTGACTAAAATATGCTATGCTTTTTTTTTTCTTTTCCCATTAATTAAAAAAGAGACAAATATGCATGGTGTGGTGTTTAGTGGGTCTGCCTTTTGGAGATGTTAGTAGGTCATTTTCACTTCAAGAGTAATTTATGACTGTGTACTTTCTTAGAGTTGAACATGTATTCTCTGCATGTACGTATATAGGTCTGGGTTGTATATTTTGCACCTGCCACGTCTCTCTCCCTCTCTGTAACTTGTACGTAACTTGGGAGACAAGACATCAGATGCACCCCTTGTATCTATATATATGCCCCGTGCATGATCAATAAAATCATCGATGCATGCAATCCTATTCTTCCTAACTTATATGGTATCAGATAGCAAGTCGATCCCCTGCCTTCCGCTGCCCTAGCCGCCGCCGCCGCACCCAGCTCTAGCCGACGCCGCCGCTGTACTCCCTCCTGCAGCTGCGCCACCTTCCTCTCCTCCAGCCGCCGCCGCCGCACCGGGCCGTCGCCGCTGCATCTAGCCGCCGCCGCCGCCCGTGCCGCCGACGCTGCTCATCCCCATCGCCGCTGCCCTCTTGCAGCCGCGCCAACCCCGTCTCCTCCAGCCGCCGCCGTCGCACCGGGCCGCCGCCGCCGCATCCAGCAGCAGCCGCCGCCGCCCATCCCCACCGCGCCGCCGCCGCTCCTCCCTGGCCGCCGCCGTGCCTCCTCCCCCAGCCGCCGCCGCCGCCGCTGCGATGTCTTATGTCGCGTCTCTCTTCGGCTACATGTACGCGGACGCGCCGGCTCCCTTCACCCACATGCAGCTGGCCCCGCCAATGGCCGGCGGCCACGCTCCGCCCGTCCCGTCGATGGCTGGCGGCCATGCTCCGCCCGCCTTGGTTCAGCCCTTCGGCGGCTTCACCACGCCGCAGGCTTTTCCGACGGGCCATCCGTCCTACTTTGCCATGCCTGAAATGGGAAAACCAACTCATCAAAGTACACGCCCATGCCGTCCACGATGGAACTATGCTCCTCGTCATCTTCTCTTTGGTGCGCCTCCGTCTTATGATGGTCTTCGCATCTTTGGGTGTCTCTGTTATCCTAGCACCGCGTCCACCACTCCTCACAAACTCGCCCCACGATCCGTCCCTTGCATCTTCCTCGGCTACCCTCCCAACACCAAAGGTTACTGGTGTAACACCCCTGTGTAATAGCCACTGTGATCATCTACTAATAATGCCAAGTCACTTCATTTGCAGTGCCTAGTCATAGTGGTTAATCAAAACAATTCAAATTCTATTATGAAAATCAACTCAAATTCAAAAGTGCAAATTGAAGTTGCTCAAAACTTGTGAAAAAAATGTTCACCTTTTAGCAAATAATCTAAAACTATTTGTTGTTAAGGAACACAACATCACATATGTGTAAGATGAGCATTAGCAAATATAACAACACCAATACAACATTTTTAAATGCTATCTTAATTATGAAAAATTCAAATAATATCATTTGGCCTCCTAACTTTCATGGCAGTGCAAAATATTGTATTGCATTTAGGTGACTAAGTCACATATTTTACAAAAGTCAAATGGACTTAAAAATAAAATATAACAGAAAAGAATAAAAGAAAACAGAAAAATAAAAAGAAAAGAGGCACTGTGCACTGGGCCTAAGTGCACAGTGCCCCGAAACCGACCCAACTGGCCCATTCCTCCTTCTCTCTCCCGCGCCGTGTCAGCTCGCCAGAGGTCGCGCGCGCGCGCGCCGGTCGACTGGCGACACAGCGACGGCCACCGACGTCCGCAGCCGTCGAGGAGATAAGGCCGAGGCCGAGCCATCTCCCCTGGCCTCTCTCCTCCACTCGCCTCACTCTTCCCCTCCTCCCTCGCTCTCTCCCCCTCGATTTCATCGGCGCCCGAGCGCCATCGCCGCCGCACCTCCGTCGTCCCCGCGGTCTCGGGCGGCCCCGTGTCTATTGATCTTGTCTGCGGGCTCCACCGCGGCCTGCTCCTCCCTCTGGTGGTCTCAGGTGGAGCCGGGCCCCGTCGCAGCCGCAGATCGCCTTCGTCCCTGACACCCTCTGCCTCCGACGATCTTCATCGTCTCCGGCGTCGTCCTGCGCTACTAAGCTCCCGAAGGCCTCCGTGCGCCGCTCGGTGAGCACCCACACCCCCTTCTCCTTCCCCTAGGCGCTCGCGTAGCTCTCCTAGTTAGCTGCTGCACCGTCGACGCGCTGCCGAGCTCCGGCCGCCGCCTGTCGTTTCGTTGTCACGACCACAATCGGCCAAGCTCGCGTCCGAGCTCGTAGTCGAGCTCCTGGAGCTCGTAGGCGCCTAACGCCGCTCCCCGCGTCGCTTGACATGCCCCATATCGCCGTGGCCACCCGCACCCGAACTCCGGCGTCCGCCGCGGTCGACGCCGCCGCCGATTTAGGTCACCTCCGGCGAAACCGTTAGCACCACGCGACGCGCGCGAGCGCCAGCTTTCGAACACAAGTGGTCGCGCACGAAAAGACTTACCGTAGCGCATTTCCGACGAACTTCGGCGCGTTCGCCGCCGCGGGAGGCTCGCCGGAGCAGCTCCGGCGGCCCCGCTGACCTGGCGTGGCCTGGGGCCACCCCAGAGCCACTACCAGTGGGCCCCACTGGCCCCAGTTGACTGGGTTGACCCAGTTAACTGCTGACCGGGCAACCCTGACCCACTGACGTGCGGGCCCCACCACGTAATCCGGTGATTAAAATGATTTAATAATTAAAACTTAATTAGAAACACTAATTAGTCTATGACATGTGGGGCCTACTGCCTAATTAACACTGTTTAGTTTAAATTTAAACTCTGTTAACTAACAGAGGCTGACATGTGGGTCCCACTAGACCCACAGGTCAGGTTTGACCCTTGTCAACCGACCAGTTGGCTGCTGATGTTAGCATTGCATCATGCTGACGTCATATTTCCTTTTCTGTTAAATTAGATAATTCCAGAAAATGATTTAAATCTTTGAAAATTCATAACTTTTAAACCGTAGCTTAGATCGAAAAACTTTATACATGAAAGTTGATCAGAACGACGGGACGAATCTAATCATATTGTCTGTTTCGATGTTGAAACCCCCTACATAGGAGAACCCATAACTTTTCGTCCGTTTCCGGTAGATGAATAGTGCGTATTCACCGGATAATAAATCCAACTTAAATCCAAAAATAACTAAAATGACTTAGACATACTTTAGGCAACCCTGCACTGCATCCTAGGCATAGCATGCCCTGTATTGCATTGTTTGTTGTCTATTTATCTGTTTCTTCCCCCTCTTCTCTCTCGGTAGACCCCGACGTCGACGTAGCTCCCGAGACCGACGCAGCTCCGGAGGTCGACTACGCCCCTGACGATCAGACCCTTGCCGCAGAGCTTCCAGGCAAGCACCCCCCTTTTGAGCATTCCGATATCGCCCACTCTCTTCCCTCTTATGCTTGCATTAGAAGTTACTGCTGCTGCTGTTATCCTATTTCTGCTGCATAGCCTGTTTATTGTAACCTGCTATTGTTACCTACCTGCTTATCCTAAACTGTTTAGTATAGGTTGGGTAGAGACCCAACAGAGACCCCACTTTATCCTGACTGCCCCGCTGGATCATCAGAAGACCCGATCAACGGGATCAAAGACCAGGCCCCGGCACCGCACATCACTTCCCCTTAGTTGCTCGACACTACTGGGTTACTATCAAGTGCCGAGGGTGATACCTCGTCAGCACTTCTGATGATAACCTTGTAGGTTAGTTAAACGGTCGTGGTCAGCGAGGGTGATTCCTCCTACACCACCCCCGATAACGACACCGTCGTGCAACTCCTCCAGAGTGGACCTCGAGGGTGATTCCTCCTTCGTTCACCTTGACGATAACATCAGGTGGAATTCCATCGAGGGTGATTCCTCAGGGTTCCCCTTGGTGTTAGACACACGGTTACTATGGTTACTATGACTTTGCACTGAACTATGTTACTAAAGATGGGTCGGCCCTGAGGGGTACCCGCGCGAGCTTAATTGCGAAGTGATGTGGAGACGGGTTGACCTGAATGGTGACCGAGAGTTGAACACGAGGCGTGGTCGGGCATTCTCAGCCATTGCCGCAAGTCCTCGAGACGGGGCGACGGGGTCACATCTTTCGTGAGTCTCTGCTCGTTACCGCACCACCAACACACTAACGGTTTGGATATTTGATCCGAGGGGCCACTGGCCTGATAGCACTAACCATCATGTGGGCATAGTATGGGCGTTCTGCGTCGTATACATCAGCCGAAGCTTATTTGACGTCAGTAAGGAGCGGCGCACGCTGAGTTGGACTGGGAACGCAACCGCGCTTGTATAAGGGGTTGCTAGGTCTGCTCTCGGTGGCCCCATAACATGCAGGAGTTCCCGGGGCGATGGCCCAAGACCCCTGGGGGCATAGGTTTAGTCCGGCGTGCTGATCTCTCTTCTAAGCCTAGGTCGGGTTGCGGCGTATCGTTTGGCCGAGGCCGGGCATGACCCAGTAAAGTGTGTCCGGCCGGAGTTAAGCGAGCGTGGTAGGTAAGATGGTGCACCCCTGTAGGGAAGAATTAATCTATCGATAGCCTGTCCTACGGTAACGGACACTCGGAGTTGTATCCCGATCGGTACAACTAGAACTGGTGACTTGAGATGATAACTGGATAGTATGGCTCTGGGATTGTTTTCTCGCAGGGAGTCGAGGAAGGATCTCTGGGCGAAGTTGATAAAAATACTACTACTTTACTTATGCTAATCTGCACTCTTCTAATGCTGCAAGACCGATGAAGTTGCTGAAGATGCTAGTCTTCGATAGGACTAGGCTTTCCCTCTATTCTGGCATTTCTGCAGCCCAGTCCACATATACAGCCTCCTTTGATAATATTGCATATGTAGTGTAGATCCTTGCTTGCTGAGTACTTCGGATGAGTACTTACGTTTGCTTTGCTTTCTTTTTCTCCCCATATCCATTTGTCAAAACCAGATGACGGAGCCCCTGAGTCAGCTGCCCCCGCCGACGGATACTACTACTACTACCCTCCCGGCGAGTACTACTACGAGGAGCCGACCGACGACCAGGAGTAGGTTCGGAGGGTCCTAGGCAGGAGGCCTACGCCTTTCGATCGTAGTGTTTTATTTTGCCCCGCCTTTCTAAAGGCCTATCTGTAACTCTGCTATATCTGTATCCAGATATCTGATGCTTTCGCTAACACTTGTATGCCATCGAGCTATGTATTCGAGCCCTCGAGGCACTGGCTTGTAATATAAAGCTTGTATGACTTTATTTATGTTTTAGAGTTGTGTTGTGATATCTTCAAGTGAGTCCTTAGGCTTGATCGTGTGCATTTGCGTGTATGATTAGTACACGATTAAGCCGGGGTCGTCACAACCGGTGCTATGATCCAGTGTCCCATCGCGTGTACACCTCGCGGCACGTGTACTTTGATGAGTTGGTTTTTCCATTTTAGCAGGTACCACCCTCCGTCGCGGCTTCGGCGGACCCTCGCGCCGCGCCCTCCTCCTGGCGTGGCCCTCGGCTGCGGCCCGCCCCTGCCCTAACACTTGACGGGCCGTCGCCGTCGCCGAGCCCCGCCCCGCCTGCCTCGGCTGCCTCCTTGCCGAGCCGCGCCCCGTCGGACGCCACTGGCCCAGTCGGCCCCGTCCGACCCACCGGCCTCGGGCTCGACGACTTCAGGCGCGGCTGCCTCGGGCGTGGCGGGCGCGGCCCCTGACCCGGCTGCTGCCTCGGGCGTGGCCCC
Organism: Thinopyrum elongatum; assembly: GCA_011799875.1. Taxonomy (NCBI): domain Eukaryota; kingdom Viridiplantae; phylum Streptophyta; class Magnoliopsida; order Poales; family Poaceae; genus Thinopyrum; species Thinopyrum elongatum. The sequence continues at coordinate 537,247,260 of CM022299.1, forward strand.
CGACCCGGCTGCCGCCTCGGGCGCGGTCCCCTCTACCTCCGTCTAGTCGGATGACGATGGCCCCGCCGCCGCGCCTTCCGCGGTCGCTCCGTCCCGGTCGGGAGTGGTGACCAGGGCTCGCACCGGGACCTTCCGGCCGAGCACGCGCTACACCACCGACGAGTATGCGTGTGCCGCTGCGACCTCGACATCATCCCCTCTGCCTTCCTCCGCTCGCGCAGCCCTTCGGGATCCGAATTGGCTTGCCGCGATGCGTGAGGAGTTCGACGCCCTTCAGCGCAACCGTACGTGGCAGCTTGTTCCGCGGCCCCCTCACGCCAATGTTATCACTGGCAAGTGGGTGTTTCGCCACAAGACACGCCCCGACGGTTCTCTCGAGCGCTACAAGGCGCGATGGGTGGTGCGTGGTTTTCGACAGCGCGCCGGCGTGGACTTCACCAACACCTTCGCCCCGGTTGTCAAACCGGGCACGATTCGCACCGTGCTCCAGTTGGCGGTCTCACGCGCTTGGCCTGTTCACCAGCTGGACGTGTCCAATGCCTTCCTGCATGGTCACCTTGATGAGCAGGTGTTCTGTCAGCAGCCTACTGGTTTCGTCAACGCTGCGCATCTGGACTATGTGTGCTTGCTCTCCCGTTCTCTCTATGGGTTGAAGCAGGCACCCCGGGCTTGGTACCAGCGGATTGCGGCCTTCCTTCAGCAGCTGGGGTTTCGGCCTACTCGTTCTGATGCCTCCCTGTTTGTGTATCATCAGGGTGCCGCCACCGCGTACCTCCTCCTCTACGTCGACGACATCATCCTGACAGCTTCATTTCCCGCGCTGCTCCAGCAGGTCACCACTCGCCTCAGCGCGGAGTTTGCCCTCAAGGACTTGGGGGCTCTGCACTACTTCCTCGGCATCGAGGTTGTCCGCCGCGCCACGGGCTTCTTTCTGCATCAGCAGAAGTACGCCCACGAGCTTCTGGAGTGAGCAGGCATGCTTAATTGTCGCCCTGCTTCCACGCCTATCGATACGAAGACCAAGGTGTCCGCCGTTGAGGGCTCTCCAGCGTCCGACGCTGCCTTCTATCGCTCCATCGTCGGTGATCTTTAGTATCTCACGCTCACGCGGCCGGATCTACAAGATGCAGTGCAGCAGGTGTGCCTTCATATGCACTCCCCCGTGACACTCATTGGGCTCTGGTGAAACGTATTCTGCAGTATATACGTGGCACCACAGCTATGGGTCTCACGTTGACGGCTTCCTCCGACACCGCCCTCGTCGCCTACTCCGACGCCGACTGGGCCGGTTGCCCCGACACTCGACGCTCCACCTCTGGCTACTGTGTCTACCTTGGGCCCTCGCTGATCTCGTGGTCGTCTAAACGACAACCCACAGTTTCTCGCTCGAGTGCTGAGGCAGAGTATCGGGCTGTGGCTAACGCCGTTGTGGAGTGCTCTTGGTTACGTCAGCTGCTTCAGGAGTTGCTGGTTGAGGTTCCTCAGGCGACGATTGTCTACTGTGACAACGTCTCCGCGGTTTACCTCTCGGCCAACCCGGTTCATCATCGACGGACCAAGCATATTGAGCTCGACATTCACTTTCTCCGTGAGCAGGTTGCGCTTGGTCGCATTTGAGTACTGCATGTGCCCACCGATCAGCAGTTCGCCGATGTCATGACGAAAGGACTACCTACCTCGACTTTCGAGGGTTTTCGGTCCAGTCTTTGAGTCTCCGGCGATGCTTCGACTGCGCGGGGTGTTGAACATGTATTCTCTACGTGTACGTATATAGGTCTGGGTTGTATATTTTGCACCTGCCACGTCTCTCCCCCCTCTGTAACTTGTACGTAGCTTGGGAGACAAGACATCAGATGCACCCCTTGTATCTATATATGTGCCCCGTGCACGATCAATGAAATCATCGATGCATGCAATCCCATTCTTCCTAACTTACACTTGGGTGTAGAGATCGAAGGTGACGAACCTTCTTCCGAAAAAATACATTTTTTGAAAAAAAAAATACACATAGGAGACCGAATGACAATGAGTACAAAGGGCGAAGATGGTCGAACCTCAGCAATGGCGCTTCGAATCCTGACGAAATCAAAATGCAACAGCCATATACATAGGCAAGTATATGCAGTTTTTCATCGCAGAAACAAAGGGTATATGCAGCTTCTTTTTCCACGCATATACGTACTGTCGAAGCACACGTACTCCCACTATAAATAAATATAAAAGTATTTAGACGCTCTTATATTTCTTTACGGAGGGAGTACCATACGTACAGTTTAATCATATCAAATGAACTAACCGAAGATGTCGGAGGCCAGCACGATGGCCCGGTTGGCGTGGACGGGCCGGTGACGTACGCCTTGAAACCGGCTATAGGTCATCGACGACCTTTCCCGCCTTAACTCGGGCGGCGGTCAGGTCGGGTGGGTTGTCCAGGCACTGCAAGTGCAGAGGAGCGGAGGTGGCTCCGCCGGCGAGTGCGGCGAGGCAGATGAGGAAAGTGTACAGCAACTCCAGAGCCATGGCACTCAGGACGCTCTGTTCTCCTTGCTTCAGTGCGTTGCTTCGTGCTTTTATATAAACTACTGGGTTTTGTTGCTTTGCAGCGGTAGGTGGCATGGACACATAGGCTCCCTCCACTTTGCTGTTTTGCTTGTTATTTTTTCCCCTTTCTTTTGTTATCTTTTGATACGTGTTGTTCTCTGTCTAGGCACATCATCTTCTTGCTCTCTATTTAACCCCTAGGTCTGCTGAATGATTACAGAGGATAAACAAGGGTTGCCATCGTTTCTGTTTCTTAATCATCGTTGTTCTTGCCTTTAATTGACCTGACCCAGGGCTGCTAAACGAGGATGTAGGGCAACGACACGTGCGAATCGTCGCTTTATAAGAAAATGGTAGTCGACTGTGGTTGACAAAGTAACTTGACAAAAAATTGCTTTCACCAAAATACTTCCTCCATTCCATAATAAGTGTCACACACACACACACACACACACACACACACACACACACACACACACACACACACACACACACACACTAGCAAAAGAGCCCGTGCGTTGCAACAGAAGAAACAAATCCTCGCACATCATTTGGGCTCCATCCGCGTTGCCGCTTTTCCTCTTGGTCACCACAGCCGATGGTGGTCAAGTTGTCCACCTATATATTCACACAAGTGTGTTAATCCTGAGGCGATGAACTTGGTAATAACACTCTAGCGCACCGCTTTCACACACCCACGTGTAATTTCATGGACTTTTAATGATAGTAGGCAAGAAATATTACCATCCACTCAAATGAGTAGCCCACTGTTTTCCATCACTACTTTGACAATCGCTTACTTATCTCAAATCTTAATCAGATGACCATATTACCATCCACTCTAATGAGTACCCCACTGTTTTCCATCACTCCGTGGAAGTTCTATCTCAAGGAAGGATCATGGTCATCAGAACTGAGAGCAAAAGCAAATAAAGCAGACAAGATTAGGAGTTGGGTAGCACAGATCATGGGTCCAGACTAACTCTGTTTTTTCTCATGTTTTCTAGGACTGGCATTGGTTAATTGTACTTGCTACCTTTTATTTAGTTTGTATTAGTTAATGAAAATACTGTAGAACGATCGTTCTACGGTTTCGGCTAAAAAAACCATATATGAGTATATAATTAAAAATACCTCTTATTCTCACATAAAAGGCAAAGCACAAACTAAGCCCATGAACAAAATTCTAGATTATGCAAAAATTAATTTAATATCACATATGTTTCAGATTTAATAAGAATATGCGCCTCTGCTATCACAATAAAAGAAGCAGAAATAAAAATCAACCCTTAGGGAACCGCTGGCGCTGACCGAGGCAAAGCTGTACGAGCGGGAGGGCCGTGAGGTAAACAAGTTGAGATCGACCTCAGGCTACGCAGTTACACCTCCCAGCAGCTTCGTCTACTGCTTCTCTGCCTCCTCGCCGGTGTATTTCAGAGAGAGATTAAGGAAGGCAGCGACGGATTTAGAGTTCGACTCCGAGCTAGAGTTCGGGTAGGAGAGCGCTTAATGGAGGAGTTTGGCCAGCGACGGGGGATTTTCTCTAGCGTACATGGGCTTGGTTGCATGATTTGTTGGCCCATAGCACGAACGAAGGTCGAATCTGGCGTGCGTGCATTGTTTTCGTTAGGCGAGCCCAACGTTTTGACTGCGGGTTGGTAATACGAAATATTAGGGAGTTTTGTGAAAAATAGTACGATGGACTAAGAATACCTATTTCTTTTATTAGTGGATCTCAGTTTGGTTTATATTAGACAAATCAGTAGCGAAAAAGATGACATACTATTCAAGTAAATCTAGTCATGTATAATTTACAACATCTTTAAAAAGACAACTGTAGCATGAATGCCTCGAAGATCATTTACAACATCCTTCAACTATTCAGTGTCGAAACTTGAAACTAAATAAAGGACGGACACTCATAGAACAGACTCAATGCCACAGCGGTCGAAGATGAAAGTGATGCTCTTGTGCTTGATCATCCGCAGCATGGCCTTTTTTGCTGCCGCGTTCACAATCTCCACACCAATGAGGATAGAAGCCGTGTCAACTAGCTGACCTCTGTCGTAAATGTCAAAGGTTTTGGCGATGCAAAACCTCTTTGCCCCCAGGTACACCATGTTGCTATAAACCAACGACCAGTCCTCGGGAGGGGTGAAGCCTCCCCACTCGTGCAGCACCTTGGGAGCACTGTCCAGAGAGGAGAGGTCGACGGCGCCGAGCTTCTGCCGGTCTTCGCCGAGGAAGCCGAACCAGAGGCCGTCGAGCTCCCAGACGCGCAGAGCGCGGCCGGAGAAGGGCAGCGACCAGCGGCCAACATTGGTCCACTCGTGCGTGGACGTGTCGAAGCAGTAGGTGCCGAAGCCGCCGTCACGGGGGACCGATGAGATGCAGATGGTCTTGCCGTCCTGGAGCAGCGTGTAGGACTGGATGGTGCCGTCTCGGCAGGCCGGGTCGTCGAGGTAGGGCGGCGGCGGGAGCCGGAGCCAGTGCCAAGCCTTGTCTTCGTCTTTCCCCGGGTTGCAGTAGACAAGAGCCTCGAAGTCGCTCGAGTTGGACGTGTTGATGGCGTAGAGGGCGTCAGGGTGATGGTCTTTGGCGGCACTGGGGTTGGCGGTGGTGACGCAGATGGAGATGGGGCTCCGCCATTTGGACGCGTTGAGGCGGGGCAGCATCTCGGTGGAGCCCGGGTAGTAGTCGTCGGCGTCGGCGTCGTACAGGACGGCGTGCCCGGTCGAGTCGATGGCGACGATCTTGCCCTCGCCGTCTCGTCCGTAGAAAGGCATGAAATCGAGCATCGAGTTGGCCGTGCGGGATGATTTGAATCTGGCTACCGGCCCGGGGAGGTCAGGCACTACAAGAAAAACTACTTTTATGTTAGACACATTAGTCTCAGTTTGTAAACGAATCGGCACTAATGTTAGTGCCGGTTCCAACGGCTAGGCGGGCGGGCATCATTAGTCCCGGTTCGTGTTGAACCTTTAGTACCGGTTCGTGCCCAGCCTGCCATCATCCCTTTAGTCCCGGTTCGTGTCACGAACCGGTACTAGAGTCTCACATTTAGTCCCGGTTTGTGTCATGAACCGGGACTAAAGGTTTTCCTATATAAACCCTTCATCCAGCCCGCGATCGAGCTCTTGTTCTTCTCCTTTCCTCTCCTCTCCTCTCTGTTCTTCCCCAAAGCTCGAGCTCATCCTTCATTTTGCCCAAATTTTGTCAAGATTTGAAGGCCCCCTATCCATCCAAGTGATCACAAAGGTTAGCAACTTTGTCCTTTTATCTCTTATTGTTAGATTAGCTCTTGCAATGCTCTATAAGTATAGTGATTTGTGGGTTTTAGTTTGGAAGTAATTATATGTGATAGTTTATTTGATTTATATGTAATTTGAGCTCAAATGAACTCTTAGTTTGCATATATAGGTGTGGTTTACTTAGTGTCTTTCCGTCTCCGTCCTAACAACCGTCGATCGCCCGCACCGTCCCGTCGCCGGCATCACCTTGGTGAGCCTCTTGTTCTTATCTTTTTTATAAAAAAAAAATCATGTTTGTGTGATTTAGATATATACTTACTTGTATAATTTTCTTACCCGTACGTTGTTTGTTATACATAGTGGCATGGTTTTGATATCCGTCCCCGTCGGTCCTCATCCGGTTTATGATTCGGATGTGGTATATTCTCTTTTATAACTATTTGTTGCATTTTGTGTTTATGACAAATTATGCCCATCAAGTTGACATAGATATTTTTATCTAGGAGGTATGTGAACTGAAAATTCCAACCGACCATTTTGTCGAGAGGTTAAATTTAGTTGAAAAGGAAAACGAGTATTTGAAAGAAAAATTAAAAATAATTGAAGAAGAGAAGATGAAACTGGAGTTGTATGTTGCCGATGTCGTCGATGATCACAAGATCAAGATGGAGAAAATGCGCTTGAAGATTAGAAAGATTAGAAAATATGCCATTGATAGTGAGGCTTGGTATCATTATGCTGTTGGATCAATTGTTACCTTAGTTGCGATCTTGATCGCATTTGTTGTTGCATTTAAATGCTTTAGCTAGAGAGTTTGTATGTTGTTTTATGAGAATAAGTGTGTATGAACTTTATGTATGAACTTGTATTAATTTGATCTTTTCGGTGTTGTGTAATAAAGATGAGTCGGCAATGGATGTACGATGACCGATGATTTCCCCAGTTCGTTAAAGGCGTGCATATTTTTCTGATTGCGGCTGAGACAAACAAGCGGGCAGATGGTTTTATGTGTTGTCCATGTGCTGTCTGTAAGAATGATCAGAATTACTCTAAATCAAGAACCATTCACGTCCACCTGTTTGAGTCCGGTTTCATGCCCCACTATAATGTTTGGACCAAACACGAAGAAAGAGGGGTGATGATGGAAGAAAATGAAGAAGAAGAGGACGACGACAACTATCCTGGCCATGGGTTCCCTGAATACGATGGTATAACAATGGGGGAAGAAGCTGAGCTGGCACTGCGGGAAGAAGCTGAAGAAGAGGCCTCAGATGAGCTCGCTGATGATCTTGGTCGGGCCATTGCTGATGCAAAGAGAAATTGCACAACTGAAAATGAGAGGCTGAAGTTGCAGCGCATGTTAGAGGATCACAAGAAATTGTTGTACCCAAATTGCGAAGCTGACAAGAAAAAGATGGGCACCACACTGGAATTGCTGCAATGGAAGGCAGAGAATGATGTATCTGATAAGGGATTTGAAAAGTTGCTGATAATGTTAAAGAAGATGCTTCCAAAGGACAACGAATTGCCCGACAGTACATACGAAGCAAAGAAGGCTGTCTGCCCTCTAGGATTATAGGTGCAGAAGATACATGCATGCCCTAATGACTGCATCCTCTACCGCGGTGAGTACGAGGATTTGAATGCATGCCCGGTATGCGGTGCAATGCGCTATAAGATCAGCCGTGATGACCCTGGTGATGTTGAGGGCGAGCGCCCCGGGAAGAAGATTCCTGCCAAGGTGATGTGGTATGCTCTTATAATACCACGGTTGAAACATTTGTTCCAAAACAAAGAGCATGCCGAGTTGATGTGATGGTACAAAGAAGACTGTAAGAAAGACGGGAAGCTGAGAGTACCCGTTGACGGGTCGCAGTGGAGAAAAATCGAGAGAAAGTGGCGGGACTTTGCAGATGACGCAAGAAATGTATGGTTTGGTCTAAGCGCAGATGGCATTAATCCTTTTGGGGAGCAGAGCAGCAATCATAGCATCTGGCCTGTGACTCTATGTATGTATAACCTTCCTCCTTGGTTGTGCATGAAGCGGAAGTACATTATGATGCCAGTGCTCATCCAAGGCCCTAAGCAACCCGGCAACAACATTGATGTGTACCTAAGTTCATTAGTTGAAGAACTCTTACAGCTGTGGAATGAAAAAGGTGTAGGTGCGTGGGATAAGCACGGACAGGAGGAATTTGACCTACATGCGTTGCTGTTTGTGACCATCGATGATTAGCCTGCTCTCAGTAACCTTTCAGGATAGACAAACAAGGGATACCGCGCATGCACGCATTGTTTGGATGATACTGACAGTATATATTTGGATAATTGTAAGAAGAATATGTACCTGGGACATCGTCGATTTCTTCCGAGCAGGCATCCCGTAAGAAAGAAAGGCAAGCATTTCAAAGGTGAGGCAGATCACCGGAAGAAGCCTCGCCACCGTACTGGTGATGATGTACTTGATATGGTCAAGGATTTAAAAGTAATCTTTGAAAAGGGTCCTGGCGGACAATCTGTTCTGAATGACGCTGACGGACGCGCATCCATGTGGAAGAAGAAATCTATATTTTGGGACCTACCCTATTGGAAAGACCTAGAGGTCCGCTCTGCAATCGACGTGATGCACGTGACGAAGAATCTTTGCGTGAACCTGCTAGGCTTCTTGGGCGTGTATAGGAAGACAAAAGATACACCGGAGGCACGGGAGGACCAGCAACGTATGCACGGAAAAGACGGCATACATCAGGGTCGTGCCAGCTACGCTCTTACCAAAGAAGAGAAGGAAATCTTCTTTGAATGCCTGCTCAGTATGAAGGTCCCGTCTGGCTTCTCGTCAAATATAAAGGGAATAATAAATATGGTAGAGAAAAAGTTCCAGAACCCAAAGTCTCATGACTGCTACGTGATTATGACGCAACTGCTTCCGGTTGCATTGAGGGGCTTCTACCGGAAATCGTTCGATTGGCCATTGTGAAGCTATGTGCATTCCTCAATGCAATCTCTCAGAAGGTAATCGATCCAGAAATCATACCAAAGTTAGAGAATGATTTGGCGCAATGTCTTGTCAGTTTCGAGTTGGTGTTCCCACCATCCTTCTTTAATATCATGACGCACGTCCTAGTTCACCTAGCCGAAGAGATTGCCATTCTATGTCCTATATTTCTACACAATATGTTCCCCTTTGAGAGGTTCATGGGAGTCTTAAAGAAATATGTTCATAACCGTGCTAGGCCAGAAGGAAGCATCTCCAAGGGCTATGAAAATGAGGAGGTCATTGAGTTTTGTGTTGACTTTATGCCTGACCTTAAGCCGATTGGTGTTCCTGAATCGCGGCATGAGGACAGACTGGGTAGAAAAGGCACGCTAGGACCGAAAGCAATAATATGTATGGACGGGCATTCTCTCATTGAAGCACACTACACAGTTCTACAAAATTCCTCCTTGGTGGCTCCGTATATCGAGGAACACAAGAATATTCTACGCTCCAAACACCCGGAGCAGTCTGATGACTGGATTACACGTGAACAGACGGGGACTTTCACCGGTTGGTTGCAGACACGTCTCATGCATGACGATGCTGTTGAAGATGAGCTGTACTTGCTGTCCAAGTTACCATCTTTGAATATATTGACTTTCAAAGGGTACGAGATAAATGGGAATACATTTTACACGTTCGCCCAAGATAAAAAGAGCACCAACCAAAACAGTAGTGTCCGCTTTGATGCAACAACCAAGAGGGGAAATGACACATATTATGGTTACATAGTGGACATATGGGAACTTGACTATGGACGTGATTTGAAGGTCCCTTTGTTTCGGTGCAAATGGGTCAATCTGACAGGAGGCGGGGTAACGGAAGACCCGCAGTACGGAATGACAACAGTGGATCTCAACAATCTTGCGTACGCAGACGAACCATTCGTTCTAGCCAATGATGTGGCGCAGGTTTTCTATGTGAAGGACATGTCTACCAAGCCGTGAAAAAGAAAAGATAAGGAAGCGAATACATCATACGATGAGCCAAAGCGCCACATAGTTCTTTCAGGGAAAAAAACATCATGGGAGTGGAGGACAAGACAGACATGTCAGAAGATTATGAAAAGTTTCATGAAATTGCTCCCTTCACAGTGAATATTGACCTGAGCATCCAATTAAATGATGAAGATTGTCCATGGTTACAGCGCAAAGGGACACACGCAAAGAAAAAGTTTTACACCCAAAGATCCCACTCTGGGATGTGACCGGCTTCACTGTCATCACTTTCTTCTCTAATGAGTTTCCGGACTTATATATCTAGAAAGTCCCACTTCGGACAAACCGGAGGGAATCTTTGTAATAGTTAGGGTACTACAAATGAATTTACTGATTTCATTTGCTATTTTTCATGCATTTACTGATTTTTTTGAGCTAAATGACCCTGAAATTGAAAAGAACTACAAATGAACTCTGAAAAGGTTGAAAGTTGGCATGGTATCATCATTTCACCCACATAGCATGTGCAAAAAAGTTGAGAGGGTTACGGCAAAAACTGGATGCACTTCGTATACAAAATGGACAATCTCTTTCGAAGTATCAGGGTTTTGGGCTAAAACTCATCTGTTACAAAGGCATTTCATTTTTTTTAACTTATTTCAACTCCAGACTTTGTGTGCATTCAGTATGCACTATTCGAAACCATGTCGTCAATTTTCAACCCTTTCTGACTTCATTTGCTATTTTTTATGCATTTACTGATTTTTTTTGAGCTAAATGACCCTGGAATCAAAAAAACTACAAATGAACTCTGAAAAGGTTGAAAGTTGGCATGGTATCACCATTTCACCCACATAGCATGTGCAAAAAAGTTAAGAGGGTTACGGCAAAAACTGGATGCACTTCGTGTACAAAATGGACTATCTCTTTCGAAGTATCAGGGTTTGGGGCTAAAACTCATCTGTTACAAAGGCATTTTATTTTTTTAAACTTATTTCAACTCCAGACTTTTTGTGCGTTCAGTATGCACCATTCGAAGCCACGTCATCAATTTTCAACCCTTTCTGACTTCATTTGCTATTTCTCATGCATTTACTGATTTTTTTGAGCTAAATGACCCTGAAATTGAAAAAACTACAAATGAACTCTGAAAAGGTTGAAAGTTGGCATGGTATCATCATTTCACCCACATAGCATGTGCAAAAAAGTTGAGAGGGTTACGACAAAAACTGGATGCACTTCGTGTACAAAATGGACAATCTCTTTCGAAGTATCAGGGTTTCGGCCGAAAACTCATCTGTTACAAAGGCATTTCATTTTTTTAAATAACCTAAGAATAACCAAATTGAATATAATGATAAAGCACACTAATATTAAACAGAAGAAAAAAGAATCACTGAAAAATCTATTTTTAAAGTAAAGTTATTCACACAAATTTTAAATAATTGAAATTTAAACTATTCAAATTTGAAAACTACTGGCACTAACAGAAAATTTATAATTTTTTTTACCTAAAGCAAAAAGATTCACAAAGAAACTCTAAATAAAGCAAAAAATAACTCAGAAACAAAAGAAAATAAATAAAGCAGAAAACAAAAAAAATGAAAATAAATTTATTAAAAAAAGCCCGCCTACTGGGCCACAATGGCCTGCGTACGACTAGAAACCCAACCTCTAGTTGGGCCAAGATGCAGGCCCGCAAGGCCCAGTAGGCCCCACAGGGCAGCGCAGGTGCGGTAGGCCCAGAAGGCCTGCTTTAGAGAGGAGCTTGAAGGAGCAGCCGCGGCGGGGCTTATAAACCAGTGCGGCTGCCCTTCGCTGGGCGAGGTGGGACTAAACTTCCTGCACCGCGGCTGTGGCAGCACGAGACCTTTAGTCGCGGTTGGTGGATCCAACCGCGACTAAAGGCCCCCCTTTAGTCCCGGTTGGAGCCACCAACCGCGACTAAAGGCCTGCGCTTCCTGCCGCTTCGGCTGGCCAAAAGTGACCTTTAGTCCCGGTTGGTGTCTCCAACCGGGACTAAAGGTGCCTCCTATATAAGCTACACTTATGAATTTTCCCCTCCCTCTCCATTCCATTCAACACCAAACCACACCAGGACGCCGCCAGGCTGTCGCTGTCGCCCGCGCCGCCTCCTCCCACGATGCCGCGCGCCCGCGCCTCCTCCCCGGCCGAGCCCCCTGATACGTCTCCGTCGTATCTATAATTTTTGATTGTTCCATGCCAATATTCTACAACTTTTACATACTTTTGGCAACTTTTTATACTATTTTTTGGACTAACATATTGATCCAGTGCCCAGTGCCAGTTCCTGTTTGTTGCATGTTTTTTGTTTCGCAGAAAATCCATATCAAACGGAGTCCAAACGGGATAAAAACTTACGGAGATTGTTTTTGAAATATATGTGATTTTTGGAAAAAAGAATCAACACGAGCCGATGCCCGAGGGGGCCACAAGGACGGGGGGCGCGCCCAGGACCCTTGTGGTCACCCCGTAAGGCGGTTGGTGCCCTTCTTTCGCTGCAAGAAAGCTAATATCCGGATAAAAATTGTGTAAAAATTCAGCCCAATCAGAGTTACGGATCTCCGGGAATTTAAGAAACGGTGAAAGGCCAGAATCTGGGAGCACAGAAACAGAAGGAAACAGAGAGAGAGATCCAATCTCGGAGGGGCTCTTGCCCCTCCGCCGCCATGGAGGCCATGGACCAGAGGGGAAACCCTTCTCCCATCTATGGGGAAGGTTAAGGAAGAAGAAGAAGGAGGGGGGCTCTCTCCCCCTCTCTCCCGGTGGCGTCGGAACGCCGCCGGGGCCATCATCGTGACGACGATCTACACCAACAACTTCGCCGCCGTCATCACGAACTCTCTCCCCCTCTATGCAGCGGTGTAACACCTCTTCTCCCCGCTGTAATCTCTACTTAAACATCGTGCTCAATGCTATATATTATTTTCCAATGATGTATGGCTATCCTATGATGTTTGAGTAGATCCGTTTTGTCCTATGGGTTCATTGATGATCGTGATTGGTTTGAGTTGCATGTTTTATTATTGGTGTTGTCCTATAATGCTCTCCGTGTCGCGCAAGCATGAGGGATACCCACTGTAGGGTTTGCAATATGTTCTTGGTTTGCTTATTGTCTGTGTTGCGTGAGTGATAGAAACACAAACACGGATAAGTGGGTTATGTCGTATGGGAATAAAGAGGACTTGATACTTTAATGCTATGGTTGGGTTTTACCTTAATGATCTTTAGTAGTTATGGATGTTTGCTAGAGTTCCAATCATAAGTGCATATGATCCAAGAAGAGAAAGTATGTTAGCTTATGCCTCTCCCTCATATAAAATTGCAATAATGATTATCGGTCTAGTTATCGATTGCCTAGGGACAAATAACTTTCTCGTGACAAAAAGTTCTCTACTAAAACTAACTTAGTTGTTTCTTTATCTAAACAGCCCCTAGTTTTTATTTACGCACTCTTTATTATCTTGCAAACCTATTGTAACACCCCCTTGTAATAAGCTCTGTGACACTCTGTTAAAACTGCTAAGTCATGATCATTTGCAGTGCCAAGTCATATGGGTTAATGATCCAATTCAAATTCACCTATGAAAATCAACTCAAATTCAAAAGTGAATTATAAAGTTGATCAAACACTGTTGGGAAAATGTTCATTAAATAGCAAATAATCCAGGAACATTTGTAAATTCATCATCAATAAAGTTGGAGTTAGATAAGTGACTCAAACAAGTTGAAGCAGCCCCAAAACAACAATATTAAATTCATTTAAAATCGATACTAAATCAAATGGCTTCCAAAACTGTTCAAACCACTTTTTGGTGAGAGCTAATATTGCATTGCGATATTCGGGCCAACTCCCACATTTTTCAAAAGTGCACAAGTGCCCTAACTATTTCAAAACAGAAAAGATTAAAAGAAAAAGAGAAAACAAAACAAAAAAAATAAAAACGAGGCACTGTGCACTGGGCCTTAGTGCACAGTGCCCCGAACCCCGGCCCAGCAGGCCCACTCACCTCTCTCCCTCGCGCTGTCGTTCTCCCGCTGGTCGAGCGCGCGCGCGCCGGCGCGGCGCCGACACTTCGCCGCCCACCGACGGAACAGGAGGCGGAGGGGATAAGGGCGAGGTCGAGCCGTCCTCGCTGGCCACCCCGTTCACTCTCCCCTCTCCTCCCTCGCTCCCTCCGCCCCTCGCTCCCTCCCAGATCCGGCCACCGAGCGCCGTCGTCGCCGCGTTCTCGACGTTGCCGCGGCCACCGGCCACCCTTCGTCAAGCCGACCAGCCAGCGAGCTCCGCCCCGCTCCTCTTCATCGCCTGGTGTCCTCCGTTTGAGCTGGGATGCAGCGAAGGCGGTGGATCGAGCTCCTCCTCGTCTTCGGCCTCTCCGGCGATCTCCGGCGTCCCCGACTCTCTGCGGCTACTAAGCTGACACCGGGCCACCTTGTGCCTTCTCGGTGAGCACATGCCCCTTTCCCCTCTCTCTCTGCTGCCGTTCGTCACCCGTAGCCGCTGCACCACTAGCACCCGCAAACGTCGCCGCCGTGGAGCTCGCCGCCGGCGATGCAGTCTGTGTCATGGCCGTGCGAGTGCAGGAACGTGCTCAGCACCTCTCCGCGGTCTCGATGCGACCAACCCCGTAGCTAGCTGAGCCCTGCCGCGACGGATCCGCGCTCACCCAAAATGCCTCGCCGCCGGCGACGACCTAGCGCTCGATTCCGGCCGTTTTAGCTCGCGCACATGCCATAGATCGACGCGGCACTTTTCCCTCGTTCGAACGCGACCAGCCCCGGCCGTTTTGGTGGCCTGTGGGCGAAACCCGACGGCGTCCGAGCCGCGCCGCCGCGATTTTTGGTCGCCGGCGCAACTCCGGCGCCGGCCGCCGACGTGGGCGCCACGTGGGACACCCCTGGGTCACTGCCAGTGGGTCCCATGGGCCCCGCTGACCACGTTGACCGTGGTCAACGCGCTGATGTGGCGGCGTAATGCCACTGACAGGTGGGCCCCGCGACTAATTAACCTAATTAAAGGTTTAATTAAATAGAAACTAATTAGATTAACCTAATGTCTCACTGACATGTGGGGTCCACCCCCTAATTAACCCTGGTAATTAAATTAATTCACTGGTTAAAGAAACAGAGGCTGACATGTGGGTCCCACTGGACCCACATGTCAGGTTTGACCCTGGTCAACCGCAGTTGACCTGCTGACGTCACTGTGACGCAATGCTGACGTCATAATTCATTTTCTGATAAATAAATAAATTCCAGAAATTCAAATAAACTTTAAAAATTAATAACTTTTAAACCGTAGCTCGGATCGAAAAAGTTAAAACATGAAAGTTGCTCAGAACGACGAGCCGAGTCTGATCGTGCCGTTTGTTTCTCCATCGGAACCCCCTACGTAGAAGAACTCATAACTCCGGACCCGAATCCGGTAGATGAATAGTGCACACACGTCGGATATTAAATCCTAGATTAATTCTAAAAAAATAACTAAAATGACTTAGATGCATATTTAGGCAACCTTGCACTGCATCATAGCATCACACGCACCGTATTGCATTTGTTTGCATTATGTTTACCTGTTTCTTCCCCCTCTTCTCTCTCGGTAGACCCCGACGTTGGCGTAGCTCCCGAGGCAGACGCAGCTCAGGAGTACGGCTACGTCCCCGACGATACCACTGAAGACCTTGCCCTTGCCCCCGAGCAAACATGCAAGCACCCCCATTTTGAGCATGCCTATATCGCCTACTCTCTTCTCTCTTATGCTTGCATTAGAACTGCTACTGCTACTGTTTTCCTATATCTGCTGCATAGCCTGATTATTGTACCCTGCCTTGTTACCTTACTGGTTATCCTAGACTGCTTAGTTTAGGCTGGGTAGAGACACGACAGAGACCCCCACTTGGTCCCAACTGCCCTGCTGGATATCAGAAGACCCGATCACCGGGATTGAAGACTAGACCCGGGCACAGCACATCACTTCCCCCTTAGTTGCCGACACTGCTGGGTTACTGTCGAGTGCCGAGGGTGATACCTCGTCAGCACTTCTGATGTTAACCTTGTAGGTTAGTTACTCGGTCATGGTAAGCAAGGGTGATTCCTCCTACACCACCCCCGATAACGACGTCGTCGCGCAACTCCTCAAGTGTGGACCTCGAGGGTGATTCCTCCTTCGTTCACCTTGATGATAACATCAGGTGGAGTTCCATCGAGGGTGATTCCTCAGGGCTCCCCTGGTGTCAGACACACAGTTACTGTTGATAAGTGGACTTGCACTAAACCATGATACTAAAGACGGGTCGGCCCTGAGGGGTACCCGCGCGAGCTTAACGCGAAGTGATGTGGAGTCGGGTTGACCTGGATGGTGCCCGCGAGATAACTACGAGGCGTGGCCGGGCATTCTTAGCCCTTGCCGCAAGTCCTCGAGACGGGGCGACGGGGTCACATCGATCGTGAGTCTCTGCTCGTTTCCGCGCGCTCCTAATCCACTACGGTTTGGATATATGATCCGAGGGGCCTCTGGCCCAATAGCACTAACCATCACGTGGGCATAGTATGGGCGTTCTGCGTCGTATACATCAGCCAAAGCTCTATTGACGTCAGCGAGGAGCGGCCCGTTTTGGATTGGACTGGGAATGCAACTGCGCTTGTATTAAGGGGTTGCTAGGTCTGCTTCCAAAACGTCCTCGCAACGTGCAGGGTTCCCGGGGCGAAGGCCCAAGACCCCCGGGGGCATAAGTTAGTCTGGCGTGCTGACCTCTCTTTAGAGCCTAGGTCGGGTTGCGGCGTGTTGCTTAGCCGAGGCCGGGCAGGACCCAGAAAAGTGTGTCCGGCCGGAGTTAAGCGAGCGTGGTGGGTAAGTTGGTGCACCCCTGCAGGGAAGAAACTTCTATCGATAGCCTGTCCTACGGTAACGGACACTCGGAGTTGTATCCCGATCGGTACAACTAGAACATGTGATGAGAACTGGATAATATGGCTCTGGGATTGCTTTCTCGCAGGGAGTCGAGAAAGGATCTCAGGTCGAGGTTGATGATACTACTACTACTGCTTTACATTATGTTCATCTGATCTCTTTTAATGCTGCAAGACTGTCGAAGATTGTTGAAGATGCTAGTCTTCGATAGGACTAGGCTTTCCCCCTCTATTCTGGCATTTCTGCAGCCCAGTCCACATATACAGCCATTCCTTTGACAATGTTGCATATGTAGTGTAGATCCTTGCTTGCTGAGTACTTCGGATGAGTACTCACGTTTGCTTTATTTTCTTTTTCCCCCATTTTCCATTTGATGCCACCAGACGACGGAGCCCCTGAGCCAGACGCCCCAGCCGATGACCAGTACTACTACCCGCCTGGCGAGTACTACTACTACGAGGAGCCGTTCGACGACCAGGAGTAGGATCGGAGGGTCCAGGGCAGGAGGCCTACGCCTTTCGATCGTAGTATTTTATTTTACCCCGCCTCTGTGAAGGCTTATCTCTCTCTCTGTAATATATCTGTACCCAGATATCTAATGCTTCCGCTGACGCTTGTATGCCATCAAGCTATGTATTCGAGCCCTCGAGGCCCTGGCTTGTAATATAAAGCTTGTATGACTTTATTTATGTTTTAGAGTTGTGTTGTGATATCTTCAAGTGGGTCCTTAGGCTTGATCGTGCGCATTTGCGTGTATGATTAGTGCACGATTAAGCCAGGGTCGTCACAGGTTGGTATCAGAGCCGACTGCCTCTAGGTATCCCCCTTCCCAATTCCTTGGCCGAAGTTGAGTCTAGTGGTCAAAAACTATTTTACTAACTTGGCTGTGTGGCTTACGGGCCCACGTCGCCAACTGGGTGGTATTAGGATCTTTTATTCCTCGTCTTTACTCTGGGATTCTAATCTCTCATCTATTCGGGTTTAATAAAATTTACTAACACCGACATTTAGGTTCTCGTTAATTTTATCCACCCGGAGAGCTGGATTCAGTGCGATTTCCCTGACGTTGATCTGATTAGTCTGATAATCATTTTCCTTTCCAATGTTTTGTTTAACCTTTCTTTCCGAGAACGGTTATACTTCTCATTGTCTTATGACAACCCTGAACTTCTCTGTTTCAGATGGATCGACTGTTTCCACCGCGGCCTACGACCCAGCTTGTGCTTCGTACTTGGTCTCGTGATGCCCCTGGATTTCCAGCTGTTCTGATCGCCCTCCTGAGTAGACTGGGTTACCGCTGGTATCCCGAGTACATGGTCTATGAGGTTTACCGCGAGTTCAACCAGGAACAGTACTATGCTGAAGTTCGGATTTATGATCAGCAGAACAACTCAGACACTGAGCTACATCTTTTTCACGGAATAGGCGTGACGATTGAGATGGCAGTACATGATGCCGCCTACTCTGCTGTCGCACGTCTCCGAGGAGAGCACAATGCTAACTTGGATGATACTGTGTTTCGGTACATTCCGTATGCACCTGTTGGAGATGCTACTGGATTTTACACAACTATCTGTGCCCCGTACGAGTCTCGACGCTACGACCCGCAGGTTCTGATTCAGTGCACTCAGGCTCTGGATCGCACTGTTCGGGCTCTTGCCGTCGAGTTGTTCGCCACTCGAGCACGCTACTACGAGGCAATGACACAGTTGCTACCAGCTGTTCGTGCAGGGATACATCCGGAGTATATTCTTTACCCACGCAGGACCGAGATGCCGCCAGGTATTGATTGGCCTGCAGTGGGAGGTCACACGCCTGCACGTGGACCTCTTCTTACAGTTCGAGACCGGGTTCTGCATCAGAGTGCACATGGAGCACAGGATCCTGCCGCGATGAACATTCGTCGCCTGCACTTGCAGTTACCCCGTTTCAGTGGTTTTCTCCGACGCTGATGTAGCCTTTGCTATGTCACGTTGTGTACTTCCTTACCGCGTGCCTGCGTGCCGCCTAGTGTGTCTTTAGATTTTCAATTTGCGCCGTTATGCTGCCCGATTTTAACCGACTGTGTATGGATCTGTACGTCTTAATGACTACTTTAAGCATCTATTGCACTCTTTCAATAATGTCGAGTTACCTCATGTTTATTGTTAAACACTTGCATAAGCTATCGCTGAAATACCCCTGTTGGAATAGCAGGATGGCTGACAACAACCCGCCACCGCCGCCACCACCTGATTACATGGCAGCGATGATGCAACATTTTGAACTCAACCGCCAGTTTATGACGGGGATTATGCAGCAATTCCCTCGTCCTGATGCTAATCAGCAGCAACCATCCATTACCTTACCAGAGTTCATGAGGCTCAGTCCATCATTTTTCCGCAACACAGTCAACCCACTGGATGCAGATGACTGGCTGCGTGACATCTCTCATGAGATGGAGTCTGCTGGTGTCGCCGAAGTTAACTATGTCACTTTTGCGACCTATCTTCTGAAGGGTCCCGCAACTCAATGGTGGGCCACCCACCGACAGACTCTGCCGCCTGGTACTGTCGTCACTTGGGCAGAGTTTAAAATTGCTTTCCGAGCCCGCTACATTCCTGTAGCTGTCATAGCTAGGAAGAAGGCTGAGTTCCGTAGCCTTGTCCAAGGAAACAAGACTGTGGAAGTCTATCAGCGTGAGTTTCTAGACTTATCTCGCTACGCTGAAGAGGACATTCCTACTGATGAACGCAGACAGGAGAAGTTTCGTGAAGGACTGCACCATGACATTCAGTTAGCCCTTCTTGTTCAAGACTATCCTGATTTCGCCACCTTGGTGAATAAGGCTATCATGGTTGAAACTGGACTTAAGAAGCATAAGGAAGCGTCCAGACGCACCCGTGAGTCGGGCTCATCTTCGGGCTCGTCTTCCCAGAAGCGACGCATCTGGTTTCCCCAAGGCATGTTCCGTTCAGCAGCTCCTGCGAACAGGCCCTCTTATGCTGCACCACGCCTGCCACCTCCACCACCGAGGCAGCCTCTGCCAGCTCCAGCACCTCGAGCTCCAGCACCTCGTCCTGACAGCGGACTATGCCTCAAGTGTGGCAAGCCAGGTCACCGTGCTAGAGATTGTTCTCAGAATCAGAATCAACTGGCTCTTCCTTCAGCTGGCTGTGGAATTGGCTGTGGTATTCCTCAACAGCGCAACTATAATGCCAGACCTTCTTATGGTCGTGGGCAGAGCTACCACGTCAACATGTCTGAAGCTCCAGTTCAACCAGATACTGTGATGGGTACACTTCTCGTAAATTCAGTACCAGCATCTGTTTTATTTGATTCAGGAGCATCGCATTCATTCATGTCGGAAGACTTTGCATTCATGCATGGCGTTAAGTGCGACAACCTGCATCATCCATTAGGAGTTGATACTCCCGCGGGTAGATGCCGAGCCTCCCTGTTCAGCCCCGAAGTTACTATTGAAATTGAGGGGTTGAAGTTTCAGGCACTCCCAATTATCTTGAGCTCTTCCAAGATTGATCTTATTTTGGGAATGGATTGGTTGAAGGCTCATTACGCCTCAATCAACTGTGCCACTAAAGTTGTACACCTCTTGCACCCATCGAACGAGATGGTGAACTATCAAGCTCACCTTACCCAGAACGCTGAGGCTCAAATTTATGCCTTGAACGCGTTGAATGCTTCTCGACTTGATGGGATTGAGAACATCCCAGTGGTCTGTGACTTCCCGGATGTTTTTCCAGAAGAACTTCCAGGAATACCCCCTGCTAGGGCTGTCGAGTTCATCATCGACTTGAAGCCTGGCACCACTCCTATTGCGAAGCGTCCCTACAAGATGCCTCCGCACCACCTCATCGAGCTTAAGGAGGAAATTGATAAATCCTTAAGGAAGGGTTTCATTCGCCCTAGTTCCTCTGCATGGGGAGCACCGTCTCTTTTCGTCAAGAAGAAAGATGGAACGAATAGGTTGGTACAAGATTATCGTCCAATCAACCAGGCAACTATCCAGAATAAATATCCACTTCCTCGGATCAACGATTTATATGACCAACTCGCAGGATCTTCGGTGTTTTCTAAACTCGACTTAAGGTTGGGTTATCACCAGATCTGTGTCCGCGAAGAGGATATTCCAAAGACTGCATTCGTTACTCGTTATGGCTCTTACGAGCATACAGTCATGTCGTTTGGTTTAACAAACGCTCCGGCTACATTCTCCCGCCTAATGAATTACATATTCATGGATTACCTCGAGAAATTCGTCGTGGTATATCTGGATGATATTCTGGTTTATTCGAAGAACAAAGAAGAACATGCTGAGCACCTTCGCCATGTTCTTGAGAGACTTCGAGAGCACCAATTATATGCCAAGTATTCTAAGTGCGAATTCTGGCTTTCTGAGGTAACCTACCTTGGACATGTCATCTCCAAGGATGGTATCGCAGTTAACCCGGAGCGAGTTCAGGCTATTCTTGACTGGACCCCTCCGAAGAATGTCAAACAAGTCAGAAGTTTCCTCGGGCTTGCAAGTTATTGCCGCCGTTTCATCGAGAATTTCTCCAAGATTGCCAAGCCCCTGACTAATCTGCTTAACAAAGGCGTTAAGTTTGAGTGGACAGACAAATGTCAGGAAAGCTTCCAGACCCTCAAGGACAAGTTGACTTCTGCTCCAGTCCTTGCTCCTCGAGACTCTCGCAAAGATTTTGTGATCTTCTGCGATGCCTCTCGCCAAGGACTAGGTTGTGTCCTAATGCAAGAGCGAAGAGTTATTGCTTATGCTTCGCGACAACTGCGTCCACATGAAGAGAATTACCCAGTGCATGACCTCGAACTTGCTGCTGTCATTTATGCTTTGAAGCAGTGGCGTCATTACCTCCTTGGTAATCGGTGTGAGATTTACACCAATCATCAGAGCTTGAAGTACTTATTCACTCAACCGGAACTTAATCTTCGTCAACAGCGTTGGTTGGAAACAATCACCGATTATGACTGTGGAATTTCATACACTCCCGGCAAAGCTAATGTGATGACTAATGCCTTGAGCCGCAAGTCATACTGTAGTAACCTCATGGTTAAACAAGCTCAGCCCCAGCTATATGAAGAATTGCGCAAGCTGAACCTCTGTATCATCCTCAAGGTTCTCTTAATAACCTTGTGATACAACCAGATCTTGAGAAAGCTGTCAAGATTGCGCAGTCTAAAGACGCTGAAATCGGTCTAATGAAGAAAGAGCTTCACCTTCAAAAGTACAGGGATTTCTCGATTGCTGAAGATGGAACCTTGTACTTCCGAGACCACATTGTAGTACCTCGCTTCGAGCTGATGACTGACAAAGTCATGAAGGAGGCCCATGATACACCGCTATCTATCCATCCGGGTAGTACCAAGATGTATCGAGATCTTTGTCAAAGGTACTGGTGGTCTAGGATGAAGCAAGATATTGCTCGTTATGTTGCCGAGTGTGACGTTTGTCGTCGCGTGAAGGCAGAACATCAAAAACCTGCTGGAATTCTGCAACCGCTCCCTATTCCTCTATGGAAGTGGGATAAAGTGCAAATGGACTTCATCACTGGTCTTCCCAAGTCTCAGAAGGGTCACGATGCTATTCTTGTCGTCGTTGACCAACTTTCCAAGGTTGCACACTTTCTGCCAGTTAAGGAGACTATTACTGCTAGTCAGTTAGCAGAGCTATATATCTCCAGAATTGTTTCACTCCATGGTATTCCCAAGGAAATCAGTTCAGACCGTGGCAGCATTTTCACTGGCCATTTCTGGGAAAGATTCCAGAAAGCAATGGGAACTCATATTACCTGGAGTTCAGCTTATCATCCCCAATCCCAAGGACAAGTTGAGCGCGTTAATCAAGTGCTTGAAGATATGCTTCGAGCCTGTGTTATATCCTTCGGTAAGAAATGGGAGGAATCTCTTCCGTATGCCGAGTTCTCTTATAACAACAGCTATCAAGCCAGCTTGAAATGGCCCCCTTTGAGGTTCTTTATGGTCGTAAATGTCGAACCCCTCTGAATTGGTCAGAAACTGGGGAACGACCTCTTGTTGGACCAGACATAATTCAGCATGCCGAAGAACAAGTCCGAATTGTCCGGGAGAATCTCAAAGCAGCTCAAGACCGTCAAAAGAGTAATTATGATCGCAAGCGATGGGGTGTGATCTATCAACCTGGTGATCAAACCTATCTTCGTGTCACTCCAATGAAGGGCACCCGTCGTTTCGGAATCAAGGGCAAGCTAGCTCCTCGCTATATTGGTCCTTTCCACATCGTGGCTAGACGTGGACAGGTGGCATATCAATTGGAGTTGCCACCGCAATTCTTCCACATTCATAATGTCTTCCACGTGTCGCAACTTCGTAAGTGCTTCAAGGAATCCCCGCACCGTGCAGTGGATCATGAGATGCTCGAGCTACAAGATGATCTTTCCTATAAGGAGCATCCGATCCGCATCCTCGACGAAGCTGAACGTTGAACTCGTCAGAAGACGACCAAGTTCCTAAAAGTGCAGTGGTCGAATCACACTGAAGATGAAGCCACTTGGGAACGTGAGGATCATCTTCGGGAAGAATATCCCGGACTCTTTCCTTCTACCTCCTAAATTCTCGGGAGGAGAATTTCTTTTAGAGGAGGAGAACTTGTAACACCCCCTTGTAATAAGCTCTGTGACACTCTGTTAAAACTGCCAAGTCATGATCATTTGCAGTGCCAAGTCATATGGGTTAATGATCCAATTCAAATTCACCTCTGAAAATCAACTCAAATTCAAAAGTGAATTATAAAGTTGATCAAACACTGTTGGGAAAATGTTCATTAAATAGCAAATAATCCAGGAACATTTGTAAATTCATCATCAATAAAGTTGGAGTTAGGTAAGTGACTCAAACAAGTTGAAGTAGCCCCAAAACAGCAATATTAAATTCATTTAAAATCGATACTAAATCAAATGGCTTCCAAAACTGTTCAAACCACTTTTTGGTGAGAGCTAATATTGCATTGCGATATTCGGGCCAACTCCCACATTTTTCAAAAGTGCACAAGTGCCCTAACTATTTCAAAACAGAAAAGATTAAAAGAAAAAGAGAAAACAAAACAAAAAAAATAAAAACGAGGCACTATGCACTGGGCCTTAGTGCACAGTGCCCCGAACCCCGGCCCAGCAGGCCCACTCACCTCTCTCCCTCGCGCTGTCGTTCTCCCGCTGGTCGAGCGCGCGCGCGCCGGCACAGCGCTGACACGTCGCCGCCCACCGACGGAACAGGAGGCGGAGGGGATAAGGGCGAGGTCGAGCCGTCCTCCCTGGCCACCCCGTTCACTCTCCCCTCTCCTCCCTCACTCCCTCCGCCCCTCGCTTCCTCCTAGATCCGGCCACCGAGCGCCGTCGTCGCCGCGTTCTCGACGTTGCCGCGGCCACCGGCCACCCTTCGTCAAGCTGACCAGCCAGCGAGCTCCGCCCCGCTCCTCTCCATCGCCTGGTGTCCTCCGTTCGAGCTGGGGTGCAGCGAAGGCGGTGGATCGAGCTCCTCCTTGTCTTCGGCCTCTCCGGCGATCTCCGGCATCCCCGACTCTCTGCGGCTACTAAGCTGACACCGGGCCACCTTGTGCCTTCCCGGTGAGCACATGCCCCTTTCCCCTCTCTCTCTGCTGTCGTTCGTCACCCGTAGCCGCTGCACCACTAGCACCCGCAAACGTCGCCGCCGTGGAGCTCGCCGCCGGCGATGCAGTCTGTGTCATGGCCGTGCGAGTGCAGGAACGTGCTCAGCACCTCTTCGCGGTCTCGATGCGACCAACCCCGTAGCTAGCTGAGCCCTGCCGCGACGGATCCGCGCTCACCCGAAATGCCTCGCCGCCGGCGACGACCTAGCGCTCGATTCCCGCCGTTTTAGCTCGCGCACATGCCATAGATCGACGCGGCACTTTTCCCTCGTTCGAACGCGACCAGCCCCGGCCGTTTTGGTGGCCTGTGGGCGAAACCCGACGGCGTCCGAGCCGCGCCGCCGTGATTTTTGGTCGCCGGCGCAACTCCGGCGCCGGCCGCCGACGTGGCCGCCACGTGGGACACCCCTGGGTCACTGCCAGTGGGTCCCATGGGCCCCGCTGACCACGTTGACCGTGGTCAACGCGCTGACGTGGCGGCGTAATGCCACTAACAGGTGGGCCCCGCGACTAATTAACCTAATTAAAGGTTTAATTAAATAGAAACTAATTAGATTAACCTAATGTCTCACTGACATGTGGGGTCCACCCCCTAATTAACCCTGGTAATTAAATTAATTCACTGGTTAAAGAAACAGAGGCTGACATGTGGGTCCCACTGGACCCACATGTCAGGTTTGACCCTGGTCAATCGCAGTTGACCTGCTGACATCACTGTGACGCAATGCTGACGTCATAATTCATTTTCTGATAAATAAATAAATTCCAAAAATTCAAATAAACTTTAAAAATTAATAACTTTTAAACCGTAGCTTGGATCGAAAAAGTTAAAACATGAAAGTTGCTCAGAACGACAAGCCGAGTCTGATCGTGCCGTCTGTTTCTCCATCGGAACCCCCTACGTAGAAGAACTCGTAACTCTGGACCCGAATCCGGTAGATGAATAGTGCACACACGTCGGATATTAAATCCTAGATTAATTCTAAAAAAATAACTAAAATGACTTAGATGCATATTTAGGCAACCTTGCACTGCATCATAGCATCACACGCACCGTATTGCATTTGTTTGCATTATGTTTACCTGTTTCTTCCCCCTCTTCTCTCTTGGTAGACCCCGACGTTGGCGTAGCTCCCGAGGCAGACGCAGCTCAGGAGTACGGCTACGTCCCCGACGATACCACTGAAGACCTTGCCCTTGCCCCCGAGCAAACATGCAAGCACCCCCATTTTGAGCATGCCTATATCGCCTACTCTCTTCTCTCTTATGCTTGCATTAGAACTGCTACTGCTACTGTTTTCCTATATCTGCTGCATAGCCTGATTATTGTACCCTGCCTTGTTACCTTACTGGTTATCCTAGACTGCTTAGTTTAGGCTGGGTAGAGACACGACAGAGACCCCCACTTGGTCCCGACTGCCCTGCTGGATATCAGAAGACCCGATCACCGGGATTGAAGACTAGACCCGGGCACAGCACATCACTTCCCCCTTAGTTGCCGACACTGCTGGGTTACCGTCGAGTGCCAAGGGTGATACCTCGTCAGCACTTCTGATGTTAACCTTGTAGGTTAGTTACTCGGTCGTGGTAAGCAAGGGTGATTCCTCCTACACCACCCCCGATAACGACGTCGTCGCGCAACTCCTCAAGTGTGGACCTCGAGGGTGATTCCTCCTTCGTTCACCTTGATGATAACATCAGGTGGAGTTCCATCGAGGGTGATTCCTTAGGGCTCCCCTGGTGTCAGACACACAGTTACTGTTGATAAGTGGACTTGCACTAAACCATGATACTAAAGACGGGTCGGCCCTGAGGGGTACCCGCGCGAGCTTAACGCGAAGTGATGTGGAGTCGGGTTGACCTGGATGGTGCCCGCGAGATAACTATGAGGCGTGGCCGGGCATTCTTAGCCCTTGCCGCAAGTCCTCGAGATGGGGCGACGGGGTCACATCGATCGTGAGTCTCTGCTCGTTTCCGAGCGCTCCTAATCCACTACGGTTTGGATATATGATCCGAGGGGCCTCTGGCCCAATAGCACTAACCATCACGTGGGCATAGTATGGGCGTTCTGCGTCGTATACATCAGCCAAAGCTCTATTGACGTCAGCGAGGAGCGGCCCGTTTTGGATTGGACTGGGAATGCAACTGCGCTTGTATTAAGGGGTTGCTAGGTCTGCTTCCAAAACGTCCTCGCAACGTGCAGGGTTCCCGGGGCGAAGGCCCAAGACCCCCGGGGGCATAGGTTAGTCCGTCGTGCTGACCTCTCTTTAGAGCCTAGGTCGGGTTGCGGCGTGTTGCTTAGCCGAGGCCGAGCAGGACCCAGAAAAGTGTGTCCGGCCGGAGTTAAGCGAGCGTGGTGGGTAAGTTGGTGCACCCCTGCAGGGAAGAAACTTCTATCGATAGCCTGTCCTACGGTAACGGACACTCGGAGTTGTATCCCGATCGGTACAACTAGAACATGTGATGAGAACTGGATAATATGGCTCTGGGATTGCTTTCTCGCAGGGAGTCGAGAAAGGATCTCAGGTCGAGGTTGATGATACTACTACTACTGCTTTACATTATGTTCATCTGATCTCTTTTAATGCTGCAAGGCTGTCGAAGATTGTTGAAGATGCTAGTCTTCGATAGGACTAGGCTTTCCCCCTCTATTCTGGCATTTCTGCAGCCCAGTCCACATATACAGCCATTCCTTTGACAATGTTGCATATGTAGTGTAGATCCTTGCTTGCTGAGTACTTCGGATGAGTACTCACGTTTGCTTTATTTTCTTTTCCCCCCATTTTCCATTTGATGCCACCAGACGACGGAGCCCCTGAGCTAGACGCCCCAGCCGACGACCAGTACTACTACCCGCCTGGTGAGTACTACTACTACGAGGAGCCGTTCGACGACCAGGAGTAGGATCGGAGGGTCCAGGGCAGGAGGCCTACGCCTTTCGATCGTAGTATTTTATTTTACCCCGCCTCTGTGAAGGCTTATCTCTCTCTCTCTGTAATATATCTGTACCCAGATATCTAATGCTTCCGCTGACGCTTGTATGCCATCGAGCTATGTATTCGAGCCCTCGAGGCCCTGGCTTGTAATATAAAGCTTGTATGACTTTATTTATGTTTTAGAGTTGTGTTGTGATATCTTCAAGTGAGTCCTTAGGCTTGATCGTGCGCATTTGCGTGTATGATTAGTGCACGATTAAGCCAGGGTCGTCACACCTATTCTATCACACCTACAAAGTACTTCTAGTTTCATACTTGTTCTAGGTAAAGTGAACGTTAAGCGTGCGTAGAGTTGTATCGGTGGTCGATAGAACTTGAGGGAATATTTGTTCTACCTTTAGCTCCTTGTTGGGTTCGACACTCTTAATTATCGAAAAAGGCTACAATTGATCCCCTATACTTGTGGGTTATCAAGACCTTTTTCTGGCGCCGTTGCCGGGGAGCAATAGCGTGGGATGAATATTCTCGTGTGTGCTTGTTTGCTTTATCACTAAGTAGATTTTATTTGCTGTTCTAAGTTGATCTCTATCTTTAGTTATGGATATGGAACACGAAATACCAAAAAAAATAGGTTTACTTGCTACTCATGGAGATGGGGAACCTCCTAAAACCCTCGATGCTCATTATGTGAAAGATATTATGCACTACTTTAATAATCCTGAGAAAACCCCATTCAATTATATAATGGGAGACACGTTGGATCAACGTGAATACTTTAGGGATTACCGCTTGACTCAAAAAGGGAAACTGTTATGGGATCATATACATATGTTGCATTGGTATGCTCATGAACTATGCTTGAGATATGATTATACTTGTTGCTCTAGGATGAAGGCTCCACACCTTCCCTTTTCATGCAAATTTAATGATAATAAAACCTTGGCTTCTTATGCTAATGGTATTTATGATTACTATGGTGTGGAACGAATAGAAGAATTCGTTGCTTTTAAGGGTGCTTATGAAATTGAATCTTTGTTTGAAAAGTATGAAGCTTTTGATGATGATGTTTATAGACCTGAAATTTTTGCTATACTTAAATATTTCTATGAGAATTATGAATATAATTCCGTTATTGATGCGTTTATTGAGAAGGTCTCCGCTGTCCAAGAAGAGACTACTATTTTGCAGAAAACTATGGAAGAAGAAATTGATGACACTGTGAGCTCATTAGATGAAAAAGATGATGAGGAGAGCGAAGAACAAAAGGAGGAAGAGCGGATTGATCACCCGTGCCTACCTTCTAATGAGAGCAACTCTTCAACTCATACATTGTTTAATTTCCCTTCGTGCTTACCGAAGGATGATTGCTATGATAATTGCTATGATCCCTTTGATTCATTTGAAATATCCCTTTTTGATGAACTTGATGCTTGCTATGCTTGTGGCCATGATGCCAATATGAATTATGCTTATGGAGATGAACTTGCTATAGTTCCTTATGTTAAGAATGAAATTGTTTCTATTGCACCCATGCATGATAGTCCTATTATCTTTTTGAATTCTCCCAACTATACCATATCGGAGAAGTTTGCGCTTATTAAGGACTATATCGATGGGTTGCGTTCTACTATTGCACATGATGATTTTGATAAATACAATATGCATGTGCTTGCTGCTCCTACTTGCAATTATTATGAGAGAGGAACTACATCTCCGCCTCTCTATGTTTCCAATACGATAAAATTGCAAGAAACTCTTTATACTATGCATTGGCCTTTACTTTGTGTGCATGAATTGTTCTTTTATGACATGCCAATGCATAGGAAGAGAGTTAGACTTCGTTGTTGCATCATATATGTTGCTTTGTGCTCACTACTAAAATACAAATCATTGTTAATTAAAATTGGCTTTGATATACCTTGGGATCCGGGTGGATCCATTACTTGAGCACTATATGCCTAGCTTAATGGCTTTAAAGAAAGCGATGCCAGGGAGACAACCCGGAAGTTTTAGAGAGTCATTTATTTCTGTTGAGTGCTTTTATAAAGTTTAAAAACAAAAAAATAAAGAGGGGAACCTAAAACTTTTTCAAAAATAAAAGTGAAAGTGAGAGAGACGAGCATTGTTAAAGTGGGAGCATGCCTTGAACTTTGTTCATGCCCATGGAAACTTTGTGAATCTTAATTACAGAAAATTTTCAACAAAAAATAATTACCCCCTTGTATAAATCCATTGTATTATAAAAATAATGTGCCAAGATTTGCCTTTAGGATGATTAGATTGCTTGTTTGGTTTGTACGGTGCAAAAATAGAAACTTTCGCTGTAGTGCGTGATTTAATTTTTTTTACTGGAAAGTCAAACACTTCTGAAACTTTTTGAACAGTACTTCTATACAAATTGTTTATTTTTTCTTAATTTTTCATAATTTTTTAATTTTTCAGAATTTTTGGAGTTACAGAAGTATGGTAGATGTTCAGATTGCTACAGACTGTCCTGTTTTTGACAGATTCTGTTTTTGATGCATTGTTTTGCTCGTTTTGATGAAACTATCAATTTTATCGGTGGTATAAGCCATGGAGAAGTTATAATACAGTAGCTACAATGCAAAAATAAAATATGAATAAGTTTTCAACAGTACTTAAACTGGTGATTTGTTTTATTATACAACGGATCTCACGAGGGTTTTGTTAAGTTTTGTGTGATTGAAGTTTTCAAGTTTTGGGTGAGATCACGATGGATGAAGGAATAAGGAGTGGAAAGAGCCTAAGCTTGGGGATGCACGAGGCACCCCAAGGTAATATTCAAGGACTCCCAAGCAACTAAGCTTGGGGATGCCCCGGAAGGCATCCCCTATTTCTTCTAACGATCATCGGTAATTTTACTTGGAGCTATATTTTTATTTGTCACATGATATGCGTAAATCTTGGAGCGTCTTGTGCTTTTTATTTTTATTTTAGTAATGCACCATGCTGGTATGAGATAGTCCTTGGTTGATTTATAGAATGCTTCATGCACTTCACTTATATCTTTTGAGTATGGCTTTATAGAATGCTTCATGTGCTTCACTTATATCATTTGAAGTTTGGATTGCCTGTTTCTCTTCACATAGAAAATCGCCATTTGTAGAATGCTCTTTTGCTTCACTTATATTTGTTAGAGCGTGGGCATATCTTTTGTAGAAAGAATTAAACTCTCATGCTTCACTTATATCTATTTAGAGAGTTGACAGGAATTGGTCATTCACATGGTTAGTCATTAAATCCTACATAAAACTTGTAGATCACTGAATATGATATGTTTGATTCCTTGCAATAGTTTTGCGATATAAAAATTGTGATATTAGAGTCATGCTAGTGAGTAATTGTGGACTGGTAGAAATACTTGTGTTAAGGTTTGTGATTCCCGAAGCATGCACGTATGGTGAACCGTTATGTGATGAAGTCGGAGCATGATTTATTTTTTGATTGTCTTCCTTATGAGTGGTGGTCGGGGACGAGCGATGGTCTTTTCCTACCAATCTATCCCCCTAGGAGCATGCACGTAGTACTTTGTTTCGATAGCTAATAGACTTTTGCAATAAGTATGTGAGTTCTTTATGACTAATGTTGAGTCCATGGATTATACGCACTCTCACCCTTCCATCATTGCTAGCCTCTTCGGTACCGTGCATTGCCCTTTCTCACCTCGAGAGTCGGTGCAAACTTTGCCGGTGCGTCCAAACCCTGTGATATGATACGCTCTGTCACACATAAGCCTCCTTATATCTTCCTCAAAACATCCACCATACCTACCTATCATGGCATTTCCATAGCCATTCCGAGATATATTGCCATGCAACTTCCATCATCATCATATACATGACTTAAGCATTCATTGTCATATTGCTTTGCAAGATCGTAAGATAGCTAGCATGATATTTCCATGGCTTGTCCGTTTTTTGGTATCGTTGCTATGCTAGATCATTGCACATCCTGGTACATCGCCAGAGGCATTCATATAGAGTCATATTGTTCTAGATATCGAGTTGTAATATTGAGTTGTAAGTAAATAAAAGTGTGATGATCATCATTATTAGAGCATTGTCCCAGGTGAGGAAAGGATGATGGAGACTATGATTCCCCCACAAGTCGGGATGAGACTCCGGACGAAAAAAAAGAGGCAAAAAAGAAGAAGAGAGAGAGCCAAAAAAACACAAAAAAAATGAGAGAAAAAGAGAGAAGGGGCAATGCTACTATCCTTTTACCACACTTGTGCTTCAGAGTAGCACCATGTTCTTCATATAGAGAGTCTCTTGAACTATCACTTTCATATACTAGTGGGAATTTACATTATAGAACTTGGCTTGTATATTCCGATGATGGGCTTCCTCAAATGCCTGAGGTCTTCATGAGCAGGCAAGTTGGATGCACACCCACTTAGTTTCATTTGTGAGCTTTCATACACTTATAGCTCTAGTGCGTCCGTTGCATGGCAATCCCTACTCCTCGCATTGACATCAATTGATGGGCATCTCCATAGCCCGTTGATTAGCTGCGTCGATGTGAGACTTTCTTCCTTTTTGTCTTCTCCACACAACCTCCACCATCATATTCTATTCCACCTATAGTGCTATATCCATGGCTCACGCTCATGTATTACGTGAAAGTTGAAAAGGCTTGAGAACATTAAAAGTATGAAACAATTGCTTGGCTTGTCATCGGGGTTGTGCATGATGAAATACTTTGTGTGATGAAGATGGAGCATAGCCAGACTATATAATTTTGTAGGGATAACTTTCTTTGGCCATGCTATTTTGAGAAGATATGGTTGCTTTATTAGTATGCTTGAAGTATTATTGTCTTAATGTCAAATGATAGACTATTGCTTTGAATCACTCGTGTCTTAATATTCATGCCATGATTAGATTATATGATCAAGATTATGCTAGGTAGCATTCCACATCAAAAATTATCTTTTTTATCATTTACCTATTCGAGAACGAGCAGGAATTAAGCTTGGGGATGCTGATACGTCTCCGTCATATCTATAATTTTTTATTGTTCCATGCCAATATTCTACAACTTTTACATACTTTTGGCAACTTTTTATACTATTTTTGGGACTAACATATTGATCCAGTGCCCAGTGCCAGTTCCTGTTTGTTCCATGTTTTTTGTTTCGCAGAAAATCCATATCAAACGGAGTCCAAACGGGATAAAAACTTATGGATTTTTTTTTGGAATATATGTGATTTTTGGGAAAAAGAACCAACGTGAGACGATGCCCGAGGGGGCCACAAGGACGGGGGGCGCGCCCTAGGGGGTAGGGCGCGCCCTGGACCCTTGTGGTCACCCCGTAAGGCGGTTGGTGCTCTTCTTTCGCCGCAAGAAAGCTAATATCCGGATAAAAATTGTGTAAAAATGTCAGCCCAATCAGAGTTACGGATCTCCGGGAATTTAAGAAACGGTGAAAGGCCAGAATCTGGGAGCGCAGAAACAGAAGGAAACAGAGAGAGAGATCCAATCTCGGAGGGGCTCTCGCCCCTCCGCCGCCATGGAGGCCATGGACCAGAGGGGAAACCCTTCTCCCATCTAGGGGGAAGGTCAAGGAAGAAGAAGAAGGAGGGGGCTCTCTCCCCCTCTCTCCCGGTGGCGTCGGAACGCCGCCGGGGCCATCATCGTGACAACGATCTACACCAACAACTTCACCGCCGTCATCACCAACTCTCTCCCCCTCTATGCAGCGGTGTAACACCTCTTCTCCCCGCTGTAATCTCTACTTAAACATCGTGCTCAATGCTATATATTATTTTCCAATGATGTATGGCTATCCTATGATGTTTGAATAGATCCATTTTGTCCTATGGGTTCATTGATGATCGTGATTGGTTTGAGTTGCATGTTTTATTATTGGTGCTGTCCTATGGTGCTCTCCGTGTCGCGCAAGCGTGAGGGATACCCACTGTAGGGTTTGCAATATGTTCATGGTTTGCTTATTGTCTGTGTTGCGTGAGTGATAGAAACACAAACACGGATAAGTGGGTTATGTTGTATGGGAATAAAGAGGACTTGATACTTTAATGCTATGGTTGGGTTTTACCTTAACGATCTTTTGTAGTTATGGATGTTTGCTAGAGTTCCAATCATAAGTGCATATGATCCAAGAAGAGAAAGTATGTTAGCTTATGCCTTTCCCTCATATAAAATTGCAATAATGATTACCGGTCTAGTTATCGATTGCCTAGGGACAAATAACTTTCTCGTGACAAAAAGCTCTCTACTAAAACTAACTTAGTTGTTTCTTTATCTAAACAGCCCCTAGTTTTTATTTACGCACTCTTTATTATCTTGCAAACCTATCCTATCACACCTACAAAGTACTTCTAGTTTCATACTTGTTCTAGGTAAAGTGTACGTTAAGCATGCGTAGAGTTGTATCGGTGGTCGATAGAACTTGAGGGAATATTTGTTCTACCTTTAGCTCCTCGTTGGGTTCGACACTCTTACTTATCGAAAATGGCTACAATTGATCCCCTATACTTATGGGTTATCACCCCCGTCGACGCCGCCCGCGCCGGCCTCGACCCCGCCATCGTCGCCCCGGCCGCCGGCCGCCCGCGCCCTCCTCCCCGACGCCGCCCGCGCCGGCCACGACCCCACCATCGCCGGCCGCCATAGCCTAGCTCGAGCTCGCCGGCCCGTTGTGAGCTCGCCGCCCCCTCAATCGATACGGCTATTTTTTTTCACTAGATGTTTGTGATTATGCTTAATTGTAGATGAATGTATACATGTATGTATGTAAATTGTAGCTATGCCCGATGTTTGTGATATGCTTAATTGTAACTATGCAAAATTTCACTAGATGTTTGTGATATACATTTAAAAAAAAATCTTTATATGTATGTATACAATGTATGTACATATATATGTATTTGTAGATATATGAATGGTGGAATTTGCATAGATTAATTGTTTCTTTTTTACTTGCTATTTTTTTTCTTCTGTTTTTTAGTTTTTTTTATACTTTTAATGTTGTATCATATGTATAGTATAATAAAAATTTGCATAGGAAAAAGTTGACCATATGTATATATAGTATATATATAGAAAAAATTTGCATGGAAAAAAGTTGAGGAATTTTGACCAAGCATAGAAAAAAGTTGACCGTCTATTAAAAATATTTTAATGTTAATATCTTAATGTTGTATTTGCAAAAGTTTGTTATGTATTTGCAAAATCAAGTGAAAAAGAATTACAAAAATCACAATCAACCATTTAAAAAAAGTTAAATTTGCATAGATCGAATTTGCAAAAGTTAAATTTTCACTAGATGTTTGTGATATACATTTTTTTCACTAGATGATTAGATGTATAGAAAAAAGTTAAGGAATCACAATCCAAGCATTTAAAAAATGTTAAATTTGCATAGAATTTGTTCTCGACGTCAACGATGCCCGGCCCGCATCCTCGTCGTCGACTCGTTCGCGACGACGTCCTGCTTCAAAGGCGCCATGTCCGGGACTGGGCTCCGCCGGGCTGACACTGGGAGGTGCTACCTTCAGGGGCGCGCAACTTGGTAAGGAACCCGGGTCCCGTCGTCGACCTGGAGCTTCTTTGGTGCCGGGCGCGTGGGCCACATTCGGTGCGGAGGCTGGCGTCCCCCGCGGAGGTGGTACGTCACCGTGTCAGGGAGGAGGACAAGCACGTCCGTCGCTACATGGTTGCGTTGGACGTCTGGTTCTCCAATACCTGGCAGGTTCTTCAGGGATCTCACCCGAGCTATATATGATCCCGTGATCGTTCCTTCTCTTTGGGTGTCCACCGCGAGTGATGTTAGCTAGTGATGTTATATATATGATCATATTCGAGATGTATTAGTGATAATACTCGAGATGTATTCGAGATTCTATTCGATAATATTCGAGACGATGTATTCGAGATTATATCCGATGATGCATATTATCTGGATTATTCGAGATACGATATATTAGTGATATTATTCGAGATGGATATTATCTACTATGATTCAGTTTTTCCTTATTGATTGCATGCATTCTAATTTGAATACTAAATTGTTTTATCTTTCTTCTGGATTAGTTAAATAAAAGCTATGGACAATACCGGCAGAGAAGGAGAAGAGGCCCTGTTCGAGATCATACGCTCCCCGAGACCAGATGAGAATGAAGAAGATGACGGCTCGCAATATCTGAACAATACCGGTGATGGTATGATGTTCGATGAAGACGAACAAATAGATGAAGTCCAGAACATGCTTGACGAAGGAAATGTTGTTCTTCAAATAACAAAGACAGGCGAGGTATATTTATATAAGGCATCTGGTGATCATCACATGTTTTAATTGATTTGTATATATATTAACGAATCGATCTTTCTTCTTTTAGCCCTCTGGATCCAGCAAATCTTCTACAAGCAGCAGGGCAGTTCGAGCCCCGGCCAAAAAGTTGAAGGATGGCGTAAAGTACAACATCGATGCCATCAAACCTAATGGCGAACCTGATGAACCTAAGAAGAATGCGAAGAAATTCATTCGTCAATGCGGAGTTATTGTCAGGGACCAAATCCCGATCTCCGTTCAAGAATGGAAAAAGCCAGCAAAGGGAGATCCAGATGTTACTTTTGTCGATCAAAGAGAAAAAGATCTGCTTTGGGAATCGCTCATGTCACATTTCACCCTACCAAATCATTTGACAGATGCGGATCTGGAGAAAGTCAAGAACACTGCTCTTAAGAAGATGGCGATAGCATTCAACAACCATAAAAAAAATATATGGGCCGCGTACGTCAATGCAGGAAAGCAGACTCCAGAATTCAAGGGAACGCTGGAGAAGGCAAGGAATCACTGGGACGCTTTCGTGAAGTTCAAGGAATTGGAAGTAGCTCAGGAACGGTCGAGAAAAAACAAGATTAATGCCGCGAAAAAGCAGTGGCACCATAAGCTGGGGCCAGGTGGCTATGAGGTGGCCCGGCCTAAGTGGGATCTCGTTGAGCAAGAGATGATGGATGCAGGGGTCAATCCAGTTACATTGAGCTGGCCCCCCAGGTGCAGGACTTGGTTCTATGCGCATGGGGGGAAGTTGGACCCAAAGACAGGCGAGGTTTTGAAGCGGGCAAGTCTTAAAGGAGCCGATGCAAATTTACTTGTTGCAATAGAAGAGGCTCGAATGGGGGTGTTCACGCCCAACAGAGAGAACGACGAGCTTACGCGCGCCCTGAAGAATTCTGAACACCCGGGAAGAACACGAGGCAAAGGCATTGTTCTGAGGTTTGAGGGGTTTGCGGACTGGAACGTCGACTACAGAAGCCGTGCGAGAAAGAAGCAGCAGGAGGAGCAGAAGAGGAAGCTGGAGGAGGAGCAGAGGAAGCAGGAAGAAGACCGCCTTCGCATCGTAGAATCAAAGCACGCGGAGTTGGAACTCGCTTTCAAGCGGCAGCAGCAGCAGATCGACTCACTTAGCCAGGAAAGGGGGTCTCAGCAGCGGCAACAGCTAGCGGATCAAGCATTGGATAGCACCGTCCCATCCATGCCGAGAAGCAGCGTGGGTTCCGTCCCGGGCGATGATGCACTGCTGGATAGATACCCTGTGGATGATATCATAGAGACGACAACTTGTGAGCTACACTTTAAAATGAAGAACATATCCATGAAGGTGGCGGACGGCTATGCTTATACAAATCCCTCTGAAGCAACCTTCCATTGCAATTCGATTCCAGCTGGCTATGCTCGTGTCGGGGTTGATGAAGTGGTGGCAGGATATTCGGGGCTAGAGCTTGACATTCCTGGAGGTGACGACGAGCGCACACTGGGAGAGGCCGTACATCATATCATTCTATGGAGAAAGGATTGCATCGTCTTTCCAAGGCCACCGACACCGCGTCAGCCGGCTCCTCCTCCAAGTCCGCCGCCGCCTCAGCAGACTCCCGCTCCTCCAAGTCCGCCACCGCGTCAGCAGACTCCTACTCCTCCAAGTCCGCCACCGTGTCAGCCCACTCCTCCTCATCCAAGTCCGGCACCGCGTCAGCCGACTCCTCCTCCTCCAAGTCCGGCACCGCGTCAGCCGACTCCTCCTCCAAGTCAGGCACCGCGTCAGCCGTCTCCGCCGCCTCAGCGGGCTCCGCTGCCTCAGCAACAGCGGAAGGGAGGCGCCGCAGCTACGTCGGCTAGCGGTACAACAGGAGGCAAGAAATATAAATTTGGTCCAAGCCTCAAGCCTCTTCCGAGGTTGCCTTACCACCTAACCGACGAGGAAAAC
The DNA here is from genome assembly GCA_011799875.1 of Thinopyrum elongatum. Classification (NCBI taxonomy): domain Eukaryota; kingdom Viridiplantae; phylum Streptophyta; class Magnoliopsida; order Poales; family Poaceae; genus Thinopyrum; species Thinopyrum elongatum. Next base: position 537,284,807 of record CM022299.1, read on the forward strand.
GAAGCCAAAGTGCAAGCCCAAGTGAAGGCCCATTTTGGACCGAAACCGCCCCCGCCGCCAGAGGAGAAAGTATCTGAACATGTCATTCAGCACTTTATTGATATGGCTCAACCAGCTGTCAAGCATAGGGACTCAGACTATGAGCGCCAAATCAAGAAGTCATATCAAGCACAAAAAATAAGGGGTCGAGCTCGAGCTCAAGCCAAGCAGCTGGCAAATAAATGTAGGAAAACTGTTCCCCAGCTGGGAGAACAGGCAGTGCAATCGATCCCCCCACTACAAACACATATGAGTACCGCCGATCAACAGCTGGTAATAACCGACGATCATATAAGGCAGGCTAAAGAGGCCGGTGTCACTGTAGAACAACTCCTAGGCATCGAGGACTTCGAAACGTTTACAGAGGAGCAACTAAAATGGAAATATGTCCGCGGCCAACCTATGGTCAAGCCTGAGCAGATCCCGCTTCTATCAACGAGAATGTATGAATTGCATCAATGGTACCTGAGAGAAGTAAAGACTACCGATCGAGAGCCCCTCATGGTGAACTTCGAGGCAGAGTATTACTACCATAAAAAAGATTTGTGGGTTGAGTTTCAAGAAATGTTTCAGTTATTCAATCAAGACGCACTCGACAAATCTATCGTCAGTTGCTATTGTCTGTAAGTGATTTCTTTCTGTAATTTAAGTCTCTAGCTAGCTGTAGTGCTCGTTCATTACCTGTAATTATCCTCACTATATATTCTTTTTTGTGGTATTATGCAGAATGAAGATGTATGAAATAAAAAAAGCTGGACGCTATGGCATTGGGTTCATTGACCCAAATACCATTAATGAAGAAACATGGACGCGTCAATGGGAACGAAAAGACACAGAGAAAAGCTTGCTAGAGTTCTTGGTGCGACTAAATACCCAACCAGAAATACTACTTCCTTACAACTTCGGTGAGCTAGTGAGACTGTCTTGTACTACAAATTCTGTTTTTGCTTACTAGATGTTAATAAGTGTAGTTAATGAGTTATGCATATGCCCGCTTAATTATACAAACATGTGCGCATGTAGTTTTCACTGGATCCTGCTAATCATTGAAGTTGACGAGGGAAAAGTTAAAGTACTGGACTCACTACTAAAAGACGTTAATGACTACGCAATCGTGAGGGGGATGGTCGACAGGTAATTTCAATCATTATCGAACTATATGTCGGCCTCTTTAGTTCATTTCCTGATATCAACTAATTAATAACTCATTTATTCATTTTCTTTGCCGGCGGGCAGGACTTGGGAAAAGTTCATCAAACAGGTTGAAGGCCAATGGAAACAAAATCTGAAATGGTGTCGACCCAAGATAATTAATTAAGTAGTACTAGCTAGCTACCATCTCTTTAATTATAGTTTCAATACCATTATCATGGTTGATTAATTATTATCTGATTGAATTCTATTCTCGTAAAGGCACTGAAGTAGGCGCCGGGGAATAATTTATGTGCATACTACGTTTGCGAGAACATTCGCATGATGATGTCCGAAAGGAGCAGAAATGATAGACACCGATGGGTACGTTTGCCAGAACACTATTCACAATTTTTACATCATTATCTAATATATATACACATAACTAATACATGCATATTGATCTCCTTCTTTAAAGATGAAGAAGATGCGGGATCACCTCCTACCAGAGAATCGCGTACGAGCAATTCAAGAGGAAATAGCAGGATTTTTGCTCGACCAGGTCATATATCCCAAAGGAGAATTCTATTACAAGCTGTAATGCCTCCATGTAATGATCTGCAAATTATAGGAGAAATTGTATATACCAAATTGTATATATATATATGTGTGTGTGTGTGTGTGTGTACGTGAATGGTCATGCGAGAAATTCGATGATATATATATGATCGGTTCTACGAGAAATTCTATTTATATATATATGCATAACGTGTACAATATGTAGTAGCGTAAATTATGTTTGAAATGAAAAGAAATTAAATGAAAAACACAAAACTAAAAGGAAAAATAAACCATAAACCCAAAACCCCTAAACCTTTTAGTCCCGGTTGGTGTACCAGCCCCCCGGTGCGGGCTCGTGCCACGTGGTGGGCCTTTGGTCCCGGTTCGTGACGAACCGACACTAAAGGGGGGTACCTTTAGTCCCCACCCTTTAGTGCCGGTTGCAGAACCGGCACTAAAGGTCCCTACGAACCGGGACAGTAGCCCGATTCTGCACTAGTGAGGGTGCTCGTAAATGGCGGCGACATCTTTCGATTCTCCCTATTGGCTTGCGTTGTTTGTGCCACTGCCTCCACCGCGGACGAGTAGAAGAGGTTCTCCTTGGGTATCATGCGGCTCAGCCAGTACGAGCCGCCGACACGGAGATCCTTCATCACCACGTTGATGAACTGCGGGCAAACATGTCGGCAGTCCTCCTATGGCAGGCTGGAAGATAGGCGTCGAAGCTGTTAAAGATGCAGAAGGCCTTCGACTAAAGGTGCCACGGATGGAGGATTCGGGAAGGGAGGCGGCGGCGGTAAGGCCAACTCCAGCGCACGACCCCATCCCGTCCGGCCCTGTCCGTTTGGAGCAAAACGGACAAACCCCACGGCCCAGCGCGCGACGGCCTGGACCCATCTTGTCCTTTTTGTGTCCGTTCGACCCTATTTCCAGACCAAACTTAAGATGGATTTGGGTCGAAGCGGACAGCAAGTGGACGGCCGTCTACGTCCTCGCGCCAGCGCATGCCCCGCATGACAGCCACCTACCCCACCTTTTGTCCCTTCCCCTCTCTTTCTCATCTGCAGGACGCCGGAGCTGCGTCGCCTTCGCTCGTCTCGCCGGAGCCGCACCGCCATGGCTGCCCTCGCGCTGCCGTCCACCACGTTGCCTCGCCGGAGCACCCGCGCCGCCATAGCATGCTTCAGCTCGATGAGAACGTCGCGTCGCCATGGCGCTGCCCCGCGTCGGCGTGCTCCTCGCCCTCGCCATGGCACTGCCCCGCATCGGCTGCTGCTGCCGCGACCTAGGGCAAGTGCGGCGACAAGTGCGCGGCGACGGCTGCGGCGGCCTAGGATGGGCGCGGCGGGCTGTTGCTGGCGAGCGGGGCCGTGGGTGAGAGTGCCGCGGGCGGGCGTGGCGCGAGCGCGAGGACGAGGGCCCGACGCGAGAGCAGCGGGGAGAGCACGATACGGGCGACGGCGACGCGGGCGCAGCTGCAGGTGGGCGCACGGACGAGGCGGGGCCACGAGCAGGCGGGAAGGCGGGGCCACGGGCGGGCGTGGCGTGAGCGCCAGGACGAGGGTGCGAAGGAAGAGTAGCAAGGAGAGCACGATACGGACGACGGCGTCGCGGGCGCAGCTGCCGATGGGCGAGGCGGGGCCGCGGCGAGCTGCTGCGGCGGGCAGCATGGCGTGAGCGCGCGGCCACAGCTGCAGGCGGGCGCGAGCGCACGGGCGCGGAGGCGGGCGGCAGGGCGAGAGCATGTGCGCGGGGCGTGCTGCGTGTGCTAGCTAGCTAGCTAGCTGCAAGTGCGCGGCGGGCGTGCTAGCTAGGTAGCTACCTAGCCAGCCGCCGTCCTGTGCGAGCCGCTGCATGTGCCGCAGCTTCGTCGTGTGGGCGAGTGCAGTGCGGCTGGCGAGCGTGCGGGCTGCGGCGCAGGCGGGCGCAGGCGCGCGCAGTCTCGCAGGGCGCCGGCGCGGCCGAGGGCGCGAGCTGATGCTGCTGTAGGGCGACCGCGGGGGCAAACGCACGGGCGGACATTTTGGGGTGGTCGGCTGCGTTGGGCGCCTCCAACAGAAGCCGAACGCGCATGTCCGTTTTGCTACCCATTGCCACCCCAAACGAACGAAACCCGGGCAAAGCGGACGTCCGTTTGGGGTCGTACGCTGGAGTTGGCCTAAGGGCTGAAGTGTGAGGCTTAGGTTTGACGATTTTAGGGCATCTCTAACGCCGATCCTCAAACCACCCGCAACCGTTCGGACAACACGGTTCAGACGTGTTTTACCATCCAACGTGGTCCTGTATCGACCCGTTTGGTGGTCCGGACGTATTTTTTCCTGCAAACCAGAGACAAAGCGGGGAGCTTTACGGGCGTCCGGACTGCCACATCTGCTTCTGACTGCACCAGCCCACCATTTACCCCTCCTCGTCCGTGCGCGCTTCCCGCCAATCAGTGCCGCTCCAGAGCGTCAATGCCGCATTCATGCCCGGTCAGAGCGGACGCGACCTTTCACTACTGCTGGCATTGAAGCGATGCGTCAGCCGAGAGAGCGCCACCCGTGCCGCTTACCAGTGCAGGCGACTGCTCCTTGTTCAAACGACACCCGTCGGTCCGTCGCCCTACATTAATGATATGTGGTTGCCGAGGAACCTACTCCGGCGCCACCCGTCCGTCCATCTGCCGCCCACCATTAACTACACCGCTGCGGGCCATTGCCATCTACCCGCTATATGAACTCCAGTCCTGGCCATAGCCGCAGCCATCCTCCTTCAGTCTCTTTCCCCTCTCTGCACCATGCGTGCCATGGCCTTCTCGCGCTCCAAAGCCCTCTGGGACACCCCCTCCTCATAACAGAAGGAGATGGTCGCCATTGCTGCCGGCTGGCAGGCCGACCAGCAGATGGAGGCCGACAACGCCCCAATGGAGGACGAGCCAGCGCCGCCCTCCTTGCCGGTACATGCCGGCCTCACCATCAGCGAGGCCCGTGCGCACTACACGGGCATGTTGCGAGATGAGCAGGAGGCCAAGTTTCGACAGGCGCAGACCGACCAGGCCTACAACCTCGGCCTCCTCGAGGAGCACCAGCGCCCAGAGGAGCAACTCGCCGCCGGCACAGCCATCGTGCCGGACATGGACGTTGCGGAGCAGGACGCGCTGGTCGACTCCTATTGCTCCGCCCGCGAGATCCGCCGCGACCACTGGCGGTACCACCAACATCAGGTGGAGTTAGAGGCCGCCTATAGGGAGTTCAACGAGGCGACTGATGAGGTGTGGGGCAAGAGCGACGAGGAGGAGGACATCGTCAGCTCCGCCCCGTCCGCGCCCCGCCGCCACGACCACGAAGCTGGTACATTCGCGGGCACCGCCGGCAGCGAGGAAGAGTAGTGCACGGTAGATTCCCGCCACTCAGGTCCCAAGAAGGCCACCGCTCCTCCCCTTCCATTGAAGCCAAGCTTGATGGACTGAACATTGTCGGCCGATTAGCCGCTTGTCGGCGACGTGGAGGCGGACAACTTCACTTCCCAGGGCTCACGACTGCGAAAGCAGAGGTTACGGAGGCGGAACGGAGGAAGGCGAAGGTAAGAGTCGGAGCTTCAGTTCTCAGGGCTCATGGAAGGACATGTGGAACGGGCACCAGCGATCATTTAGATTAGGTTTAGAGTAGGGTTTAGTTATTTTTTTCCAAAATGTAATGAATTTCGTTCGGTTTGTATGAAATCCACCGTGTTCGCATGAATTTCATCCGTTTAGTTCAAACAGTGGTTGAAATGTATGCGGGCAGCGTTGGACAGCCACCTCCCGCATCTGTGTTCGCGGACTGGTCCTCCCTATCGGCGGACGAATGCCGAAAAGTTTACGGGTCAACGTTGGAGATGCCCTTAAAACCGGTGAAATATTCAAACATCACCCCAAAATGTTTAGCCATCGCGTCGTCCCCGTAGTGCCGTAGCTAGGATTGTGCCAAGCCCTGGGCATTGCTAGCCTTACAATCCCGGCCATGGCCCTGGTAACCTTGGGCTTGTCTACGCCCCGCCGTAGGCGACTCGAGGGCGACTAGGGTTATCGCTTGGCGATAGCTCTTTTTCTCCTCTTCCTTGCTAAGAGCATCTTCAACAGATAATTTACATCATCAAAAAGTGAATTTTTACATAACGAAAACCTTAAACTCCAACAAATGATGTAAATAAGTGTTGCAAAATACATCATGGTTGTCTTCTTGTGGATGCCCTATTTTACGTCATCTCTTGGTGCACTTGGTGATGCAAATTTTGCTCCAGCCGCGTGATACCGTACTGATGTGAAATTTGCTCTAGAGCATCAAGTTATGCAAATTTGCATCACTTGGTGCCCTATTTTACATCTAGAGCGAATCACAAGTAAAAATATTTGTATCTACATCATCTATTGAAGCAACGTTTTTGCACTCTCATGATGTAAAAAGTGGCCCCGGTCTATTTTATATCATCTATTGGAGATATTCTAACGCTAGAGGCAGCCAATGGCCTTGCCCGTGTGGTCGCCGGTGAAGGTGGCGGCGAGGTCTCGACTCCTTCCTGCTTCGGTTGGAGGGCCTACAGACTCCGAGGCAGCGCTGCCTGAGCGGCAGGGGCGTCCATGGGAGGTCCTCGGCCGTGTGCAATGGCAGAGGACGGAACTTTTTTGAGGTGGGATGAACTCTGAAGCATAATTTTTTTTGAAGCAAAACCAAAATTGACTATGCCGCGACTGCCTTTTTTCAATTGTCGTACCCAATTAATTTGAAGAAAACCTCATAATCAAGTTTGTCATCCAGTCGATCAGGTTTAAAAAGAAAACAATTGAAGCAATAAGCTTTAGTCATCACAAAAAATGCCACTAATCACTGCATGGTAGTTGTAGATTGTCAGACCTTTTTCCTTTTTGTTCGTCGCCTACTAGCCGTCGGCCTCACGCCGCAGCGTGCTCCTGCTGGCCGCCGGAAACACAAGTACGCGATCACGTCCACGCTCGCTCCTGCTGGTCGTCGGCCTCGCAGGCGCGCTCGGCCTTCCTGCTGTCTACCGCAAACGCAGGTCGCTCCTGCTGGCTGCTAGGGTTCGTGTTGAGGGGAAAACATGGCATGGCGTGGCTTGGACCAATGTAGGACTCGATGACTGGATCGAGCCAGGCTGGTGTGGGACATTCTAAGTTGCTACGGCCCGATAAGCTGTCCAGGTTGCTGCAATGTTCCATCACGGACCAAAAACATTTCACGGTGAATTTTGATCGGTTTTATTCTTTTAGCAATCGATCAGGCGTATATGTATAACGGAATCGCCATAAATCAAGGTAGGGCGAGCGCCCAACCTCGCCCTACCGGGAGCTCCGCCCTGGGCCCCCCGTGTGGATGGTGTAGGCACGTAAGCGACGCTGAGCATGGTGCATGGCCGGTGGGCGGCTCCAGCGGTCCTCCAACGTCAGATTTGAAGGTCCGCTTCTCTTTTCCCTTTTGGTTCACATCCCGCCGGATCTAGCACCAATGACCTTGTTTCGTCGGGCTGATGGTGGATGAGCCTGGTGGTGAGAGTCGGGTTTCAGGAGAAATCCTTGGTTGGCTTGGCCGACCAGGTCAGTGGCGTATACATCTTTACCTAATAATAAATGGGCTATTACTTCTGGTCGTCCGTTCAAAATATACCCCCGAAGTTGCTATAAATTACCCACTATGTCATCTATAAGTGAAGATAATGATTTGTTTTTTTTTTCAAAGTCATTGTCGTGATTCGTGTTTTATACATGCGATATTGATACAAACCGCAGGCGCACAAGCATCACAGTGGCTAAGGCCTATATCGATCCCCATGATGCGAGGCTTGACTCCCCTGTTTTTTTCCTTTTCTCATTCTGTTTTTTTCCTTCTTTAAACTAATTTCGGATTTACAAATTTTAAAAGTTGTTAGTTTTTTAAAAAAAGTTTGAGAAATCATAAAATGTATGTGAATTCAAAAAATGTTTACGAAATAAAAAATGTCGCGCATTCAAAAAATGTTGGTTGTTTTGCCAAACTGTTCGCAAATTATAAAAAATTCATGATTTGGAAAAAAATGATAGAAAAATAAAAACATTTTCATGATTTTGGAAAAAAATGAATGAGTATTCGAAACTTATACGGGAATTTGAAAAAAGAATGTCCATGAAATTTTAGAAAATGTTCACAGAAATTAAAAAAACACAAATTTTCAAATTTGTTCCCCAATTTTTTTTAAAAAGTTCATCGATTCAAGAAATTTTTTTGAGGTAAAAAATGTTCATAAATTCGAAAACTTTTCATGCATTTCAAAAAATGTCCGTAAACAAAATTAATGTTCGCGATTTGTTTTGAGAAAATCCAAAATTTCAAAACTAATGTTTGTCGTTTCAAAAACAATTCACCGATTCAAAAATCTTTTATGTCTTGGATTTGATTAGTTTTTCGAAAGTCTTTATATGTCTAGGCATTGGGTGTAGTTCGTGGTCAATGAGATTTGTTTAAAAAATTTAAACATTCCCTGCGCAACATAATGATAAGTGTGGCGTGCAGTGACAAGTTCATAGCCTTGGGATTTACCACGTCGAATGCATTGTGATCAAGTGGACATCGCGACCATCATCAACGAGGGTAGGAAGAAAAATAAGGGCAACATGGTGAGCCTTAAAATAGAGGATGCTCATATGTTAGGGTATTAAGTCATACTTATTTTTATTTTTTTTGCGAATAAAGTGATACTTATTTGATTAGCGCATAATTTTTTTGTATCCCGTTGCAACACACGGGCATATTTGCTAGTATACACTAATAAAAATTTGTTATAAGTTTGATGAAATGTAAGTCAAACATGACAACTTTCTTTTGAATCCAATTTTAAATTAGATTAGAACGATAGAAAGGCCGTGAGGAAGGCGAAAATAAAAACAAACATTTTAATTAATTCTCCTTTTTTTGGAAATTTATTATCATCCTTTCATTTTTCTACAGATTGTTTTTAGAATACTATATGTAAACAATATTTGTTTTGCAAACTAAAAATACTATATTCAATGTTCCTTACAATAGATACACTACATGTCTTACTCATCAATTCTCTCCCACTTCTTTCCTCCTCTCACAATGTCTCCTTACCATAAGTTTTTTTGTGTGTGAACATGACTCAAATCTTTTATGAAGGTTCACCAAAAATATAAAATATCTCAAACATAATAAAAATTACATAAAGGTCCATGAACTATCGAACGGCCACTGCCATCATTGATGCACCATTGTTGTCGCTCCCATATCGGAGCCGCTTAAGGGATGCTCTACGATTGGCAAGGAAGGTGCGGTTGCAAGTTTTCGAAGATCAGTGGTCACATCGAATTAGCTAAATATTGCTTTTAGTGCAATTCACATGGAGTACAGTTGCCTCGGCAAAAAGCTGTAAAATCTTCGTTGTGGTTTGGACATGTCCACCGGATGATGATGGACAATTGCATATTCATAATTGTTTCTATCATTGGATGACAAATGTAAATTATTTTCATTTAGATTGTTGATTTTTTTCCCATCAAGTCGGTTGAGTTTGAGTGAGAGCAAAAAAACAATCAATTATTGGATGGTTTTCTCGATAAAGGGTGAATTTTATTGACTCAAAATGAAGCATCAAGTGGATACAAACATAAGAAGCACACACCCAGTCTCTATATAGCTAGGATGCACACAACTAACATCAAGACACACAAAAACACTGGCAGAAAGCATAGTCGTACAAGACCAAAGCTATGCCTAAGCGAGGAAAAAGAAAAAACCTTGAAGCGACGCACAAACAGCGGTAACGATCATAACCGCATCAATTATCTCTTTGACACCACAGGGACAGCGAGATTCTTCAATAACAACGTCTATATGAAGGGAACGACACTCGAGCGCCGCCGTCACTGGATCCAACCACCAATGGTCAGAATCTAAGTTTTCACCTTCAAGAACAAGTCCGAGCATATCCGAACAACACATTCAACAAGATAATGATGTAAAGCATCGCCGGGCTGCGATGTTGTTGTTGGGTTTGATCCTCTGCTGCCTTCTCCGGCTGCTACTCTTGGGCTGCCCTTTGGCACCGAGTAGTCGGGGATGCTGCGATTTGGCACAGGATCAGATGAGAGGCCCAAAGATCGGAGCAGGAATCATGCCCCCACGAGGAGGGTCAAGTGCAACACCAGTGGAGGAGCGGCCAGCCGGAAGATGTAGAGTAGATCAGCTTCATGGGAAAGAAAGGAGGGTAGGAGGGAGGGGGAAAGAGGGGGAGCGGGGAGGATGGTGGTATCCCTGCCCACGGGAACAAATACCGGATTTGACGTTTTGTTGTCTCCGCAATGCGGATCATTATTTTAGTGGAAGACGATATTTTTATGATAGCAAGACACATGTGGTCACTTTGTTGATCTTCAAGCTTCACAACTTTGACCCGGTCTTTCATAAGCATCGCATTTGTGGTGGTGTGAGTGTACGCGTGCACGTCTACATCGTAATCAGTGTTTTAAAAAAGTTTTAAAAAGAGATGGCTGGCAACAGGAATGAGTTGTGGCACCGGCCGGAAGCTAGCTGATTTGAAGGAGGCGTAGAGAGTGGAGTACAGAGCGCGCGAAAGCATGGCCGGGAATGGGAGGAAAACTTGGAACGGAAGAGGAGAATCTCAGCAAAGCGGAACAGTGAGGAGAGGTGTACAGCAGAGCTGCACTTTGCCCACCGATTATGTCAGGCATGAGCAAAGCCGTTTGGCTGGATCTTCCCTTCCGATCGACTTGTTTAATCGGCGACATGCCGACATCCCGACTAAAATGGCGGGCCATTGCCGTTCTACCCGTCAGTGGCATCGGCGCCAGCCATGGAGGCGGACGAGCTGCTGAAGAAGCTACGGGTGCTGGAGGAGGGGCACGCCGAGCTCAAGCGGGAGGTAGGCAGGCTCATGCCGGACCGCCCCCGCGGCGCGCAGTCCGCGGGCCGGCGCCGCGCGCGGCTCTCGTCGTCGTGGCAGATCGCCGCTCGCGGCAGGTTGCCCGACAGGCACTGCCACTGGATACTGCAGTCGCTGGGGCAGGCCGTGCACGTCATTGCCCCCGACGGCAAGTTCCTGTACTGGTGAGGTCCCTCACCTATTATATTGTTTCGGCTGTGTATATGCTCATTGTTCACCAGGTGCTCGACGAAATGCTGCACTAGCGGTATTCACAGATTTTCTTTTACTTTTTAGCTGGTGCGGCGAGTGTTATACGTAGATCGAAGTTCAGACATGGGGCTTTTGCTTACTTGGTTATGCTGGCTCGGTTATGCTATCTTGGTTACCGAGTACGCCCTTTCCCCCTTTTGGTTGTATTGAACTGCTCCTGCGTGAGTGCAGTCCCTAGCTTGTTCCAGTGATCACACTGCGGTGTTTTTTGCATTGATACATGACTTTGGAAGTGAGCTGATAGTTTTTTCTTTGGTTGCTTCTTGGATCAACTCATCCTGCATACGTGCTTTCAAAAAAGAAAAAAACTCATAGTGCATACGTGAAATTGGTTAGGTCAGTTCAAGCACTGAAGGGAGGTATCACCACAATGCTTTTCTCTGGCTGTTTCATCGTGCTGTCATTCAAGAAATAGTTTATGTTACACATGATAGTAAGCGAACTTGATCCCTCCATTTTTCTTTAGCAAATGTTGAAGCATCGTGTCTGCCTTCGAATTTGAAGTCTACAATGTCTTGGTTACTTGGAATAAAATGGTCAACAATCTTTCAGTGCTGCATATTTCGTGAACCTCGGTTTTGATGGTGGGTACTTATCAGGCGTTAATAGTCTCTGTACATAATATTTCTTATAATTTTTTTATACTATTTCAATTTTGAAAGTCTTAATGACTGTTGGCGAAGTTATGCTGGTTTCTGGCAAGCTGTTTAATGTAAGATATGAGATTTAAGAAGGAACATCTAGTGAAAATGATGACTCTTTTTTAATTTTAAGCCCTTACTATTTTGTGAGTAGATTGCCACTGTGTCATTTTGCACCAGGTATTGCAGAAGTTTTTGCTCTGTACCAGGGTTGAGTACAATAACTACGCACCAGGTCTCTTCAAACACGCATATAAAGAGTTCCAAAAACCTAAGAAAAATATATACAAGTGTATTATGCATAGATGCATATGCCTATAAAGTTTGGTAAAATTACATTTTTTGGTTAAAAATTGTGTACATATCTTTAAAGGAGCATATACTCGTTTTTTTTGTGAAGGTCTCCAATAAAGATATTTTTCAACCAAAAATTATAGATATATATTTCGTCGCATAGTACAATCAAAATGAGAACTTTTGTATTCGTGTCTATAGTTTTCCTGGTGCAAAGTGCAATATATCGAAGTCGCCTGGGGCAAAGTGAAAACTTATGCAAAAGTGACAGAACTAACAATTTACCTAGTGCAAAGTGCATTTCACCTTTTTTTTTATTAAAATACATAGCATATCTGATGCATGTAATTAGTATAGATCCAATTCTTATGAGTAGGCATTCCTACTCACAATTGACTCTGCTCTTTTCTACGTATGCATGTTTACTAAATTCTTCCTTTTTGTTCTGTAATCTAGGAGCCGGTATTCTGAGCATATGTTTGGCTATTCTGCATCAGAAGCAATTGGCCGGAATGCCGTTGAATTACTTGTTCATCCCGCTGACTATGATGCAGCACAAATTGTCATCCAGAAAATATTTAGGGGGAAGTGTTGGAGAGGGAAGTTTCCTGTTAAGAACAACTCAGGAGAGAGGTTTCTTATTTTAATCCATAACAGCCCTTTATACGATGATGATGGTAGCTTGGTGGGCCTCATTGGTCTCTCGCTTGACGTACGGACGTATGAGGAGATTTTTAGTCCCTCAGGCTCAGCAGAATCCTACCCAAGTACAACAAAGTCCCAGTTTCATGCTAACAACCAGCCTAAAAGTGATTCACTAAACGAAGGTTCTCTTCACTCACAGCAACCTGTTCGATCTACTACCACCTCCAAGATAGTAACTTTGGTAAGTTGCATTGCTGAACAACAGAAGATATGACAACGCTGTTTAATTTCAATGGAAACTTACTCTCTCTGGTACTTATTCTTCATTGATTTCTTAGTGTATTCTTTTCTTGATGTTGGAATAACAACACAGGTTACCAGTGTGACAAGTAGAGTTCGTTCTCGGATAAGGACACGTCAGAATGGCGATAAACAGTATGGTAGTGACTGTGAGGGCCAGTATTCTGCACTTGATCTCCAGGCCAAGTTGGCATCAAGTGAAGAAAACACCCCTAGTGGGGATGTAGTGCGTCGTGTCTTTGTGGCTGAAGAGAAGTCCCCTGGTAAGTCGTGCAAAACAAGTAGTGATGATTCAGGAGAGGGAAAAGTAGGGTTTCAAAAGATATTTAATGCAAAGGCTGAGGCATTATTGGCCAAGAAGGGCATATGGCCTTGGAAAGGACATGAAATTGATGGGGGTTTCGGAAAGAATAACCTGAACTCAACACAGTTGCTTGATAAGCAAGAGAATGACCAGAATCATCAGAGAGTTGTAGTTTTAGAGCCTTCCATAATTCCAGACTGCCAAAACAGCGAATACACTTGGGCTAGCAAATATGAGGTCTCAGGTTCCTGGTGGGATTTCAACATAAACAGCGTGAGTAGCATGAGCAGCACTGGGAGTACTAATAGCAGTGGTACTGGGACAATAGATTATGAAGCAGACTGCTTAGGTTATGAGATTCTGTGGGAAGACCTAGTAATTGGAGAACAAGTAGGCCAAGGTAGTTTACTTTTCCCTTTGCAATTACTCCATCTGTAGGCACTCAGATATCTTGTTAACATGTACTTCAAACAATTTAGTATTAGGCATAATCATAGCTTGTAATCGTAACCATGCTGTTTGTTCTTTGTCAGTAATTCACTCTATGCATGCATCTTAATAGCTCATAGGCATAGTCCAAATCAGTTATTTGTCAGTAAAATTCCTCGCTCTTCATGCTTCTTAATAAAAGCTTCTGTATTCTTCTAATTCTCCTCTTATCATTGGCATAGTCCAGATCAGTTATGTTTCTTCTAATTTTCAATAATCATAATAGTTCAGTGAGTTTCATGATTTTACAGTAGTCCCGGTGGCATGAATGTCTATTCTGAGATTCTAAGTTGCAAGTGATACGCTTCCACTACACTGATGGCATTTTTGTTCGTATGGTTATGCATGTACTTGTTTACTCTTGAAAGTCCATGTAGATAATCACACAGAATTAGCAATGATATCCCTATTCTTAGACTGTTATATGCTGCTATTGTCCTTTTTTTGTAACAAACCAACTCGTTTGTGCTATTTTTATGTTCGATGCATACAGGTTGTTGCGGAACAGTGTATCATGCTCTGTGGCATGGCTCGGTAAGTTGGTATATCATTTCTGTTCCATGATTATGAATGGAGTTTTACATCTTAACCATAATTTTTCAGTATCCATGTTCCTGTAGGACGTGGCAGCTAAAGTATTCTCCAAGCAGGAATATTCAGAAGGAATGATAAATACCTTCAGACAAGAGGTGGACATCTATATCTACATACAATTGTCTTAGAATTTGGGTATAATGGCAATGCAACTACATGATATCTATTGTATTATTCAGATAGACACTCCACTACAGAAACTAAGTGCAAGAATGCGACTGGACTCCGACACTCTGTGATGTCCATGGAACCTACAGTTACCATTTTCGCTATCCTATGTTAATATAACCATGTGGATAAATATGAAGAAAAGATCTGGTGTTGACAAATCTTCACTTTTGTTGATTTTTTTGTGGTTCAATTAGCACTACATCGACAACTTTCTAAATCCTGTGATCCCTTTTCCATATTTTGTGGCCATGACTATATTTGTATCCTTCAAATGTGTAGGTATCATTGATGAAGAAACTACGACATCCCAATATCATACTTTTCATGGGTGCAGTTCTGTCGCAGCAACGACTTTGTATTGTTACTGAATTTCTCCCACGGTATGCTGTATATCTTCCTACATGTGTTTCTCATCGATACTAGTAAGAACATTTCTAAGGATTGATGGGTAGCTCAACGGCTGGCACACATGGTTCTGTAAGCAACCACCCGTGTTTTATACTTTCCTCTTGTTGAAAAAGTTGGGAGTGCTAATACCCCCGGTTCTTTTCGGTTGGTACTAAAAGCACTTCTGACATACCATGCATTGATTTTGTTTTAGGTGAAGTTGTTTTTATTTTCTGTAGGTTTTCAACCATTCTTGCTATTGGAAATATAGTTTTGGCGTTCTTTTGTAGTTGTGCAGAATTTAGAATCTCACTAGAGGTCATTTTGTTTTACTTATTCTGTATAACACTTCCGAGTCCCATAATGCAGCGGGAATTTGTTCCGGTTGCTCCGAACTAACATTGGCAAGCTGGATCCAAGACGGAGAGTTAACATGGCTATAGACATTGTGAGTGCATTTTCTTTTAACAGCTGGTTAAGGAATCAGGAAATGTCCAGCCAATATACTACATGGAACTTTTTGAGAAATGAACATGTTGTAGCAGAAGAACTGGATAAACATTCTTCACTTAAAGATCTCAATAGATGTTTTGAATAGATACAGATTACTTTTTTGCAATTGGCTAAAAGAGAAGTTGAACTGCATGTAAGCTAAGCCATATTTGTAGCTTCAGTGTATGGATGAATGATACAGAAATTATAGTATCTTGTGCTGTATCACACGTTATGTTAGTATGATCATAACTGAAGATTATATCAGCAAAATTCAATCATGATTCATGTGATTATGATGTGCAATATTGTTACCTTAACTCTTTTAACCCATGTGGAAGTTACTTGATATTTTCTTTGTCGAGTACACATTTTTCCATGTGGATTCTTAGAAGAAAAATTAATATTGTTGCAGGCAAGGGGCATGAACTATCTTCACAATTCCATTCCCACTGTTGTGCACCGTGATTTGAAATCGCCAAACCTGCTGGTTGATAAGAATTGGACTGTAAAGGTAAGTACGAAACTTTGGTCTGCATACTTCATGTTGTCTCATCTCACTTGGTTCTATTAGGTTGCAGACTTTGGTCTTTCGCGTCTGAAACTCGAAACATTTCTGACAACAAAAACTGGAAAGGGAACAGTAAGTATAAACGAACTTAACTTTTGACATGGATTCTTCAGACTGACAAAATTGTCATAAACTTTAAACTAGTACATGATAACTTGGTTTCCACATCCAGCCACAGTGGATGGCTCCAGAGGTGCTACGAAGTGAACCTTCAAATGAAAAGTAAGCTCAGCGTTGGAAATTCTTGAACAACCGATGTTTCTGTTACCTACGGATTATTAACCATTTCTTCCTTTTTATTAAGTATAGGTCTGATGTATTCAGTTATGGAGTTGTCCTGTGGGAGCTTGTTACTCAGAAGATTCCCTGGGATACTCACAATACAATGCAGGTACATTTTTGCTATGCATATTGATTAGCTGTTAATCTGATTTATTTTTATCAACATTTGCTGGCAATTTGGCAGCCAAATTCCGCAACTTGATCTACTTAGATACAGCCAGTCATAGTAACAAACTTCAATGTTTCTTTGCTTCATAGTTCATCCATTCTCCTTTCAGTGTGGCCCGTGATAGATATGGAGATGATTTTTCTGTTGATCCCTTTTTATGGCGTCTTAGAGCCAAAAAGAATTCTTGAAAATTGCTAGCTTACTGGTGAATGGTGAATCTTTTCCAAGAAGCAAAATCACACAAACGTTACAGTTTAAGAAAACTCATTTTCTTTTTAGCTTTTCTTTAACGTAACAACACAAGCCCCTATGTCGCAGGTCATCGGAGCCGTAGGCTTTATGGATCACAGACTGGAAATTCCAAGGGATGTGGATCCTCAGTGGGCATCGATGATCCAGAGTTGTTGGGACAGGTACATACCAGTCTGCACGCTAGTACTAAACAACCTATTCCCGATCCCATGAAATGAGTATCCTTTTTTGTAAGCAGTGACCCACAACGCCGCCCTTCGTTCCAAGAACTCCTTGAGAGGCTCCGGAAGCTGCAAAAGCAGTACAACGTTCAGGCGCAGACCAAGCGGAAAGAGGCTGGGAAAGTTGCTGGAAATATGAGCGTCGAAGAAAGCTAGCTTCGTGTTTTAATAGTGATGGATTATACCTGCAGCCCTGAGGATAATTTATCCGAGGCGAGCTCAGAAAGGTTCGAGGATGTTTTCCATGTTGCTTCCAAGAGGGACCGCCAGAGAGTCGGTGCATAGCTTCTCAAATTGTAACCTTGAAAGAAGGCTAGAGGACGGTGGCGACATGGCATAGACTTCCCATAGTTTCAGGTCTAGCCCGAATGTTCAGAACAGATATGATTGGTCCAACAGCTCAATCATTATACATGTGGAATGTGTTTCACCCATGGTATTAGCATTTTATTGATGCATGGTTTAAATTTCAAAAGAAGGTATAGCTTGCATTGATTAGTCACTATACTAGTAGTAGTCATTGTTCTGGCGAAAGAAACATGGCAAGCAAAAATATCATAGTGTGGCGACAGGTGATTTGCTCCACCAGGGGGGGGGGGGGGGGGTCATTTTTTAAGCCTAGGTGTATGGGTCATTAATACGAAGGTGACGAACTGTTGCCTCATGTAGAAATGGGTGTGCAAATTGCTACAGAGCCAAGGGCTTTGATTCAAATCTTTAGGAATAAGTATATTTTCGATGGGAGACGGGAGGTAGCTCCTAATTCCTGCAGATCCCAGTTTGCCAAGGCCGTCGGGAAAGTCAGGAAAGTGCAACATTTGCTTCTTCTAGGAACGCGATTTGAGGTTCACAATGGATACACAACGACCTTTTGGTAGGATGTGTGGGCTCTTTGCCATTGTGGATTATTCAGAGGCAAAAGTTGTTGGGAACTGGGGCCCCACGGTTTCGAAGATCCTTGCGCACCCTTGAGGCCTAGGAATTTATACAGGGCCGGACATCGCTTGTTTGAAGCTAGAGCTTCTCGAGTAATTCTCGACCGGATCTCTCTGTAAAGAGATCTTCAAAAAAATGGGGGTATGTGACGCTATGGAATTTGGAAGGCTAGAATTCTAGTGAAAATAAAAATCATCTTTTGGTAAGTAGCATGGACAGTATCCTTAGTGGGGATCAAGTTTGCAATGTCACAGACCGGGAGATGGGAAATGTGTGTGGCGCGGCCACGACGACGATTGTGACCATGTCTTATTACAGGCATTGTGGCACAATTTCTGTGGAGCGTGGTTCAGGATGCCACCGATTATTGGGAGCCCAGTGTAGCGACCGACCTGATAAGGTTTAAGTCTCCGTGCTTACCATGCCAGCCTCTAGATTGATTCGCCAACATACACGGTACTGATAAAAATATCAAACACAAATATGTCTTAAATTATTACAACCCAACATCTAGAACACATTTTTTTTGACCAACAACATCTAGAACACATAGTTAGTACAAACTACTAGCCCAAGCCAGGTCAAATAAAGTAGCGATGCAACAGAAACAATTAAAACACCAAAGAGTCTCCACCACATGGAAACGATGTCGAGTGGAGACTCATGACCCTACGTTACACTTACTCATCATCGGATCCACCCGCAACATGATACGTTGCAGCCATATGGGTCAACACATTGAATGTATTGGCAAGTGCCACATGAATATACAGCAACCCTATCTCACCTACATGCATTTGAGGGTAAGGGGAGGTTTGGTACACTTTGCAGAAAAGCAATTAAGGTTTACCCTGACTTTGTATTAGGTGGACTACTCTAATCTATCAAAGGTTTTTGTGATCTTGTTGACCCAGTCACGAATTCTTGGGATGAAGATTTGGTGAGAGAAACGTTGTGGCCAATTGATGCTCAAAGGGTACTCGCAATTCCACTTCCTATGCATAACATGATCGATTTCATTGCTTGGAGCTAGGGCTGCAAGAAAAGCTCGAGGCTCATGAGCCGCTCGAGATCGACTCGTTTTTTACTCGACTCGAGATTGACTCGAAAAGAAACGAGCCGATCTTGAGCCAATGTTGGCTCGCTCAATTTTAGCTCGATAGCTCGACAGAATATCATTATGTTAAATGATCATGCCATATATTAAATGAAAATAAGATAATTTATTACCATATATATTGTCCATAATTTTTCTCCATTTTATTTACCAACGAACATGGAAACTTAATTAAGTGCAGAGAAGACTTAGGCCTAATTATGGCACGTGGTCGACTATGTGTTAAATATCCTATATTTTTGGCAAAGGTTCCCAGCATATTCGCCTTAATTTTTTTGTTTTTCATTCATAGTTTTATAATTTTTACCATCTCATTTGGCTCGAAACTAGCTCGAGATCGACTCGAGATCGTTACAAGCTGAGCACGAGTCATGTTCTACAGCTCGATCATGAGCTTCACTCAGTTTGAGCTCGCTCGAATTTTCATATGAGTTGAGCTGAGCCAACTCCAACTCGCTCGAGCTCGACTCGTTTGCAGCCCTACTTGGAGCTATACAAAAAATGGTATGTTCACTGTTCGATCAGCCTATTTGGAAGAATGGAACCAACAACATGGGAAAAAATTACAACATGCAAATGGAATGGGTAGAACCAATGTCAACCCTATTTGGGGTAGGATTTGGAAATTATCCTGTCCGACAAAGATAAATTTTTTCTTATGGCGTACACTGCATGGGACCCTCCCATGCTGAGTTACACTTGCTAATAGACATATGAAAGTTTCGCCCATATGCCCATCATGCTCGAATGGTCAGGAAGATACAAAACATGTATTGTTTCGGTGTCAGAAGGCGAAAGAAGTTTGGGGAAAATTAGGTCTGCATGAGGTGATCAATAAAGCTTTTGTTGTTGACCGTGAGGGAGAGGCGGTATTAGAATTCTTACTCCTTATGCAAGATCAGGAATTCACTATTATGGGCATCCAGAACGCACGTGAGTTGATCGCTATAACAGCTTGGTATTTATGGTGGGATAGACGTAAACTGGTTCACGAAGGAAAGCTGCAGGATGCAAATCAAACTTCGATGGGAGCTCGCGCCATAACGGCAAATTATGTTAATGCATACTCCCCTAAAGCAACTCGTAAAACAGGGGATGGAGTATCCCTCCTAAGGGTTTTGTGAAGCTGAATGTTGATGCCGCTTTCGATCATGATCTGCTTCAAGGTACAGCTGGGGCGGTCCTGAGAGATGACAAGGGAAGGTTCATCGTTGGGGGAAACTAGAGGATTGGTTGGTGTGATGATGTATTAACAGCAGAAGCTCTGGCTCTGAAATTTGGTTTATTCCTTGCACAGAAGGCGGGCAACAACCGCCTTGTTGTAAACTCGGACAATATGGAAGTGATCAACACAATGAAGAATGGAGGACACTCGGCGAGAGCGGCAGCTGCAGCTTTTGATGACTGTTACTTTTTGGCTTGTGATTTTCCTATAATTAAATTTGAGCATTGTAATAGGAAGCAAATAAAGTGGCCCATGGAATAGCTAGGTTAGCGAAATTTTCAGCCACTAGGGATTGGTTTGAGGAGCCTATGAATGATATTGTAGTTCTTCTTATGGACGATGTAACAGTTATCTCTAATTAATAAATTTGAAGTTTTATTTCAAAAAAAGGTGGGCTACTCTAATAGCATACATAGAACGTATTTGTGCACCCTAGTGGAGGTTCTGGACATACTTGTTCAAAGCCAATGGAGGCCCTACACGCAGTGCCTCACATAGTGGAGGTCCCTAAACACATTGCTTGCTTCCAATAGAGGTCCTATTTCCATGTTCAAACCCATCAAGTTTTAGTTAAGAAAATTAGATGATGAGATCTTCTAGACAGTCCCGGCCAAGATTCTCAAGGTTGTCCATAACTACGGACATGGCTAATCATGATCAAATTTTACACTCTCAAGAGGTATGTGTACTTTACCCCGCATGACCCAGTTAGTCCCATGTGCAACTAAAGCCAAAGTAGAGTAACCGAGAGAAGACCGAGACGAAGCCTTTGGGAAGTAGTACCCTGGCCCACTAGTATGACCCATTCACCTATCGAACACCTACATCTGCTAGTCGTACAGGTCAGGTTCCTAGAACTTCCTTAGCTAAGACACATCCCACATGACACGCGGTTACACGTGGAATCTACTAGACATGGAACCCGTATAATCTCTCTAAACTTGGGTGGTGGTCCCTACCAAAATCCGCATTCTTATGACTAATCGTACCAATCCACCCAGATAATTCATTCTAAGTTGGTATTAAGTCATCATAAGTAAACTACAAAACTTCTTGTTTGATGTGATCCTAGCATGTATATATAATCGTAGCATGGCTAAGCAATATAACTACAATCGTCAGCGGCAAGGACATGGTTGAGACATATGGCTATCCTACTAGGTTCCATAACATAGCATATTAACAACATAGTCCTATACTCACACCCTAATCATGGCATACTACATGCATAAAAACTAAGGGTGGCATGATTAAATATTTCACTTGCCTTGGCAGTTGGTGCTGCAGCTACACTCCTCACAACTACAAGCGTTACACTACTCGCAATCTATGCACTAAAAGAGCATGCTATAAATAACAACATAAAAAACAAATAATCATGCAAAAGGGCATACTTTGCATGACAACAAAACCAAATAAGAATAATCATAATAGTTAAGGTTCAATGCATGATTCAATAAGCAAAAAATAATAATTGCATTTGGATGTGTTGTTTGGGAGATATGCTTGAATAAGCTTTATGTCCCAATTTGAATGGACTCAAATTTAGCAGACCAAAATTGATCCCAAATAGGTGCAACTGAATTAGCTTGGCATAAGAATCTGTCGGTGTATTAAAACACGGGTGTTCCATACCCTGACTTATGCACAGACCATAGCAGCCTTCCCAGCGGCTAGGGCTTGCCGGAGGATGAGCTCAATCAACACTCAAGACTTGGTTATTAAAACCATGAAGAAGACCTCTAGGCAGGTGATCGAGAAGTACTAAACTAGTACTGAAGATCAAGATTCAAGTTGCCGGCAAGTTACGCACCGGCAAGCTACGAACCGACAGGCTTCGTGTCGGCAAGCTCCTTGTGTCTCTCCACCACTCTACCTCAGCGGCCAGCTAGTCACTTGTCAATACGTGTCGAGCGGGCAGACAGGTAGGTGAGACTTGTCGAGGCACGTGTCAGCACGCCGCCTGAAGATCAACTCTATTGACACCCATCCCAGAGGCGTGTTAAAGGAACAGAAGGTAGCTGGGCCGACGACACAGAAGGAGAGGCACTTCCTTGCCGATGTTCACCTCAGCGTGACACCTAACGGCGCAATAAATGCTTTTGTCCTAATCCGGCAGGGTTATGTATGATAGCACTGTAGCCACTATTTACCCTATCTAATTACTGTTTTGCCATTGTGGTAACCCCTTTGTCTGTAAAAGGAGGTCCACGGCAACCTTTACAAAGGTCGACACCCTGCTCAATTGCACCAAGTAGCTGCACTTCCCGCGCACCTTGCCGGCAATCTGAGCTCTCTTGTAACTTGAGCGTCCACATATAATCCACCAAAGTAGGAGTAGGGTTTTTTTTTACAGAAAAACTGTAAGGGAACCCCCTACAGTATAATTGGTGCAACAAACCCAAATTGCAAGTACCATGCCTTGAACCTGTGTGGGTGGGAAGGCATCAACCCCTTGCCACCACTAGGCTATGCCTTAGTCTGCGTAGGAGTAGGGTTTTACGCCTCACGGCGGCTCGAACCTAGGTAAACCTTGTGTGTCTTCTGCTGGATCTGCTCTTTGTACTTGTTGATCCCCACAGTCGAACCGCAAAGGGGCCTTTGCTGGTCCCATAGATTGTCCTACTTCGACAGAACCCATATGCAAAAAGATATGTGCCAATTGGACTTAGGGTGTGGCATCCCAAAATTTTCCCAATTTTCGACTGTGAATTATTAAATTAGAGTAAATTATTATTTTTGCATTTTGCATGTGGTTGCTTGTTCATACCTAGCTTTGACTAGGAATTGATTGATTTGGTTGTTATTATGGCTCAAAATATTTTTTTATTATTTATAACCCTAAAATTATTTTAGGGGCTACTCATAAAGCCAAAATTAAGCTACAAAATATGTGTGACATTCTTTAAATGCTTTGGCTTGGAAAAGTATTTCCCTAAAACGCAAACATCATTTGAAACTCTAAATTAAATTTTGGGAATTAATTGAACCCTAAATCATTTTAGGGAATAAATAGAATATCCTGAAATTAGGATGGCAATATTGCTATTTTATATTTGGGTTGGAATACAATTTTCTTAAGCCCTGAATATTAAATGGACATCTGTGGAACTTTTCCCAAAAGATTCGGAGAACGATTCTCAATCAAATTTAAATTCAAAAGGGAAAATAAAAAGAAAGGAAAAACAAAAGAAAACATAAAACCTATTCTAGCCCTAACCTACAGCCCAACCCAACTCACCATAGCTTAACTAATGCTAACGAGCACGCAACCACTAGTAGAAAAAGGCCCATTTGTCCCGGTTCCAGAGGCCCATTCGTCCCGGTTCTGGAACCGGGACTAAAGGGTCGAGACTAAAGCCCAAAACCTTTAGTCCCGGTTCGCTTACGAACCGGGACAAAAGGTGCTCCACGTGGCCGCCGCGGGGAGCCCGGGCAGGAGGGCCTTTAGTCCCGGTTGGTAACACCTACCGGGACCAAAAAGCATCCACGCGTCAGCAGCTCAGGAGCTGGGGTTTTTGTTTTTTTTTAAAGGGGGGGGGGGTTGGGGGTTTTGGAGGGTTAATTTAGGGGTTTCATATATTGTGTTAGCTAGCTAATAGAGAGAAGTGACCTCTCTTATCTTCGTGCTTGGTCGACGCTAGGTACTATACGTATAGAGAGAACTCGACACGCTAGCTAGTAAGCAAATGAAAGAACCATTAAGTACACAAGATCGTCATGAACATATACAGAGAGAAGTGATCGACCTCTCCTTCTCTGAGAGATTGGTCGAACAACAAGTTTTCGTATATCTATCCGACGCTACTAGCTACATATATACAATATAAGATCTCTTACAATCCCTAACATCTAAAGTCAATTTCCACATGGTATTCTCCGGCTGGATTGATGACGTGGTCAAGAAAGAATCCCGCCAATTCCTTTTGAATTGCTCGTATGCGATCTTGTGGTAGGAGTTCATCCCGCAGCTGCCAGATCTAAATTGAAGAAGAGGGTCAATACATGTGTATGAATGAAACTCAACACAAATGATGGTAATAAAATAAAATTGTGAATATTTTTGCTTACGCACATCATATTGTTTTTTAGAGTACCCCCGCTTATTAAAGGCCGTCGCGTTGTAGATGAACTCGCAAACGTAGTATCCACAGAAATCATTCCTGACTTCCTGCCACAAGCACTTTACGAGAAATAGAGTTCAATCAAACTGATAAGCAAGCATGCTAAATGGTATTGATGAAACTAGCTAGAATCAATGGGAGATGCGCGGAACTAGGTAGTAGTACTTACTTTCGGGTGTGTAAATCGCAGCTCGGTCGGCAGTCCCGGAGCTCTTGCGGTGAACTCTTTCCAAACCCTGCCAGACAAAGAAAATAATTACTTGATATCAGGAAATGAACAAAGTTGCCGATCTGGTGCCATAATGATCGATTGAACTTACTTCTGGAGCATTTCAGTCATGTCTGCATACTCCTGGGGATCTTTTCGTATCGAGTCTAAGATGGTTACTACTCCCCGCTCAAGCTTAATCTCTAGGAGAATAAAGTGAAAGCTGCGCACGCATGCATAACTCATCAGTTACATTACTATAACCTCGAGTAATAAGGGAAACCGAATATGCAGAAGACAGTAACACTCACTTGAAGTTGTAAGGAAAGAGTATTTTATCTTTGTTTTGATTTTTTAGCAACGATTGTAGCAAGTTGGCCTCGGTTTCTTCGACATTATTTTTAACCGTCCATTCATGTATGACATTTGGGTTAATGAACCCAATGTCATAGATTTGTGCATTTCTGCATTCGACGATCTTCAATCTGCATAATATAGTGAGGATAATTATATATACATGCAATGAAAGAGCTGAGCTATATATAGCGACTTAATTACAGAAGTAGTACTTACAGACAGTAGCAAGTCACGAGTGATTTGTCGAGGGCCTTTGATTGTATAACTGGAAAAACTAGTCAAAATCAACAGTAATATAATCCAATCCAATGAAGTCGTGCTCCTCTTTAATTCTCATCGTCAAAGCATCTATCCCAGAGTTGCTGCAGGTTTCCATGTACCATTTATGAAATTTTCGCATCATCGTTGTTAGAGCACGACTTCCATCTTTGACGAGAGGCTTCCCGTACTGGTATCTGAATTCATCCACCTCTAATATATCAAACACTACATCATCGCCCAGGTAATCATCAGGATTGGTACCGGGCACCATCCCAGGTAGATTAGCAACGATATCGCTAGACACCTTGAGCGGGGGGCATGATTGGTTCGCCTGTTCGCCGAGCTGGGGAATTTTTTTCGCACTTCTTCGTTCTTCTAACCTTTTATCACTGGAAGTAGTTCCCGACCGGCGCGCATCTCCATATGTCTTCTTAAGAGCGCGGAGATAGTTGTCATCCGGCGGAGGCGGTGGTGGTCGCTTCAGGGCATCGATAGTGCGCTTCGCTTTCACCGGATCTATCGTATCCTTCGGAGGTGGAGGTTTCTTTGCAAAAAAGTCCCTCAGTTCGGCAGCACAGATTTCCTCGCTTTCCTTGTCGGTCCTCTCATATGGTAACTTTTCTAGAGGCTTGAGAGATGGACCTTATATGAATTGCCTCCCGCCTCTGCTTGTACTGCTAGCCGCCGGAGCGGCGGCGTCTCTCTTCCGCCGTGGCTGACGCGGCAGAGGAGGCGGAGTGCTCCGACGCGGCGGAGGAGCCGGAGTGGCGGCGTCTGTCTTCCTATGTTGCTGACGAGGCAGAGGAGGAGGCCGACTGCTCCGACGCACCGGAAGAGGCGAAGGAGGAGGCGGAGTGCCAGCCTCACGCGCCGGAGGAGCCATAGAAGGAGGTGGAGTGCCCTGATCACTCATCGGAGGAGGAGGAGGCGGAGTGCCCTGACTCGCCAGAGGAGGAGGAGGCGGAGTGCCCTGACTCGCCGGAGGAGGAGGTGGAGGCGGAGGCGTCCAGTTCGGAAGCTTGATGTGCTCCTTCCGCCATAGACATGGAGTCTTCAGAGCAAGACCCAGCTGAGTCTCCCCTTCACCTGTAGGGTGGTCAAGCTCGAGCTCCTCAAATCCCTCCGTTACTTCATCCACCATCACAACAGCATAACCATGTGGAATCGGACGGCAGTGAAAAGTTCCGTCGGGTTGAGGAGGTGCAACAGAGCCGACAGCCGCCTTGACTTTGAGGTTCTGCCATTGCGTCATAAGCTGGCAATGTTGACCCTCCGTGATAGCATCCACGGGGTAGCTAGGAGCCGTGAAGTCAGGCTGTTGAACGAGCTCGGTGGAAGCCACGCTGCTTCTCCGCTGAGATGGCGGGGTAGCTTCTAGGGTAGCTCCGACAGCTCGCTGTCTCTCAACTTGTTCCTCTAGCTTTTGTACTCTTGCATTCAACTTCTGCATTTCGGTGAGCTCCAGTTTCCTCTTCCTCTCCCGGGTTTTGTAACCGCCTGCGTCGGGAAACCCAACCTTCCACGCAACGGAGCTTGGCGTGCCTCGTGTTCGTCCAGGGTGCTCAGGATTCCCGAGGGCCTCGGTCAGCTCATCATTCTCTCTGTCGGGAATGAACGTCCCTTGCTGCGCTGCGGCAATACACTTCTGAAGCTTCTTGACATGTATTGCAAGTTGCTCGTCCGTCCAAACGCACTTCCCTGTTTCAGGGTCCAAGGTTCCCCCAACCACGAAGAACCAAGTCCTTGAACGGTCTGGCCAGTTCAATGTCTCTGGTTCGACCCCTTTAGCAAGTAGGTCATTCTCAGCTTTATCCCATAGCAGCCGGGCTTTGAGGTTGCCACCTGACCCCGTGTGATGGTGAAACTTCTTCTTTGCAGCATTTATCTTATTTGTCTCTGACATCTTCTTACTCTTGTCCGATGTCTTGTAGGCCACAAATGCGGGCCAGTGATCTCTTATCTTCTCAAATCGGCCGGTGAATTCTGGAGTCTTCCCTTTGTTGACAAACGTTGATTTCAACTCATTCTTCCACCTCCTGAATAGATCTGTCATCTTCTTAAGAGCACACGCCTTGACCAACGGCCCTATAACTGGCTTATCCGGATCCTCCTCTGGTGGTAGGGTGAAATTTGCCTTCAGCGAGGTCCAAAGATCATCTTTCTGCTCAGTGCGGAGCTAGTGATCTCTTATCTTCTCAAATCGGCAACGCTTCTAGGGTTTGGGGTGGCCTCGACGCTTCTAGGGTTTGGTCGGGCGAGAGGGGGTTGATCGACGTCCCCCCTCATGTTGAAGAGTTACCGGAGTTCTCTCATGAATGTCCGATGTCCGGACCGCCTCTCTCATGAATGTCAAACAAGGGATTTAACAAAATGGCGCCATTCTGGATGTGCAGAAAATGGTCCATATTTTTCCTGATCTCATCTACCCTTCTATATGCCACGTTGTCAGTGTCAAAGGATTCAAGAAAACCATGGCTTCATCATTAGCCGGAAGTAACAGGCGCATAATGGTACGAAGCTCTCCAAAATTGTTTTGGAACGGAGTCCCGGATAGGATAATTAGTTTTTTGGTACGAAGTTCAGCAAGAGCCTTCCGAATATCGCTATTTGGAAGGCCTTTGCTGAAATTTGTACCAAAAAGCGAATTATTCTATCCGGAACTCCGTTCCAAAACAACTTTGAAGAGCTTTGTAGCATCATACACCTGTTACTTCCGGCTAATGATGAAGCCATGGATTTCTTCAATACTTTGACAGACAACGTGACATATAGAAGAATATATATATATATGAGATCAGAAAAAAATTGGATCAACTTGTGCACATCCATAATGGGCGCATTCTTGATAAATCTATATATGTCAAAATTCAAACTTTGACATATGATCAAACTTTGGCATATGATCAAATGTTGCATATGTCAAAATTCAAACTTTGACATATGATCAAATGTTGCATATGTCAAAATTCAAACTTTGACATATGATCAAACTTTGATATATGTCTACCGCGATATAAAATGATACATAGATTTGTTCGGGCGAGAGGGGGTTGATCGACGTCCCCTCTCATGTCGAAGTTACCGGAGTTTTCTTCTAGTGGTTTGGGTGGCCTTGAGAGTTTGTCGGGTAGGGGCGGGAGGGGGTAGGAGATCGACAACGCTTTTTTTCTAGGGTTTGGGTGGCCTCGAGAGTTGGTCGCCCGGTATATCGAGAGGGGGGGGTGAACATTTTACCTTAGTAACTTAGAAAAAAATATTATCGGGGAGGGGGTATATCGACCCCCCCCCCCCCTCATGTCGAAGTTATCGGGGAGGCGCTATATCGACAACGACATACATATAGCCACATACATATAAAAAAAATCCTATGAACATCCATACATACATATATATGGCTATGAAAAAAAATCATCATATAAAAAAAATGTTATCGAGGAGGGGGTATATCGACCCCCCCCCCCTCATGTCGAAGTTATCGGGGAGGGGCTATATCGACAACGACATATACTATGCCAACATACTATAAAAAAAAATCTATGAACATCCATATATACTACATATAGCCACATACATATATATGGCTATGAAAAATGCTATGAAAAAAAATTCATCATATAAAAAAAGCTATGAACAAAACAATTAATACATATATGAACAAAACAATTTTATGAACATCCATACATACATAGCCACATACATATATATATATATATATACATTATATATGAACAAAACAATTTTCATCATATAAAAAATATCAACATATATACATTATATGTGAACTTCACCATTTCTCTAAAAAAAATCTCTATGCAAATTTCTCTAAAAAGTTCTCTTCCATCTCATCTCATCTCCACGAAACATCTATCTAAAAAATACATACATACATATATGAACATCTAAAAACATGTAAAAACATCTAAAAACATGTAACAAAAAAATAGCATATATAACAAAAAAAACACCCAAAGGGCGGGAAAAGGAGACCTTTGGTCCCGGTTGGTGGCACCAACCGGGACTAAAGGGGGGCATTGGTCCCGGTTCGTGCCACGAACCGGTACCAATGCACCTCTTTCGTCCCGGTTGGTGCTACCAACCGGGACCAAAGGCCTTGTGCTGCCCGCGGCCAAAAGTTTAGTCCCACCTCGCTAGTTGAGAGGGGCACGGAGTGGTTTATAAGCCCCACTGCCGCTGCCCTCTCGAGCTCCTCTCAAATGCAGGCTTACGGGCCTAACCTCACACTCCGCTGCCTGTGGGCCTACTGGGCCTTCTGCGGGCCTGAATCCTGGCCCGTGGTTGGGTTTCTAGTCGTATTCAGGTCGTGGTGGCCCAGTAGGTGGCATTTTTTTTCTATTTTTTCCAGTTTTTTTGTTTTGTTTTTTGCTTTATTTATTTTCGTTTGTTTTTTGCTTTATTTTTTAATTCTTTTTGCTTTTAGGTCATAAAAATTATAAACTTTCTGTTAGTGCCATTAGTTTTCAAATTTGAATAGTTTAAATTTGAATTCTTTGAAATTTGTGTGAATCACTAGTTTGTGATTAACTTTACTATAAAAATAGATTTTGGAGTGATTCTTTTTCCTGCTATTTAATATTACTGTGTTTTATCATTTATTCAAAAACAGATTTTGTTATTTTAGTTTCTAAAAAAAATCTTTATGATAATTCTTTTTGCTTTAAAGTTTCTAACAAAAAAATTCTTTATGAAAATTCTTTTGCTTTCAATGTTTTGAACAGAAAATACTTTGATAATTTTAGTTGCATAAATTTTATATAATTTTAGTTTCAAAAATACTAGAGGTTTATAAAAGCTTTTTAGTTGATTCCTTTTGCTATTAGAGTTTTATAAAAGCTTTTAAGTTGATTCTTTTTGCTATTGAAGAATATTATAGTTTTGTTTTAGTTGATCATAACAGAATATTTTAATTGATTATTTTAGTTCATTCTTTTTGCTATTAGTTCATTCTTTGAGCTAAATGACCCTGAAATTGAAAATCACTACAAATGAATTCTGAAAAGGTTGAAAGTTGGCATGGTATCATCATTTCACCCACATAGCATGTGCTAAAAAGTTGAGAGGGTTACGGCAAAAACTGGATGCACTTCGTGTACAAAATGGACAATCTCTTTCGAAGTATCAGGGTTTCGGACGAAAGCTCATCTGTTACAAAGGGATTTCATTTTTTTGAACTTATTTGAACTCCAGACTTTTTGTGTGTTTAAAATGCACCATTCAAAGCCACATCATCGATTTTCAACCCTTTCTGACTTCATCTAGTATTTTTCATGCATTTACTGATTTTTTTGAGCTAAATGACCATGAAATTGAAAAGCACTACAAATGAATTCTGAAAAGGTTGAAAGTTCATGGTATCCATTTCACCCACATAGCAGTTGCTAAAAAGTTAGAGGGTTACGGCAAAAAACTGGATGCACTTCGTGTACAAAATGGACAATCTCTTTCGAAGTATCAGGGTTTCGGACGAAAACTCATCTGTTACAAAGGGATTTTATTTTTTTGAACTTATTTGAACTCCAGACTTTTTGTGTGTTCAAAATGCACCATTCAAAGCCACATCATCAATTTTCAACCCTTTCTGATTTCATCTGGTATTTTTCATGCATTTACTGTTTTTTTTATGCTAAATGACCCTGAAATTGAAAAGCACTACAAATGAATTCTGAAAAGGTTGAAAGTTGGCATGGTATCATCATTTCACCCACATAGCATGTGCTAAAAATTTGAGAAGGTTACGGCAAAAACTGGATGCACTTCGTGTACAAAATGAACAATCTCTTTCAAAATATCAGGGTTTCGAACGAAAACTCATCTGTTACAAAGGGATTTCATTTTTTTTGAACTTATTTGAACTCCAGACTTTTTGTGTGTTCAAAATGCACCATTCAAAGCCACATCATCAATTTTCAACCCTTTCTGATTTCATCTGGTATTTTTCATGCATTTACTGATTTTTTTGAGCTAAATGACCCTGAAATTGAAAAGCACTACAAATGAACTCTGAAAAGGTTGAAAGTTGGCATGGTATCATCATTTCACCCACATAGCATGTGCTAAAAAGTTGAGAGGGTTACGGCAAAAACTGGATGCATTTCGTGTACAAAACAGACAATCTCTTTCGAAGTATCAGGGTTTCATACGGAAACTCATCTGTTACAAAAGGCATTTCATTTCTTCACATGTAACTGCAGTGATATTCTAGATCAAAGGCATTATCATAATAGTTGTGGAGAGAAAGTCTTCACTTTTTCTTCGCTTGTGTCCTTTTCTTATTGCGCCGTAACCATGGATAATCTTCATCGTTTAACAGGTGCTTGGGTCAGCCTTGACTTTGAAGGGAGGAATTTCATGAAACTTTTCATAATCTTCAGACATGTCTGTCTTGCCCTCCAATCCCACGATGTCTCTTTTTCCTGAAAGAACTATGTCGCGCTTTGGCTCATCGTATGATGTATTCGCTTCCTTATCTTTTCTTTTTCTCGGTTTGGTAGACATGTCCTTCACATAGAAAACCTGCGCCACATCATTGGCTAGGATGAATGGTTTGTCTGTGTACCCAAGATTGTTCAGATCCACTGTTGTCATTCCGTACTGTGGGTCTACCTGTACCCCGCCTCCTGGCAGATTGACCCATTTGCACTGAAACAAAGGGACCTTAAAATCATGTCTGTAGTCAAGTTCCCATATGTCCACTATGTAACCATAATATGTGTCCTTTCCCCTCTTGGTTGCTGCATCAAAGCGGACACTGCTGTTTTGGTTGGTACTCTTTTGATCTTGGGCGATCGTGTAAAATGTATTCCCATTTATCTCGTACCCTTTGTAAGTCAATACAGTCGAAGATGGTCCCCTGGCCAACGAGTACAGCTCATCAGAAACAGTGTTGTCACCCCTGAGACGTGTTTGCAACTAACTGCCGAAAGTCCTGATGTGTTCACATGTAATCCAGTCGTCACACTGCTCCGGGTGTTTGGAGCGCAGAATGTTCTTGTGTTCATCGACATACGGGGTCACCAAGGTAGAGTTCTGTAGAACTATGTAGTGTGCTTGAGACCAAGATTGCCCGTCCCTACATATTATTGAGTCCCCTCCTAGCGTGCCTTTTCCAGTCAGTCTCCCCTCATACCGCGATTGAGGGAGACCAATCTTCTTAAGGTCAGGAATGAAGTCAACACAAAACCCAATGACATCCTCTGTTCGATGGCCCATGGAGATGCTTCCTTCTGGCCTAGCGTGGTTACGGACATATTTCTTTAGGACTCCCATGAACCTCTCAAAGGGGAACATATTGTGTAGAAATACAGGGCCCAGAACGACAATCTCGTCGACTAGATGAACTAGGACATGCGTCATGATATTGAAGAAGGATGGTAGGAACACCAGCTCGAAACTGACAAGACATTGCGCCACATCACTCCTTAACCTTGGTAGGATTTCTGGATCGATCACCTTCTGAGAGATTGCATTGAGGAATGAACATAGCTTCACAATGGCTAATCGAACGTTTTCCGGTAGAAGCCCCCTCAATGCAACCGGAAGCAGTTGCGTCATAATCACGTGGCAGTCATGAGACTCTAGGTTCTGGAACTTTTTCTCTGGCATATTTATTATTCCCTTTATATTCGACGAGAAGCCAGACGGGACCTTCATACTGAGCAGGCATTCAAAGAAGATTTCCTTCTCTTCTTTGGTAAGAGCGTAGCTGGCAGGACCTTCATACTGCTTTGGAGGCATGTCGTCTTTTTCGTGCACACGTTGCTGGTCCTCCCGTGCCTCCGGTGTATCTTTTGTCTTCCCATACATGCCCAAGAAGCCTAGCAGGTTCACGCAAAGATTCTTCGTCACGTGCATCACGTCGATTGAAGAGCGGACCTCTAGGTCTTTCCAGTAGAGTCAGTCCCAAAATATAGATTTCTTATTCCACATGGGTGCGCGTCCCTCAGCGTCATTCGGAACAGATAGTTCGTCGGGACCCTTTCCAAAGATTACTTGTAAATCATTGACCATAGCAAGTATGTGATCACCGGTACGGATGGCGGGCTTCTTCCGGTGATCTGCCTCGCCTTTGAAATGCTTGCCTTTCTTTCGATATTGATGGTTGGTCGGAAGAAATCGACGATGCCCCAGGTACACATTCTTCCTGCATTTGTTTAGGTATATACTTTCGGTGTCATCTAAACAGTGCGTGCATGCGTGGTATCCCTTGTTTGTCTGTCCTGAAAGGTTACTGAGAGCAGGCCAATCATTGATGGTTACAAACAGCAACGCATGCCGGTCAAATTCATGTTGTTTGTGCTCATCCCACACACATACACCGTTTCCATTCCACAGCTGCAAAAGTTCTTCAACTAATGGCCTTAGGTACACATCAATGTCGTTGCCGGGTTGCTTAGGGCCTTGGATGAGAACTGGCATCATAATGAACTTCCGCTTCATGCACAGCCAAGGAGGAAGGTTATAGATACATAGAGTCAGGGGCCAGGTGCTGTGATTGCTGCTCTGCTCCCCAAAAGGATTAATGCCATCCGCGCTTAAACCAAACCATACGTTTCTTGCATCACCTGCAAAGTCATCCCAATACTTTCTCTCGATTTTTCTCCACTGCAACCCGTCAGCGGGTGCTCTCAACTTCCCGTCTTTCTTACGGTCCTCTCTGTGCCATCGCATCAACTTGGCATGCTCTTTGTTTCTGAACAGACGTTTCAACCGTGGTATTATAGGAGTATACCACATCACCTTGGCAGGAACTCTCTTCCTGGGGTGCTCGCCGTCAACATCACCAGGGTCATCTCGTCTGATCTTATACCGCAATGCACCGAATACCGGGCATGCGTTCAAATCCTCGTACGCACCGCGGTAGAGGATGCAGTCATTAGGGCATGCATGTATCTTCTGCACCTTCAATCCTAGAGGGCATACAACCTTCTTTGCTGCGTACGTACTGTCGGGCAATTCGTTATCCTTTGGAAGCTTCTTTTTCAATATTTTTAGTAGCTTCTCAAATCCTTTGTCAGGTACACCATTCTCTGTCTTCCACTGCAGCAACTCCAGTGTGGTACCAAGCTTTGTGTTGCCATCTTCGCAATTGGGGTACAACCCTTTTTTGTGAACCTCTAACATGAGATTGAACTTCAGTTTCTCCTTTTCACTTTCGCATTGTCTCTTTGCATCAACAATGACCCGACGAAGATCATCATCGGGCACATCGTCTGGTTCCTCTTGATCTTCAGCTTCCCCCGTTGCAGCATCACCGTATTCAGGGGGCACATAGCTGTCATCATCCTCTTCTTCTTCGCTGTCTTCCATCATAACCCCTCTTTCTCCGTGCTTGGTCCAAACATTATAGTGTGGCATGAAACCCTTATAAAGCAGGTGGGTGTGAAGGGTTTTCGAGTCAGAGTAAGACTTCGTATTCCCACATATAGGGCATGGACAACACATAAAACCATTCTGCTTGTTTGCCTCAGCCACTTCGAGAAAATTATGCATGCCCTTAATGTACTCGGAGGTGCGTCTGTCACCGTACATCCATTGCCGGTTCATCTGCGTGCATTATATATAATTAAGTGTGTCAAAAACCATTACAGAACATCATGAATACAGAAGTGACCAAATTAATTAATAGAAGTTCATCATCACATTAAAACCAAAGTACATACATAGTTCTCATTGAATAACATATAGCTCTCCAGAGCATCTAATTAAACCATACATTGAAACTATGTAAAACATTTCAATGCAACAACAAATGCGATCATAATCGCAACTAAGGTAACAATTGATCCAACGGCATAATGATACCAAGCCTCGGTATGAATGGCATATTTTTTCATCTTTCTAATCTTCAAGTGCATTTTATCCATCTTGATCTTGTAATCATCGACGACATCCGCAACATGCAACTCCAATATCATCTTCTCCTCCTCAATTTTTCCTTCAAGTAATTGTTTTCTTCTTCCACTAAATTTAACCTCTCGACAATAGGGTCGGTTGGAATTTCCGGTTCACATACCTCCTAGATAAAAGAATCTATGTCACGTTGGTCGGCATAATTGTCATAAACACTAAATGAACCAAATAGTTATAAAAGATAATATATACCACATCCGAATCATAGACAGGATGAGGGCTGACGGAGGCGGATACCAAAACCATCGCACTATATAATAACAAACAATAATAAAAGTAAGAAAATTACACAAGTATCTATCTTAATCATACAAGTAAGAACTTTTTTCTTTTACAAAGAAGATAAGACCAAGAGGCTCACCACGGTGGTGCCGGCGACGAGATCGGCGCGGGCGATCGACGGCGGTGAGGACGGGAACGGGACAGGACGGACCGCCAAACCTAGACAAATCTCGAGGAAAATGGAGCTTCGAGAGGAGAAAGCTTAAGTGTGGCTCGGGCATTTCATCGAACACCTCATGTGCATAGGAGGTGAGCTAGAGCACCACAAAGCTCTCCCACGGCCGGCCCAAAAAACAGAGCACTCCACTGCTCTGCTCGCGGGCGAGGGGGTATATATAGGCATCTCATTGGTCCCGGTTCGTGGCTGGAACCGGGACCAAAGGACCCCCTTTGGTCCCGGTTCCAGCCACGAATCGGGACCAATGGTTGTGGGCCAGGAGCGAGGCCCATTGGTCCCGGTTCGTGGCTGGAACCGGGACCAAAGGGGCCAGACGAACCGGGACCAATGCCCCACGAGGCCCGGCCGGCCCCCTGGCCTCACAAACCGGGACCGATGCCCCCTTTGGTCCCGGTTCGTGAGTGAACCGGGATTAATGGGCTGGCCCTGCCTGGACCAAAGCCCTGTTTTCTACTAGTGAACGCAGCCCAACCCAGTAGCTCACCTAACTAACCAAAGCGGTACACCACATTATAATGGTAACCGTCAGATTACTGCAAAACTTGCAATTGTTTGTGACAAAAAAATTCCCCTAAGATCATTTTCTATGACGGAAACCGTCACTAGCTGATTTCCTCCTAGGGATCCTCCTCGGCAACTTTGATGACGTTCTGGCCAAATTTTTGGTGACACTTTTGGCCTTCACTACAAAAATGCATTCTCTAGGACGGTTTTTAGTGTCATAGAAAATACTCAGCGGGTTAGATAAATGATACAAAAAGAAATGGTGTGGTGGGGTTTAAAACATGACTTCGGAATTTTTCTAGCATGGCAGAGTTTTGACATATTAGTCAAATTTGTAGTGGTTATGTTTTGAGATACTCATATCGAATTCCATTGATTCTTTTTTGTACGTGCTCGTTGTCGAGAAAGCCGTGTCGGATCGTCACACTACGCTCGGCGATGGGGTCAGTCTCCTCCTTTCGTGACCGGCTCTACGAAGTTCGAATCGAATCTTTCGGTTGGCTTTCCCGTGAATAAGAATTGTTGGGTGTGGCGAAGCGAGCGCTTCTAGCTGTTTCGCTTGCTTCTTTCTTATTGTGGCGGCTATTATGGCGTGGCTGAAATGAATGAAAAGTGAGATGATTCAAATCAATTGATAGATGGCCTGATCTGTTCAGATAGATCGAAAGGTTTTCTATCAATAATAAGGGTTGATCTCAATCTACAATGAAGAAATGATAGTAGCTCGTTGTTTTATAGGCTTTCTCAATTCCGAGCCGGGTGGCTTCGAGTAGAGCAGAAAGCAGCCCCGAACTCGTTAACCGGGGGCTCTGTGCTGGCGATCCGTGCTTATCCGTCGGCGAGTTCACCGTCCATCCACCAGTCATTGCCAACCCCGTCGTCTTCTTCAGTCATCTTGTTCAAATTAAGGTCCGGCCATGTGCTCCGATGCCTGAGCTCGGCGACGAGTTCGGCCTGGCGCGGATCCGAGACAAAGATGGGCAGGGCAGAAACTGGACCTTCCCCCGCTCATTCCCAAACTAGGACTCCGAGCAGGGTGGAAAGCCGTCCGGAAACTTCGAGGGGGACGAGTTAATAGTTCACATGATGTCTGTGATGCGATTATCTCAATAAATCACGGATATCCATTTCTGAGCCCGGGCTCATCTGCACCCGGTGAACAGTAAATCCAAAAAAAAATCCTTTTTTTTGCATGGAAGATGCTTTGGTGCGTGAAGTCCGCTCTAAATCTCAGCTCATTTGGACATCTGAGTAGCTCTCAGATAAAAAAATTGGCCAGAACAATACATGAATAATAAACTTTTTCACAGACTCCAAATTTACTCCCTCTGAGAGTTACTCAGATATCCAAATGAGCTAAAATATGGAGCGGACCTCACGCACCGAAGCATCTTCCATGCAAAAAAAAAATCAGGTTTTTATTTTATTTTTCTAGTAGTTTTTTTGAATTTACTCCCTTTGTTCGTAAATATAAGTCATTTTAGAGATTCCACTACAAACTACATACGAATGTATATAGACGTATTTTAGAGTGTAGATTCGCACATTTTGTTCCGTATGTAGTCCATAGTGGAATTTCTAAAAAGACTTATATTTAGGAACGGAGGGAGTACTGTTTATGATGTGAGCTGATGAGCTCGGGAGCCAAATAGCCTCACTCAATAAATCGATCTTTTTCCCATATGTAGAAGTTTTATAATGCAGCGACTAGCAACATGTATTATGTTGATTTGAGTGTGTGTAGCGGTAATCCAATTCGGTGCCCAGGCTCATCTGCTCCCGCTCAAAAAAAATTCAAAACAAATACTAAAAAAATTCAAAAAAATCTATTTTTTTGTGTGGTACATAATTT
Organism: Thinopyrum elongatum; assembly: GCA_011799875.1. Taxonomy (NCBI): domain Eukaryota; kingdom Viridiplantae; phylum Streptophyta; class Magnoliopsida; order Poales; family Poaceae; genus Thinopyrum; species Thinopyrum elongatum. The sequence continues at coordinate 537,322,501 of CM022299.1, forward strand.
GATGCGTGAGGTCCGCTCCAAATTTCAACTCATTTGGACATTTGAGAAGCTCTCGGCAAAAAAGACAAATCGAATCAAAACAGTGCATGAATAGTAAAATTTTGTACAGACCCTGAATTTGTCTTTTTTTCCCGAGAGCTGCTCAGATGTCCAAATGAGTTGAAATTTGGAGCGAACCTCACGCATCAAATTATCTACCACACACAAAAAAATTGGATTTTTTTTTGGATTTTTCTAGTATTTATTTTGTTTTTTTTTTCTGAACAGGGGTGCAGATGAGTCCGGGAGCAGAAACTCCGCTTCCTGTGTTTGTGTGTTGATAGACGATACTTCCGTTGATAGACGCATTCAGTAACTTCGTCAATTTTGAAGCTATGAAATTTTGACCCGGTAGTCTTCAGGAGTAGGCGTTGTGTGTGTGTGTGTGTTGGACTGTTGGTACGAATGTCTACGTTCGTAGTCTTCGGTAGTAAGTGTTGTCCGTTGTGTGTGTGGTGGTACGAGCGTCTACGTGCGCACGTCTACATCGCAACCAGCGTTTTAAAAAGAGATGGCTGGCAACGGAGAGGCTAGCTGATTTTAAGGAGGGCTAGAGAGAGAGGAGGACAAAGCGTGGCCGGGAATGGGAGGAAAACTTCGACCAGAAGAGGAGAAGAGTTTCGGTTTGGGCTTTCCCAAGACGAAGGGGAGGCAGCCAAGCGGAGCAGTGAGGAGTACAGCAGAGCTGCGGTGCACCTCCTCCATCTCGCCCACTGATTGTGTCAGGCATGGGCAAAACCGTCGGCTTGTGCTTAGATCTTTTGGTCGACTTAGAGCATCTTCAATAAAAGGTTCTTACGAAAATACCTAACTTTTGAACCATTAAGAGCAGAAAACGCTGCTCCAACAGACGGTCTATATGTAAAAAAAATTGAACCACCGCCTTTCGGATATGTAAAATTGAAAATTTTGTGATGCAAATTTACATCACGAGATACAACTAATATAAAACAGCGGCCTCCCGCCAAACGCCCAACCGCCACTTCATTCCCCTTCCGCCTCGCGACCGCCCGCCCAAGACCGAGCACCAGCCGCCGAAAGTCGCCGTCGCCGTCGCCGCCACCGCCCCACATCGCTGCCGCAGCCCTAGCCCTCGTCGCCTCCCCCGCCGGAGGGCGTCTCGCAGCCGCCCAGGCGCCGCCGTTTCGGGAAGCAGCCGCGGCTGGATTCGCCGACTCCAGCGGTCCGCCGTGCTCCCTTCTCCTCTGCGCCGCCGCCGCCCTAGCCCTCATCGCCTCCCCCGCCGGAGTGCGTCTCGCAGCCGCCCCGATGCCGCTGTTTCGGGAAGCAGCCGCGGCTGGATTCGCCAACTCCGGCGGTCCGCCGTGCTCCCTTCTCCTCTGCGCCGTCGTGGTCCCTTCCCCTCTGCGCCGCCGTCCACAGCAGTTCTCCTCTGCGCCGCCGTCCGCAGTAGCGACCAATCGAACCGCCGGCCATCTTCTTCCACCCCGCGCACAAGGTGTTCGACGGAATTCCCCAAGGTAAAAAAACGACGAAACTTGATGATTTTAATTGGGATTGGATAGTATGTTTGACGGTGGTTGTCTGCATTGTAGATGAGCTCGGTTGACTCCTCATTCGTGGACGATTCATCGTCGGACAAGGAATTTGATTTGCATGAAGAAGAGACATTGCTATGCTAGTGGCCATGCACAAGGGGAAGAAGCCAAAGCACGGTGGTTTCGTCTATGGTCGTGCGTTCATTCGAAGAGAACGGATTGATGCACACAAACGGTTGATGCGCAACTACTTTGGATCACCACCTGTTTTTCAGGAGAATTACTTTCGACGCCGTTTCAGTATATCGAAAGACTTGTTCATCCACATTTGCAATTCCGTGAAGCAGCACAATCCAGCCTTCGAGCAGAGAAGGAACTGTGCTGGGTTGCTTGGCCATAGCATTGAACAGAAGGTCACTGCCGCTTTGCGCATGATGGCATGTGGTGTTCCGGCAGATTACATTGATGACAACTTGGCGATGGCAAAGAGCACTGCTATCTTCTATGTCAAGCAATTTGCAACGACTGTGGTAGAAGTGTTTGGTCCATAGTACTTGAGAGCACCCAATGCTCAGGATACTCAGAGGCTTTTGGAGATGAACAAAGCTTGAGGGTTTTCAGGTATGCTCAGGTCTGTGGATTGCATGCATTGGAAATGGAAGAACTGCCCAAAAGCATGGCATGGACAATTCAAGGGTCGTGGGAAGGATGCCACTATCATTCTTGAGACAGTTGCCGATCATGAAACATGGATTTGGCATGCATATTTTGGGATGCCTGGATCTTGCAACGACATCAACGTCCTCGACCGGTCACCTATGTTTGCCAAGTTAGCAAATGGAGAAGCACCACCATTGACCTTCGAAGCAAATGGCCGCACATACAACTATGGGTACTATCTTGCAGATGGGATCTACCCAAGGTGGAGTACATTTGTCAAGCCGGTTGCAAAACCCGAAGGTAAGAAAGAACTCGTCTTTCACAATGCACAAGCGGCCGCTAGAAAAGATGTGAAGAGGGCTTTCGGGATTTTGCAATCTCAATTTGCTATTGTGCGAGGACCATCTAGATTCTGGGATTAAAAGATCCTTTGATACATCATGACTGCTTGCGTGATTATGCATAATATGATCATTGAGAACGAGCGTGGAAAACATTTAGATTATAACATCTATCACTTAATGGGCATTCCTGTTAATCCCATGCGAAAAGAACAGCACATCAGACGTTTCATGAAGGTGTACAGCGAGATTAGAGACACCGATGTGTATGATCAACTTCAGAAAGATTTGATGGAAGAGCATTGGAAATGGCATGGCGAAAGAGCCGCATAGATTCATTATTTGTTTGTGAAAAACTATGTTGTATTTGTGTTGCATTTGATCTCGTGAATTTGAACAAGTATGTAATAATTTGATATTGTGGACATGTATAATTTTTTTATGTTGTTTTTATATATTTTTTGCAATATGTGTGGCTATACAGTGGCTGAACAGCAGCCGCGCGGCCGTCGGTCAGTTTTGCATCTTCGTTTTGGATCATCTGTTGGAGTTGTTTTTTTTTACATCTCCGTTTTAGACCACCTATTGAAATTGAGCCTTTTTCGAAGATATAAAAAGCACTGCTTCAAATTTAAACCATCACCGGTTTGAACCGCCCAAATTTCGGTTCTCTCTCCTCACGCAGTCTCGGCTGTACGACTCAAAAATCTGCCAAAACTGTACTTTCTGAATGGGGTTTAAGAGAGAGAGAGAGTTTCTTTTTTATGAGAGGGGTGCTGTGGGAGAAAGAAAAGCCAGGAGAGAGGCGTGCTGGTGATCGTGCTGAGTGCGTGCGTGCGACGACGAGCTGCGTACGGTGCCACCAGCTGCCAATGCGTGCAGACTGCTGCTCACTAGCCTGCACCTAGGTTGAGTAGAGTCATGCTCCCATCCTCCCACGTGATGCAGCTTCGGAGCCACATCTTCTCCGTTATTTAATCTAATCGCGGCATCTCCGGTGAAAAGGGCGGGCCATTGGCATTCTACCCAACGGTGGCATTGATCGTCGCCGGCGATGGACGCGGACGAGCTGCTGGAGAAGATACGGGTGCTGGAGGAGGGGCACGCCGAGCTCAAGCCGGAGATAGGCAAGCTCACGACGGGCCGCCGCGACGCCGACGCCGACGCCGGGCGCCGCGCTTTCCGCGCGCTGCCTCCGCAGCCGCAGCCGCGACGCGTCGTCGCCCGCGCCGGCGGCGGGTTGGCCAGCAGGCACTGCCACTGGAAGTGGATACTGCAGTCGCTGGGGCAGGCCGTGCACGTCATTGGCCCCGACGGGAAGTTCCTGTACTGGTGAGTGGTGAGGTCCCTTGCCCGTGTTGTTTCGGTTGTGTACACTCATTGCTCACCAGGTGCTTGACGAAATGCTGGACTAGCGCTACTCGTAGATTTTTCTTCTTCTTCTTCTTCTTATTTGGCAAAATCTTGGCTACTTGGTTATGCAATCTTGGCTACTGAGTATATATTGAACTGGTCCTGCGTGAGTGCAATCTCTACTCTCTAGCTTGTTCCAGTGATCACGTTACGGTGTTTTGTTGCATTGACACGTGACTTTGGAAGTAAACTGATGGGATAATTGCTTCTTATTGTAGTCGACCTGGGGCAAAGTGAAAACTTCTGCAAAAACTGTGGCTGAAAGTGATAGAACTGACAATTTACCTAGTTCAAAGTGCATTTCACTTTTCTTTATTAAAAAATTAAAATACATAGCATATCTTGATGCATGTAATTGACAATTATTTATGTAATAGGCATTCCTAATCACAGTCGACTCTGCTCGATGGTATGAATGCATGTTTTACCAAATTCTTCCTTTTTGTTCTGTAATCTAGGAACCGGTATGCTGAGCATTTGTTTGGCTATTCTGCATCAGAAGCGGTTGGTCGGAATGCCGTTGAATTAATTGTTCATCCTACTGACTACGATGCAGCAAAAATTGTTATCCAGACTATATTTACAGGGAAGTGCTGGAGAGGCAAGTTTCCGGTTAAGAACAAGTCAGGAGACAGGTTTTTTATTCTTGGCCAGAACACCCTTTTATACGATGACGATGGTAGCTTGGTGGGCCTGATTGGTATCTCGCATGATTTACGGACATTAGAGGAGATATGTAGTCCCTCAGGCTCAGCGGAATCCTATCCAAGTACAGCAAAGCCCCAGTTCCATGCTAACAACCAGCCTAAAAGTGGTTCACTAAACAAAGGTTCTCTTCACTCCCAGCAACCTCTTCAATCTTCTACTACCTCCAAAATAGTAACTTTGGTAAGTTCTGTTGCTGAACAACAGAAGAAATGACTACGCTGTTCAATTTCAATAAAAAAAATTCTGGTACTTATTCTTCATTTATTTCTTAGTGTATTCTTTTCTTAATGTTGGAATAACAACACAGGTTACCAGTGTTACAAGTAGAGTTTGTTCTCGGATAAGGACGTGTCAGGATAGCGACAAACAGTATGGTAGTGGCTCTGAGGGCCAGTATTCTGAACTTGATCTCCAGGGCGATCTGGTATCAAGTGAAGAAAACACCCCTAGTGGGGATGTAATGCATCGTGCCTTTGTGGCCGAAGAGAAATCCCCTGGCATGTCTTGCAGAACAATTAGTGACGATTCAGGAGAAGGAATAGTAGGGTTTCACAAGATTTTTAATTCAAAGGCTGAGGCATTGTTGGCCAAGATGGGCATATCATGGCCTTGGAAAGGCCATGAAATTGATGGGGGTTCTGAGAAGAATAACGTGAACTCAACACAGTTGCATGATAAGCCAGAGAATGACCAGACTCATCAGAGAGTTCCAGTTCTAGAGCCTATCATAATTCCAGGCTGCCAAGACAGCGAATACACTTCGGCTAGCAAATATGAGGTCTCAGGTTCCTGGTGGGATTTCAACAAGGACAGCGCGAGTAGCATGAGCAGCATTGGGAGTACTAATAGCAGCGGTATTGACAGAGTAGATTATGAAGCAGACTACTTAGATTATGCGATTTTCTGGGAAGACCTAGTAATTGGAGAACAAGTAGGTCAAGGTAGTTACTTTTCCCTTTGCAATTACTCCATCTATAGGCACTCAGATCTCTTGGTTAATATGTGCTTCAAAAACATTAGTATTAGGCATAGCCGTAGCTTGTAATCGTAACTACTTAAGCGGTTTGGTCGTTGTCAGTAATTCACACTATGCATGCATCTTAATAGCTCATAGGCATAGTACAAATCGGTTTTTTGTCAGTTAAATTCCTCGCTCTTCATGCTTCTTAATAAAAGCTTGTGTATTCTCCTCTTATCGTTGGCATAATTCAGACCAGTTATGTTTCTTCTACTCTTCAATAGACATAACAGTTCAGTTAATTTCATGATTTTACAGTAGTCCTAGTGTGGCGTGAGTGTCTATTCCGAGATTCTAAGTTGCAAGTGATATGCATGTACTTGTTTACTCCTGAAAGTCCATATAGATAATCACACAGAATTATCAGTAATACCCCTATTCGTAGACTGCTGTATGCAATCTGGTACTCATCTGTGCTATTTTCATGTTCGATGCATACAGGTTGTTGCGGAACAGTGTATCAAGCTTTGTGGCATGGCTCGGTAAGTTGGTATATCATTTCTGTTGCATGAATATTAATGGAGTTTTACATCTTAGCAACAGATTCTCAGTGTCTATCCATGTTCCTGTAGGACGTGGCAGCTAAAGTATTCTCCAAGCAGGAATATTCAGATGAAATGATAACTACCTTCAGACAAGAGGTGGGCATCTATATGTACATACAATTTCTGTTGACCTTTATCTCAAAAAAAATCTGTTGACCTTAAATTGCTCATGAATTTGGCTATAATGGCAATGAAACTACATTATATCTACTGTATTATTGAGACAGATACTCCATCACAGAAACTAAGTGCAAGATTGCGACTAGACTCCGACACTCTGTGATGTTCACAGAACCTACTGTTACCATTTTCGTTATTCTATGTTAATGTACCAATGTGGATAAATATGAAGAAAAAAAAATGCTGTTGACAAACCTTCACTTTTGTTGGTCTTTTTGTGGGTCAATTAGCACCACATTGATAACTTCCAAAATCCTGTGATCCCTTTTCCGTGGTTTGTGGCCATGACTATATTTGTATCCTTCAAATGTGTAGGTATCATTGATGAAGAAACTACGACATCCCAATATAATACTTTTCATGGGTGCAGTTGTGTCGCAGCAACCACTTTGTATTGTTACTGAATTTTTCCCACGGTATGCTGTATATCTTCCTACATGTGTTTCTTATTAGTACTAGTAAGAACATTTCTAAGGATTGATGGGTGGCTCAACGGCTGGCACACATGGTTCTGTAAGAACCCACCCGTGTTTTATACTCCCCTCTTGTTGAAAAAGTTGGGAGTGCTAATACCCCCGGTTCTATTCGTTTAATACTAGAGCCACTTCTGACATACCATGCATTGGTTTTCTACTAGGTGAAGTTGTTTTTATTTTTCATGGGTTTTAAACCATTCTTGGTGTTGGAAATATAGTTTTTGACATTCTTCTGAATTGTATACACTCTAGAATCTCACGGTCATTTTGTTTTACTTGCTCTGTATAACACTTCTGTCCCATACGCAGCGGGAGTCTGTTTCGGTTGCTCCAAAATAACATTGGCAAGTTGGATCCAAGACGGAGAGTTAACATGGCTATAGACATTGTGAGTTCATTTTTTTTTAACAGCTGATTAAGGAATTAAGAAATATCCAGCCAAATATACATGGAACTTTTGAGAAATGAACATGTTGTAGCAGAAGAACTAGATAAACATTCTTCACTTGAAGATCTCAAGAGATGTGTTGAATAGATACGGAAATATTTTTTACAACTGCCTAAAAGCGAAGTTGAACTGCATGTAAGCTAAGCCATATCTGTAGCTTCAGTTTATGGAAGAATGAAACATAAAATAGGTGATATATTTTACCTGCTATCAAACATGGTATCTTATGCTATATCACACATTATGTTACTATGATCATAACTGAAGATCATATCACCAGAAGTCAATCGTGATTCATGTGATTATGATGTGCAATATTGTTGTTACCTTAACCCTCTTAACCCATCTAGATAGAGGTTACTTGATATTTTCTTTGTGGAGTACACATTTTTCCATGTGGATTCTTAGAAGAAGAATTAATATTGTTGCAGGCAAGGGGCATGAACTATCTTCACACTTCCATCCCCACTATTGTGCACCGTGATTTGAAATCACCAAACCTGCTGGTTGATAAGAATTGGAATGTAAAGGTAAGTATGAAGCTTTGTTCTCCATGCTTTATATTGTCTCATCTCACTTGGTTCTATTAGGTTGCGGACTTTGGTCTTTCACGTCTGAAACTCGAAACATTTCTGACAACAAAAACTGGAAAGGGAACAGTAAGTACAAGCAAACTTAACCTTTTGACATGGAATCTCCAGACTGACAGGTTTGTAATAAACTTTAACCTAGTACCTGATAACTTGGTTTCCACATCCAGCCGCAGTGGATGGCTCCGGAGGTGCTGCGGAGTGAGCCTTCAAATGAAAAGTAAGCTCAGCGTGGAGATTCTTGAACAATATATATCCTTGTTGCTTAAGGATGATTACTCATTTCGTCCTTTATGGGGTATAGATCTGATGTATTCAGCTATGGGGTGGTCCTATGGGAGCTTGTTACTCAGAAGATTCCCTGGGATACTCGCAATACAATGCAGGTACGTTTTTACTATGCATATTGGTTTTCCCCTTTTGTGGTGTCTTAGAGCCAACAAAAATCTTGGAAGATGCTTGCTTACTGGTGAATGGCAAATGTTTTCGAAGAAGCGAAATCGCGATCGTTGAAGGAAAACTTAGTTTCTTTTCTGCTTCTTATTTTCAACGTAACAACACAAGCTTTGCGGGCCCCTGTGTTGCAGGTTGTCGGTGCCGTGGGTTTCATGGATGACAGGCTTGAAATTCCAGGGGACACGGATCCTCAGTGGGCATCAATGATCCAGAGTTGTTGGGACAGGTACATAATACCATTCTGCACGCTGGTACTGAACAACCGTTCCCCGATCCCGTGTATGATTATCCTTTCTGTGTGCAGTGACCCGCAACGCCGCCCTTCGTTCCAAGAACTCCTTGAGAGGCTCCAGGTGCTGCAAAAGCAGTATACTGTTGAAGCGCAGACGGAGCGAAAAAAGGCTGGGAAAGGTGCTGGAAAGATGAGCGCCAAAGATGAGAGCTAGCTTTGTGTTCTGATGGAGATGGATTATGCAGCCCCCATCTTGGGGGATGACTGCATAAATTGGAAGGGTTTGGCTCAAATTGCCACCTTGAGGCTTGAAGCTTTGGAGTGCAGTTTGTCTCTTGAACAGGAGGTTAAGAGGACGCTGGCGACGTGACCTGAGACAGCCAGTCGCTTCAAGGCTAGTCTGGATTTTCGGAACCTGGGATAGGTGTTAAGATATGATTGGTCCAACAGCTCAATCATTGTACATGTCGAGTGTGTGTTAGCCATGGTATTGGCATTGTATTTGTTAGGAATAAATTAATTAGCGCCGCCTTAGATGACTCTCACGGCTCGTCGGAGGGCTTCTCCTTGGGTCCCTCGGCCCCTCTGATCTGATCTCTGCTCTCTGCTCTTGTTCTGTACTCTCTGCTCCTGTAATTGTTACTGACGCCTGAGTGTTTGCTCAGGCGCTATCGATATATCAATACGAAATTCAGGTGGGGGAGTTCTCTCCCCCCCTTGAAAATTCAAAAAAAAAAATTAAGGCCGCGCTTGGATTAGATGTAAAATAATACGGAGGTGTTCTGTTTACAGGTGTAACTTACGGGCTGATGAGCAATTTCCACCCGGAAACAAAACGACCGACCGAGGCATGTATTTTTTACGGAGGTATTTGAAACGGAAACGCCGATCCAAACAGGGCCTAAGGAATAATTTCTGCTTAGTAGCAACCGACTTAAGTTATCATTGGTTGCCATCCTTTGTAAGGGTAGCGTCCTTCAGATGCACCCCTCAGATTGTATATATAGCCTTTCATCATCATCAATAAAGATAACCATTCACTTGTCAATCACTTGCACTTCAACACGTTATCGGCACTTTTCTCTGCCGAGAGCGGTTAGGCCACAAGAGGAGTGGAATCGGCCTCATGCCAACAAAGAAGAACATCACAGAGAATAGAAGCAGAGGAAGAACTGGAGACGAGGACTGTCATCTGTCGTTTCGCCAGTCTCCACCACCGGCAAAGGAAACTGTCTTCCACGGCAGCGTCATGGTCTGGCCACGCCCACGCCCACGCCCGTGCTCATCGCGACCCTGCACTCCAACGCAATGCACAACGGCGTGGCCTCGGCCTCCTCATATGACCATATGATGGATGAATGTTTATTTACCCTAGAGTATTTCCCTTATACTCCCTCCGTTCATAAATATTTGTCTTTCTAAAGATTTCAACAGGTGACTACATACGGAGTAAAATGAGTGAATCTAGACTCTAAAATATGTCTATATACATCCGTATGTGGTAGTCCATTTGAAAATCTCTAAAAAGACAAGCACATCGGGAATGATCACCCATTAATTTTTCAAGACGTCAAGTCTATCAATGCTTATAATTTTGTTATAAAATCAACATCAAGTTGAGATTCTCGCAAAAAAAAAAAACTTCAAGCTGAGATTTTGTGATCAGATATTTGTATTTGTAGGTTCTGTTGAAAAGCCCTTAGTACACTTTACATCCACTTATGATGGTACTACCAATTCAATGGCAAAGAAACGATAATTGCTTAAAATCATCATATTCACCCCACGAGTGCTATACCATTATCTAAAATTCTTGCTACTATTGAGAATATAAAGCAAGTCGGTAGTCACAATATAAAACCATGAGGAATTAAAAGTAAAGTGGACGCTAAATGACAACCAAAGATAGAATTACCTATTAATGACCATTTTCACAAAAATGATCACAAAGACAACACTCAAGTTTGTCAAACGTGTGGTTATATAAATATATTGTACCTATGATTACCAAACCTTCAAACATATGGTCGAACCACATCACACTTTATTGAAAATGGCTAATAAGTTCAATGGGATAAATTTGAAAAATTACAAACATACAACCACAAAAAAATTTGATAAGGGATTGTTCTCAGAATTTTCATCAGAAGGAGAACAAAAGTCTAGTGTAGTAAAAGGATAATGAACTCATTTGCATTGAGGATACATTTGCAAAATATATTTTTTCTCACGTAATCTTTTAATTATCCTAAAATATCATTAGCCCATACTTGTACTACTAGATGTAGTATGATGTTCAATATCATATTTCTCGAACACGATATTCAATAAATTTAAATGTATAGATCAACCCAACCGCCTACCAGCGCTGCCCACGCCTCGCCGCCCTGCTCTGCCTGAGTCGCCACCTCCGTCGTGTCGTTGCATCCATGGCCATTCCTCTAAACCACCCTACACCAAATATTCTGGTGGCTGCAGCCCTGCACCCTCCACCCGAACCAGTTAAACATAGCGCCGCTCCTCCATCGCTGACGTTGTGGCTGACACGGTCATGGATCAGCCTCACCAGTGGAACACCATGGCTGGCTGCGTCAACCCCGACTCGGGCGGTACACGTGCGAGGAATCGACTGATGCAAAAAAAAAAAAAAAGTTAAGGAAATCCAAAAATGTTGACAGTGTCCGAAACAGATTTCAAAATTTATGAAATTTCAGAAATTTCGTAGGTTTAGAGGGTCATCGAAATTTTCTTGCTATCGAAATTCGAAACCTTGGTTGACACTAGAGCAAAGTAAGCAACACGCCAATATACGAAATTAACGCGGGAACATCGGGCTCGGACGAACGGCAGCCACCCCCGGCCGGTACCCGAGCAAGTAGCTTGGCATTCATGCGTGCCCCCTGGAAATACGGCGAGCGCAAGGCACGGCGCATGCATGCCCGCCCGCCTGCCCGCGCACACACACGACGCGCTCGCGCAGGTCCGCTATCGCCAGGGACGAACGACGTACGTGCGTGCGACGGCGTCTCCGGTCCTACGTGCGCCGGTCAACCCAGCCATGGCTGTCGCCTCCCCTCGCCGCGGCCGCGGCCGCGGCGGCGCCGTCGCTCTCCTCCTCCTCCCCGTCCTCCTCCTGGCGTGCCGGGCGCCGGCCGCGGCAGGCTTCAACACCGAGTTCGAGGAAGACAAATCGCCCAAGCTCCCCCGCTGCGACAACCCCTTCCAGAAGGTGCCCGCCGATCGATCGGTTCGATGAATCATCCATCCCGGAGAGTTCGCTAATTACGTTTACGCGCCCATGCATGCGTGCGCGCAGGTGAAAGTGATGTACTGGGTGGACGGCGAGCAGATGAGCGCCCTGATCGGGATGACGGCGAGGTTCGGCGGGATGGTGCCGGACACCGCGTCCGCCGCCGAGAGGCTCCCCGCCGTGATTCCCAGCTCCAAGACCGGCTGCCAGAAGTCCCCGCAGGCAAACCACTCTCCCTGCCAGCGCGCGCGCGCACACACGCACGCACACACATCTGTTCTGAGCTGCATTTCCTTCGCTGCAGGTGGCTGGCAACATCGCCGTGACGGAGCGCGGGGAGTGCACGTACCTCGAGAAGGCGAACGCGGCCGCGTCCAGCGGCGCCAAGGCGCTGATCATGGCCAACGACATCGACGGTCAGTCATCTGCATCATTTCCAATCATCCATTACATTTGCACGTACGCTCGCCACAAACACAGGGCACCGGTGCGTGCGAGCGGAACTGACGAGCAGAGCTCTCTCGGCTGGCTGACAGATGTGGGGAAGATGGTGTGCAGCAAGAACGACACGGCGCTCGACTTCAAAATCCCGGTCGTGATCGTGTCGCGGTCTTCCGGGCTCAAGATCTTCGAGGCCATGGACGGCGCGAAGAAGGGTGAGGACACCTGAATCATAAATCAGTTGGTCGCCATATATGCTACTCGTATACTACATGTGATTTGCGGCGACCGATTATGTGCGGGCTCAGCTTCGTTGATTTGCAGTGGAGATGCAGCTCTACTCGCCGAACAAGGCGGCTTTCGACGCCGCCATCCCTTTCCTCTGGCTCATGGCCGTCAGCACCACCGCCTGCGCCGCCGTCTGGACCGCCGTGGTCGTCGGCGAGGAGGTAAGAAAAGAAAAAGATCGTTTCAACAGACTTCATGCACGGTGGTAGTAGTAGTATCATATGGATGAAACGGCTGGGCCGCGTGTGTGTAGGAGAAGAAGGCTCCTTCGGGGGACGGCGAAGGAGACCAAGAGGCTGCCAAAACCGAGGAGCCTGAGATCGTGGAGCTGCAGGCCGAGACCGCGTTCGTGTTCGTCATCGTGTCGTCCTGCGTCCTGCTCTTCCTCTTCTTCTTCAACTCCATCTGGTCCGCGTGGTTGATGGTTGGGCTCTTCTGCCTCGGCGGTCTCCAGGTAATCACATGATCGATCCATTGTGGTTTGTTTCATCTCTTTTCTGACGGCCTGCCCCTGTACATTTCACATTCAGGGCTTGCACTTCCTTGCGTCGACACTCATTGTCAGGTGTAGAATTCTCTGCCACTCAAATCTCAAACTTGTCTGAATTCTTGGATCATTCTCTGCCATCTTCTATTTTTTTCATCTTAATTTTATGTGAGCAGAGCATGCAAGAAGTGCGGCGACACGAAAATAAAGCTCCCGGCGGTCGGGAACGTGACGGCGGTGACGCTCGTCGTGCTGCCGATAGCCCTGTTCATCGTCGTCATGTGGGCGACGCACCAGACCTCGCCGTTCGCCTGGGTTGGTCAGAACCTCATGGTACGTCAAAAAAAAAGTTGTTAAATTCCACCGTCTGTTTTCATTTGAATTCGATGTGTTTTACTTGATGCTTGATTCTTCTTTCTCCAGGGCATCGGCATGATGATCCTCGTGTTGCAAATAGTGCAAATGCCAAACATAAAGGTAAGACCACCATCGCCCTCACCATGGACATTCATTCTAGCTACTCTGGCTTAGCAATTGCATTGATCTTGCACATTTTTAGGTGGCGTCGGCGCTTCTGATCAGCGCGTTTCTCTACGACATATTCTGGGTGTTCATCTCGCCCTTGATATTCAAGAAGAGCGTCATGATCACGGTACATTTCATCTCACAATAGCAACCTGTAAAACCCTGCATAACACCTCCAGTGATCCGATCACAATGCGATCGGTACTTACGATGCGTGTGTGGATGTGATGTAGGTTGCCAAGGGCACGGACGACGGGCCGAGCCTGCCGATGGTCCTGAAGATGCCCAAGGAGTTCGACGTGTGGAACGGGTACGACATGATCGGCTTCGGCGACATCCTCTTCCCCGGTCTCCTCGTCGCCTTCAGTTTCAGGTAGAGACACGAACCAGTTTCTGAACCCCCTTCCTCCTGAACCAAATGTTGCCGAAATTCACCATCTGCTGCTGGGCTGCATGATGCAGATATGACAGAACACACGGCAAGGGTGTGGCCAACGGTTATTTCCCCTACGTCATGATCGGCTACGCGTTTGGTATGTCCAATTTCCTGAACCTCGTGAGAACAACATTTGCTAGTATAGTGCCATCAACATTAAAAAGCTGTTGCTAACTGATAATGCAGGCCTGTCATTCACGTATGTTGGCCTGTACCTGATGAAGAGCGGCCAGCCAGCCCTGCTCTACCTCGTCCCATGTACGCTAGGTACCAACCAGCCCAGCCCGGCCATGGCGTCAACCTGCCTGCAGAATCTCGAGCTCTTGGCATGTACTGTGGGTTAATCTTGTGGTCTCAAATTGATCTCGCAGGAACCATCGCTGCGCTGGGCGCGCAGAGAGGGGAGCTCAGCCAGCTCTGGAACGCCAAGGCATAGCAGCAGCCAACGTGGATGGAATACTCCAATAGTAGTTGACACCCAGCCTTTGCCTCCGGGCGTACGGTGGCCTCGAGAGCTACAGATCCTCTCAAGTTAATCCGGCAAAAGAAAGATGAAACATGTGTAATTTTCGTAGCGATTGTTAGTGTGTCCATATGTTACTTGTAGGGTGCAGGTTAATTAACCATGTATTTATACGATGTTATGCTATGCTAGTAGCTGTTAGTAATACTGTTGTATAAGACGAGATGACACGCAACTCTGTCCAATCTTCCCTAAGAACAAGCTCTTGATCCAAATCATAACCACTAGTAGTAAGTACGTAGTCTACATGCCGGAGATCGTGTTAACTTGGCTCCATCCATCGATCCAGCTTCTCATGGCGAGCTTGCATGCCTACTGCACTGGCGCTTGCAATGTCACGACGATCGGGCTCACGACGGCGTGCCTGCCGTCGCTCCACGTCAGCGCCCCGCTCCTCACCTGCGAGCTCCCGGGCTCCATCTTCGCCTGCGCCGCGGCCTCGACGTGCACCGTGAAGCTGAGCTTCTGCCCGTCGCGCCGGAACGCCAGCCGGTCGGGCCGCACCGTGACATTGCACCCCTCTGGCGCCCTCACGGTGGCGCGGTACGCCGACCTGCCGCCGCCCACGTTGGTCACCGTGCGGATGAAGTGGGTCCTCATCTTCGCCTTCGCGCCGTCCGCGACGAACGTGGCCGACAGGGACGGGTAGTTGAGGTTGCCGGCGTGGCCGGCGCGGCGCGCGCCGCGGCAGTCGGCCTGGCGCCGCGTGATGGCCCGGATGTTCTGCTCCGTGTAGTTGAGGTTGCAGAGGAAGTTGTCGTAGTCCAGGGGCGCGATGTCGTAGACGAGGCCCGGGTCCATGGCGCGCATCGGGTCCACGTGCCCGGCGCCGAAGTCGAACACGTCGGCAACCTTGCCCGTGGACTCGTCGAGCATGGTGCCGTTGCTGTTGTCCCTGGTGTAGGCCGTGGTCATGAGCGCCGACTTGATGGCCGCGGGGCTCCACGTCGGGTGCGCCGCCTTGAGCAGCGCCGCGAGGCCGGAGATGTGCGGGCAGGCCATGGACGTGCCGGAGAGGATGTTGAACTCCGTGCGCCGGCCGTCGGAGGGGATGCCTGCCGGGCCGACGCCGCTGGGCCACGCGGCGAGGATGTTCAGGCCGGGGGCTATCAGGTCCGGCTTGAGTGTCTCCGGAGATTGGGGGTTCGGGCCACGCGCCGAGAACGCCGCCACCACCGGCGCTGGGTGCACGCCGAGGTGGGTGCCTTCGAACAGGATGGTGCCCGTGGCCGGCTTCTGCGGGGTGGACGACGCGATGTACTTACGGAGCTTCTCGCCGGCGGCTGCACCGACGGCGGTGGCTGGCAGGACGTGGCAGTCGGCCACCAGGCCCTCCCCGTCGAACGCCCCATTGGCGAGCACCATCCCGGCGGCGCCCGCGCGGTGAACCACGTAACCCTTGGCGGCGCGCGAGTTCACGCCGCGGTCGCACACCACGATCTTCCCGCGCACGGCCGCCTGGTCCAGCGACCCGTCGAGGCACGTCGACGCCGAGTAACTGGTTGCCCCCGCGTATACCAGCTCGTACATTTTGCCGGACTGGAGCACCGGCCCGCCGTACACGCTCGCGCCGTCGAGCACTTGGCCGTTGCCGAGCCGCACATTGGCCGGGAAGGCGCGGTCCATGGACCCGGCGCCTACGGTGGTCATCCAGGGCGCCACATTGGTCACAGAGAGACCACCTGGGCCGCCATTGCCGGCCGAAGCGGACACGACGATGCCAGCCTCTATCGCGCCGAACGCCCCAATTGCAATGGCGTCGAGATAGTATGGCACCACGGCACCGCCGACGCTGAGAGAAACAACGTCGACGCCGTCAGCGACGGCGGCATCGAAGGCCGCGAGGATGTCAGAGTCGAAGCAGCCGCCCACCCAGCAGACCTTGTACGCGGCGAGGCGCGCCTTGGGCGCCATCCCGGAGGCCACGCCGCGCGCGTATCCGAGGGTGGACGCCGGGAACACGTAGCGGCCCGCGGCGATGGAGGCCGTGTGGGTGCCGTGCCCGTCGTTGTCGAGCGGCGACCTGACCTCGGCGGTCTCGTTCATCCGGCCGGAGGTGGCCTCGTAGCCCGCGGAGAAGAAGCGCGCCCCGACGAGCTTGCGGTTGCAGGAGCCGGGCGGGAACCCGGGCCCGGACGCGCACACCCCGCGCCACCTGGGCGGCACGGGGCCGAGCCCGCGGTCGCGGAAGCTGCGGTGCGCGGGCGAGATGCCGGTGTCGATGACGGCGATGACGAGGTCGGAGCCGAAGTCGGAGTCCGCGAGGATGGCCGAGGGCGGGGAGGAGAGCATCCCGAGGAAACGCGGCGAGCGCGTGGTGGCGAGGCGGCGGACGCGCTCCGGCAGCACGGCCGCCACCCCGTGGGCGCCGGCCAGCGCCGCCGCGGCCGACGGCGACATCCGCGCGGAGAAGCCGTGGAGCGCCGACGAGTAGGTGTGGATCAGCGGGCCGCCCTCCGGCCACTCGGCGCCGCCCCCGGACGCCGCCAGCACCGCCGACTCGTACCAGTGCGCGTGGGTCGGGAAAGCCGACGGCTTCGCGTCGGCGTCCACCCGCACGATGTACGTCCTCTCCCCTCCCACATCCCCGCCGGAGGCGCCCACCGCGGCGACGAGAAGGAGCGGCAGCAGTAGCAGCAGATGGCGCGGCATTGCGCAATGGCGGATCGGGGCAAGATTGGGGAACAGGGAGTGGAGTGGAGCGGCAAAGGGGAAAGCCGCGCAGCGCCTCGGGTAAAGGTCAAGGAGACAGCGTGGTGGTGCCGTGGCGTACGACAGAGCAGAGAGGCGGTGTGGCTCTGGCTCGCTGGGCTGGACCGGACTGGACTGAAGTCATCTTGCAGAGGTGTGTGGTGGCTGGTGGGTTTGGATGGATTTGGCGGGCCGACCCCGCCGTGTGGGTGGGTCAGCACTCGTTTGGACTCTTGATCAGTTGTTCGTTAGCCCCGTTGTTTGTACATGCCCCACCCGAAGAAAAAGTTGTTTGTACGTCCAAACGTGTGTTGTTTTTGCCTGTCACGGGTTGAAAAACCTGGAAGTTTGTACTCGGAGAGTAGGCACGCTTTGGTAACTGTTGCACTGGTAGTAGTACCTTGACAGAGTAATTATCTTCTTTTTACAAACCTAACCATGGAAAGTGTCGCAGTTGAAATCGCCAAAAACATTGGAACAAACCAAGACAATAGATAGAGCAAACAAAGATAACCACATACATATATCTGCCCCCTGTTCAAAGAAACTAGGGTTAAAAAAAAACTAGTGTGTACTTTTGTTCTCGGGAAAGTGTCGCAATTGCAATCTGAAAGTTTGTACTCAAATATATTGAAACAAACCAAGACAATAGAGCAAACAAAGATAAAGGGAAATGTTATCTAGTGAACATTCGCCCGAGGGCCAACCCTGGCGAACACCTTCCCGGCCATCGCATGGATC
This sequence comes from Thinopyrum elongatum, assembly GCA_011799875.1. Classification (NCBI taxonomy): domain Eukaryota; kingdom Viridiplantae; phylum Streptophyta; class Magnoliopsida; order Poales; family Poaceae; genus Thinopyrum; species Thinopyrum elongatum. The sequence continues at coordinate 537,340,488 of CM022299.1, forward strand.
TTGGCGCAAGGCCATTACCAGGCAGATCCGCTCCAGTCATCGTTCGTGATAAGATGATGTCTGGCGAACACGCGGGTTTTTGTTTTAAACCAAAATTACACAACTAAGGTCACAAGGTGGGGAATCGATCACACGACCTATTGTGCATGCGCAAGCCCCCATCACCACTAGGCTGAGAGGGCCTTTGTGAATTGTTTGTGTTTCAAACGGCACGCCTATTTTTCTGAAGTTAATTTACTTTTTAGTTTGTCCGAAAATCTCGATTTTTTTATTTCCTCACATGGAAGTTCTATTTTATTATAGCATGTCATTTTTCTTGAGAGGATAGGAATTTTTTATTCAGAGGATGGCACTGAGAGATGACATTTTATTTTTAATGGCATGACATTTTTATTACTAAGTGCATGGCATTTTTTATTAATAACAGGATGTCACTTTTACCAATAATAGGATGTCATTTTTACTGTTGAGAGGATGGAATTTTTATTTTTATTGGCATGGCAGTTTTAATAACAATAGGATGGCAGTTTTATTAACAATAGGGTGTTAGCTTTTTTATTATAAAGAGATGGCATTTTTTAATGTTTGAGGGGATGGCATATTTTATTTTTAATGGCATGAGAGTTTTATATGGGTCTTATACAGATAATACTTTTTATCTAGAGAATGACAGTTTTATAAACCGGCACAATAATATTTTTTTCAAAGTATGGCATTTTCTCAATTTTGTAAATTTGTATGTATTTTTTGTTCATGGCATTTTTTCCAGGGGATGGCAGTTTTAAAGTTCAGCATGTTTTTTATTATTTTGTAGTTCATACAAACTTTTTTGAATCATACTCATTGTATATTTATAAAATTAGAGAGATGGCAGCTTTTATAAAGTAGTGTGGCATTGTTTCGTAAATTATATCATGGTAATTAGGGCCTTTATTGTTGATGGCATTTAAAAAAAGTTAAATGGGCCTCTGGGCCAAACAGGGGTCGCGCTAGAGGGAACAAAGAGCGAACCATCTGAACCATTCCGAAATCACTAATTGAGGAGTACTCATTACAAAGATCACTCCCACCTTTCCAGATTGCGACAAGTGGCGCGCATGCAGCGCGCCACTTGTCGCAACCTGGAGTTTTTTCTTTTTTCGTAGATCTGTTTATTCAAAATGTTTTATCTCTTAAACCGTGCGTCCAAATCTCGAACCGTTTTCACTGTTGGATTCCTCGCGTCGAGATCTTCAAAACTAGATACCATGTTGATAGGTTTTGACGAACTTTTTTTCACGAAAAAACCGAACCGGGAGCACAGATTTTTTCCCTTTTCGAAAGAGGTACGCCCATGCCTCTCGCGAAATCACAACCGTGCCTCTCGCGGAAGGAAAAAAAACAGAAAATGTGTTTTTTGTTTGTTTTCGAGAGACACGGCTATGCCTCTCGCGAAAGCACAACCGTGCCTCTCGCGGAAGCAAAACCGTGCCTCTCACGGAAGGAAAAAAACAGAAAACGTATTTTTTTCCGTTTCCGAGAGGCACGGTCGTGACTCTTGCGAAAACACAACCGTGCCTCTCGCGGAAGGAAAAAAAACAGAAAACATGTTTTTTTTTCATTTCCCAGAGGCACGGCCGTGCCTCTCGCGAAAGCACAACCGTGCCTCTCGCGGAAGTAAAAAAAACAGAAAACGCTTTTTTTTCGTTTCCGAGAGGCACGGCCGTGACTCTGGCGAAAGTAAAACCGTGCCTCTCGCGAAAGCAAAACCATGACTCTCGTGAAAAAAAAACAAAACGCGTTTTTTTGCGCAAAATAAAAAAATTCGGAAAAAAAATGATCCAAAAGCTAAGGAAGACCGGTGAAAAACCGAAACATCAAAAAAACCAGGAAAAACCCGTTTAAAAAGCCGAAAACGCGTGCGGAAAAATAAAAATAAAACAAAATCCGAAGGGAGCACCCAGAGCGCGACACGTGGCGGGCGGCTGAGAGCGCGCCAAGTGACGCTGATCGTTGTGAGGCACCCGAAGGAGCGCTCGTCAACTAGTTGCTCCCCATTTCGCTCAAGGGTGCGTTCGTTCGTCGGAGCAGAAGCGGTCGCCTGCACTAGAAGAAGCGGTCATCTGAACCATCTGAGCCTGGAAGTTTGTACTAGAGGAGTAGGCACGCTTCTGTAGTTGTTGCACTGGCAGTAGCTTGTGACTGAGTAATTATCGCCTTTTACAAACCTAACCAAGAAAAAGGTGGCATTTGTGAAATCACTAGACATTGGAACAAACCAACAAAATAGAGCAAACAAAGGTAACCACATACATATATCTGTCCCCTGGTGAAAAAACTAGGGTTTACTTTGTCCTCCGACGGCGCTCGCCTGCTGAGAGTTTCCAAGCCCCTGGTCTCGTCCTCGGCTCCTTGTGTTGGTGATCAGATGTCTCAACGTTGGGAACGAGCTAGGGTTTGTTACTTGAGGGGGAGGGGGTGGTGCAAGATAGATGGACAAAAGGAGAAACAACGGATCAACGAAGGGATCGACGGAACCAGTGGATGCCCTCCTAGGGCATTTGACAGTACATGAAGATGGGGAAGAGGAATTTGTCTGGGTAGACAAAGTTCGCCGAAGAAGGCCAGGTGGTTGGCTATTGCAAGGGTGATAAGGCCAAGTCTACTGCTAGTATATTTGATGATGATACGGATGCGGCAGCTCCAAGGTTTTTGCAATTACCATACAACGATGAAGATGAATTAATAGGTCTCATGCGTGAACATGCCACGGCTGTACAAAAGGTGTATTCGTTTGAGTCTTGGCCAAAGTACAGAGGCGTGCTACCATGCTCGTATGCATCAGATAATCAAGCGAAACACATGCATGCAAGTGGGCCCAGCCAGCAATTAATTAGAAGCTATCTATACGTGCATGAAGAATTAGGCCAATGCTTGTTGTGTTCGGTTTCTATTAACAAGTGAAGATATACGCAAGATTCTTGCTACTTCACGTGGACAGCACAATATCTCTTGTTTAAAGGACAAGCAATCAAGACAATATTTCGGATCTTGTTTCTCTTCTTACCACGCAAGGAAAATGTAATGAGGATTTATTCACCGTGGGATTTGAGATCATTGAAGGAAGTTGGCTGGAGCCCACCAAAACAACTCAGGCGTAGCACATTTTCTGGAGACCAAGTCTGACTCGGTTAGTATTTAGGTTGTTTTTTCTACTATTCTTTTTCAGCCGTTAGTTAGAGACAGGGTCAAATATTGATTTTCTTCTTGTGAGTCAAGTTAGAAGTGTAAGCAAATTTTTTTTAAGTGCGGAACATTTGCAATACAAATGATTCAACAAAACATACGAGAGATTTTCTATTCATGGCGAATCCAGCAGGGAGGCTTCGATAGGCTCGAGCCTACCCTCCAAATTCGTAAAAAGAAAAATTAGTACTAGGCTTCAGAATATTTGGCAGGCCCAGCCAAGGAAAACTTGTCCAACCAGCCCATCTAAGCAAATCAGGCGACCAAGAGTCCACCAGCACACGCAAGAGCAGCCAGCCACGAAGCCTAGCCGCCGGACGTCGCCTACCCACCGGAGGCCGTCATCAACCGAGGGAGCCGGGGAGCTCGTCGGTCAGGGCCCGGTCGGCCAGGCCCTCTGCAGCTCGCCGGCTCCGCCATTGCTCGTCGCTCGTCAGGGACAGCTGCGGCTCCACTGCCGTCCAGTCCAGGAGGCCCGGTCGACTGAAGGGCAGGCTGTTTTCTTCTCTGTCTACTTTCTTAGTTCAGTGACTTCAATCCTGTGCAGTGCTTTAGCAGTTTAGCTAGTTCAGTCCTTCGCTAGTTTAGTTCTAGACTTCTAGTCAGTAGCTGGTTTAGTTCTAGATATATTAATCCATCTAGTAAAGAGATTCGAATATTTATTCAAAATTTGATGTTTTTCCAAAAAAAGAAAAATTCTAGTAAATACTAAATCTTTTCAGTAGTAATCTGGGAAAATTTCATTATATTTGCACAGATGGATTAGGAGATAATAATAAAAAAATCTTCAAAAGAGCGTTTAGTTTTCTCGACGTAAACTTTGAGCCCACCCTCCATTTTCTTTCTGGATTAGCCACTGATCCGAGTGTACTTTGTTCCATCATGAGACCTTTCGAAGTTGATTCCGTCGTCGTCAAACGTTATTCTTTTCTCTGCCTCTTTACTTCACAAGTTCCTCTAATAGATGAAGAACCGACCTTTCTGTGTGTATGTGTCGCTCCAATGCGGCAGTGTTGCCGCTGTGCAATACGGAGTAAATTGCCCCAAGCGAAGTGCAAACAAATGGCAGGGGCATGGCCCTTTTATAGCGCCCCCGCGGACGTGTCTCTTGAGCGAACAACGCATCCGTCGGTTCAGCAAACGGACACATTCCAGTTAGTCACAAGTCAACCGATGCATCCGCGTCAAGGGATACGTCTCCTAGATGAAACGATGTCTCCCACTGCCTCAACTGCACGTACTTGTGCACGCGTGCATGCATCAGTCGTCGGCTGATTACACGTGCATTAACGCACATGCACTTACACAACGATCCATGCAATCGCTTCTGATTGGCCAGCCATCTATGCATGCATGAGCACTAGTACACGTCCAAGCACTAGGAACGTGACTTCGCCATACACACACACACATACATTTGCAAGCAAAGCACTCTGTACATAACCAGCATGTATATACACACCACATAGTTTGCTTTGACATATACCTCAATTGTGAAGATTACTAGAGGGAGAAAAGAGGGAGTTGAAACCCAGATTTTAATCTATCATTTCTAGCAACCATCATACTAGAACTCTTAATTAAAATCTCACTATAATTTACATTGGCCACATAAAATATTCTTACATTCTCCCACTTGGCCGATGTAATGACTTGAAGATTCACTTAAAACTTTTAGGTGCACACTATACTGTGATTCTATCAAGTCATCACTCAGATGAAACTAAGTCGTAGGGATCATGGCGGTCGCAAGTCTAGAAAGACAAGATTCCTTCCATGTATCACATATAACTTAGATCACATAGCTTTAATAATGGGAAATTATTTCTATTAATATTATTCTTCAAACAATAATTGTATACACCATAATGAGAATAAAGAAGCACAAATGCGAACTTTTATTGAATTCATAGTGTCATAACTTTTACAAGCACTGTCCATACATGCATACTATACTAACAAGGACTTGCTAATGACGCCCATCCTAATAACATGGCCATTAAATGTCTTGGGCGGCAAACCTTTCGTCAGTGGATCCGCGAACATAAGTTCTGTACCGATATGCTCAATTGACACCTTTTGTTTTTGCACTTCATCTTTGACTGACAAGTACTTTAAATCCATATGTTTCGCACCTTTCGAATACTTGTCATTCTTGGAGAAGAACACGGCCGCAGAATTATCACAATAAATTAGTAAAGGTCTTGATATACTTTCAATAAGACCGAACCTTGATATGAAATTCCGCAACCATAATGCTTGAATTGTGGCCTCAAAGCATGCCACAAATTCAGCTTCCATAGTCGAAGTAGCAATGACAGTCTGCTTCGCACTCTTCCAGGAAACTGCTCCTCCAGCCAATAAGAATACGTAGCCAAATGTAGATTTTCTTGAGTCCACACATCCAGCATAGTCCGAATCAGAATAGCCTAACACTTCAAGATTACTCAATCTCCTGTATGTCAGCACATAGTCTTTGGTTCCTTGTAAATACCGAAGAACTTTCTTTGCAGCTTTCCAGTGATCCATTCCGGGATTACTTTGATATCGACCAAGCATTCCCACAGCAAAACTAATATCTGGTCGAGTACACGTTGAGGCATACATTAAACTCCCAACTACTGATGCATATGGAATTGATTCCATTCCCTTCTTTTCTACATCATTTTTGGGACATTGCATAATACTGAATTTATCTCCTTAGTGAATAGGAACTGGTCCTTCGTAGCATTTATCCATTCTAAATCTCTCCAAAACTTTATTGAAATATCCTTGCTGAGACAATCCTATTATTCCTTGCTCTCTATCACGGAATATTTCTATTCCAATGACATAGGACGCATCTCCCATATCTTTCATTTCAAAAAATTTGGAGAGAAATTTCTTAACATCAAATAACAAAGACTTATCATTCACAGCGAGAAGAATATCATCAACATATAATACCAATATAATGAACTTGCTCCCACTGACACTAGTAGAAAAAGGGCCTAATGTGAAGCACATTAGTCCCGGTTTGTAACTGAACCGGCACTAATGGTACCGGTTCCAACGGCTAGGCGGGCGGCGGTCATTAGTACCGGTTCGTGCCACGAACCGGTACTAAAGAGGTGGTGGCAGGCTGTTGTCAGGCTGGGGCCCCACCAGCACCTTTACTACCGGTTCATGCCACGAACCGGGACTAGAGATGCACCTTTAGTACCGGTTGGTTAGACGAACCGGTACTAAAGGCCATCCTATATAAACCCCTTCATCGAGCCCGAGCGCTCTGTTCTTCCCCTTTCCTCTCCTCTGTTTTCTTCCTCTTCCTCTCGAGCTCACACTCTATTTTTGCCAAAATTTGTGAAGATTTGAAGGCACCCCATCCATCCAAGTGATCACAAAGGTTGGCAACTTTGTCCTTTCATCTCTCATTGCTAGATTAGCTCTTGCAATACTCTATAAGTATAGTGATTTGTGGGTTTTATTTTGGGAGGAATTATATGTGGTAGTATTTGATTTATATGCAATTTGAGGTCAAAATAACTCTTAGTTTGCATATGTAGGTGTGGTTTACTTAGTGCTTTCCCGTCTTCGTCCTAACCACCGTCGATCGCCCGCACCGTCCCGTCGCCGGCACCACCTTGTGGTGAGCCTCTTGTTCTTATTTTTTTTATATAAAAAAATCATGTTTTTGTGATTTAGATATATAGTTACTTGTATAATTATCTTACCCGTACGTTGTTTGTTATACATAGTGCCATGGTTTTGATATCCGTCCCCGTCGGCCCTCGTCCGGGTTATGATTCGGATGTGGTATATTCTTTTTTATAACTATTTGTTGCATTTTGTGTTTATGACAAATTATGCCCATCAAGTTGACATGGATATTTTTATCTAGGAGGTATGTGAAACGGAAATTCCAACCGACCCTATTGTCGAGAGGTTAAATTTAGTTGAAAGAGAAAACGAGTATTTGAAAAAAAAATTGAAAAGAATTGAGGGGGAGAAGATGGAATTGGAGTTGCATGTTGCCGATGTCGTCGATGATCACAAGATCAAGATGGAGAAAATGCGCTTGAAGATTAGAAAGATTAGAAAATATGCCATTGATAGTGAGGCTTGGTATCATTATGCTATTGGATCAATTGTTACCTTAGTTGCGATCTTGATCGCATTTGTTGTTGCATTTAAATGCTTTAGCTAGAGAGTTATTTGTACATTTGTTTTATGAGAATAAGTGTTGTATGAACTTGTATTAATTTGGTCTATTCGGTGTTGTGTAATGAAGATGAGCCGGCAATGGATGTACGATGACCGATGCTCTCCCCAGTTCGTTAATGGCGTGCAAACTTTTCTGCTTGCGGCTGAGGCAAACAAGCGGGCGGATGGTTTTATGTCTTGTCCATGTGCTGGCTGTAAGAATGATCGGAGTTACTCTAAGTCAAAAACCATTCACGTCCACCTGTTTGAGGCCGGTTTCATGCCCCACTATAATGTTTGGACCAAGCACGGAGAAAAAGGGGTTATGATGGAAGACAATGAAGAAGAAGAGGACGACGACAGCTATACTGGCCATGGGTTCCCTGAATACGATGGTACAACAATGGGGGAAGAAGCTGAGCCGGCAATGCGGGAAGAAGCTGAAGAAGAGGCATCAGATGAGCCCGCTGATGATCCAGGTCGGGCCATTGCCGATGCAAAGAGAAACTGCGCAAGTGAAAAGGAGAAGAAGAAGTTGCAGCGCATGTTAGAGGATCACAAGAAATTGTTGTACCCGAATTGCGAAGCTGACAAGAAAAAGCTGGGCACCACACTGGAATTGCTGCAATGGAAGGCAGAGAATGGTGTATCTGACAAGGGATTTGGAAAGTTGTTGATAATGTTAAAGAAGATGCTTCCAAAGGACAACGAATTGCCCGAGAGTACGTACGAAGCAAAGAAGGATGTCTACCCTCTAGGATTAGAGGTGCAGAAGATACATGCATGCCCTAATGACTACATCCTCTACCGCGGTGAGTACGAGGATTTGAACGCGTGCCTGGTATGCGGTGCATTGCGCTATAAGATCATCCGCGATGACTCTGGTGATGTCGAGGGCGAGCGCCCCAGGAAGAAGATTCCTGCCAAGGTGATGTGGTATGCTCCTATAATACCACGGTTAAAACGTTTGTTCCAAAACAAAGAACATGCCAAGTTGATGCGATGGCACAGAGAAGACCGTAAGAAAGACGGGAAGTTGAGAGTACCCGCTGACGGGTCGCAGTGGAGAAAAATCGAGAGAAAGTACTGGGAGGACTTTGCAGGTGACGCAAGGAACGTATGGTTTGGTCTAAGCGCAGATGGCATTAATCCTTTTGGGGAGCAGAGCAGCAATCATAGCACCTGGCCTGTGACTCTATGTATGTATAACCTTCCTCCTTGGGTGTGCATGAAGCGAAAGTTCATTATGATGCCAGTGCTCATCCAAGGCCCTAAGCAACCCGGCAACGACATTGATGTGTACCTAAGGCCATTAGTTGAAGAACTCTTACAGCTGTGGAATGGAAAAGGTGTACGTGCGTGGGATGAGCACAAACAGGAAGAATTTGACCTACATGCGTTACTGTTTGTGACCATCAATGATTGGCCTGCTCTCAGTAACCTTTCAGGACAGACAAACAAGGGATACCGCGCATGCACGCACTGTTTGGATGATACCGACAATATATATTTGGATAATTGTAAGAAGAATGTGTACCTGGGACATCGTCGATTTCTTCCGAGCAGGCATCCCGTAAGAAAGAAAGGCAAGCATTTCAAAGGTGAGGCGGATCACCGGATGAAGCCTCGCCACCGTACTGGTGATGATGTACATGATATGGTCAAGGATTTGAAGGTAATCTTTGGAAAGGGTCCTGGCGGACAATCTGTTCCGAATGACGCTGACGGACGCGCACCCATGTGGAAGAAGAAATCTATATTTTGGGACCTGCCCTATTGGAAAGACCTAGAGGTCCGCTCTGCAATCGACGTGATGCACGTGACAAAGAATCTTTGCGTGACCCTGCTTGGCTTCTTGGGCGTGTATGGGAAGACGAAAGATACACCGGAGGCACGGGAGGACCAGCAACGTATGCACGGAAAAGACGGCATACATCAGGGTCATGCCAGCTACGCTCTTACCAAAGAAGAGAAGGAAATCTTCTTTGAATGCCTGCTCAGTATGAAGGTACCGTCTGGCTTCTCGTCGAATATAAAGGGAATAATAAATATGGCAGAGAAAAAGTTCCAGAACCTAAAGTCTCATGACTGCCACGTGATTATGACGCAACTGCTTCCGGTTGCATTGAGGGGGCTTCTACCGGAAAAAGTTCGATTAGCCATTGTGAAGCTATGTGCATTCCTCAATGCAATCTCTCAGAAGGTAATCGATCCAGAAATCATACCAAGGTTAGAGAATGATTTGGTGCAATGTCTTGTCAGTTTCAAGTTGGTGTTCCCACCATCGTTCTTCAACATCATGACGCACGTCCTAGTTCACCTATGCGAAGAGATTAACGTTCTGGGTCCTGTATTTCTACACAATATGTTCTGTAACACCCCCAGTGGTTAGCCACAGTAATTCCATTTTGATAATGCCAAGTCAGCATGATTAACAGTGCATGATCATCATTTGCATCATAATGCTTTTCAACTCCTAACTCAAAATTCAAATTTAAATGAAAGTGGAATATAAAAGTGGTCCAACATAAAAACTAAATTGTTCATTAAATAGCAAATAAATCAGAGACAATTCTAAAATTGAAACCAACATTATTAAAATTGGATAAGTGACTCGAACAACTTAAAACAGTTGCTGAAAATAACATTTAGTAACCTTTTAATTTATTTAAAACAAATATGAAAAGATATTTACCCCAAACTAGTTTTTGGTGTTAGGGTATAAAGCACTGGTATTTATGGACTAGGTCTCCCTTTTTACAAAATTCGGTTTGGGGCCTAACTATTTACTAAACAGAGATATATGAATTAAGAAAAAGAAAAAGACAGAAGAAAACAGAAAAAAAAGAAAAAGGGAGAAAACCCCCCGGCCCAGCCGGCCAAGCCCAGCCGGCCGGCCCACCCCATCCCCATACCCCCCACTCCCCCTGGCCCCCTCCACCGACACACACCGCACGCCACACACACTCCCCCCCCTCCCCCCCCCCCCCGATCCGATCCAGAACTGGATCAAGATCGTGAGAGAGGCCCGTCGCCGCTCGCCGCCCGGTGCTGCCCCGGCCTTGTCGCCGACCACCGCCACCCGACTCGCCGACCACCGCACCGCCGTCCCGTCCCCGTCGCCACGCCGGACGTCCTCATCATCGCCCCAACGCGCCTCGACGCCGGCGCCCATCCCCGACGCCCTTCGCCGTCGCCGTTGCCTCCTCGCCTCCTCCTCGTCGCGCCGGACCTCGCCACGCCCACCCCGACTCCTCCCCGAGCCTACCTCGCTCAACTACAGGGCTCGGTGAGCCCTCTCCCCTTCCCCTCTCCCTCCCGGGCGGATTCGCCGCCGCGCCCCTCAGCTCCCCGCTCGCCGCGCCCTCGTGCTCGCCATTGCCTCGCACGCGCGGCCGCGCGCGCTCCGGGCCATCCTGACCGCGTGCCCCACGCCCGGCCCCGCATCTGCCGCGCCCGAGCCGCGCCTCGTCCGCACACGGCCTCGCTGCTGCCGGTCGTGCTCGCCCGCCTATGCCGCTTGCGCGTGCTGCTGCTGCTCCCGCTCGCCGCTGCGCCGCTCGCCGCAGCTGCCCCGCACGTGCGCCCGCGCGCCGCTCGCCGTCGTCTGCCCGCTCGCCCGTGCGAGCGCGCGCGTTGACCCCGCCGCGCGGACGTGTCCGGCTCTGGACGGGCACAGCGCGGACGTATCCGGCTGTGCCACTGTCCAGTGGCCCCCCCCCCAGAATGTTTTAAAAAAATAGTTAATAAAATAAATAATTAGTAAATTAATTAATTAATTAGTAAATTAATTAAGTTAATTAATTATGTTTAATTAGTCTAATTAATTAGTTAGTTTAATTAATCAGTAATTAATTAGCTAAACCCTAATTAGCCTAATGTGAGAATGACAGGTGGGACCCACTGGTCCTGACGTCATGCTGACATCAGCAGACACTGTTTCGGATAATGTTAATTTAAATATTTAAATAAATTCCAGAAATTAATAAAAACTTTAGAAAATCATATCTTTTAATCCGTAACTCCGATCGAAAAACTTTGTACATGAAAATTGCTCAGAACGACGAGACGAATTCGGTTGCACGGTCCGTTCGTCCGTCACGCGTCCCTAACTATCCGAACATGCAACCGTCCCTCTCCGGTCATCTGTCTGACAAATGTCCGGAACCGGGAAAACATTCCCGGATGGATTCCTCCTTCCTCGGTGACGTGCAACCATACGTTAGGACACACCCGGCACTGCATATTGTCATGCCGTACTTTGCGTTGCTCATGTTTGCTCTATATTTATACTGTTTCCTCCCCCTCTTCTCTCTCGATAGATCCCGACGCAGCTCCGGAGCCCGAAGACACCATTGACAACCTTGCCCTTGCCGCCGAGCAACCAGGCAAGCCCCCCCCTTTGATCATCCCGATATCGCCCATTCTATTTCTCATGCTTGCATTAGAATTGCTGCTGCTGCTGCTGCTTTACCTATTCTGATGCATAGCCTGTTCATTGTAACCTGCTGTTGATAATTACCTGCATATCCTAAACTGCTTAGTATAGGCTGGGTAGAGACCTATCAGTGACCCCACTTATCCCGACTGCCGCGCTGGATCGTCAGAAGACCCGATCAACGGGATTGAAGACCAGGACCCGACACCGCACATCACCCCCCTTAGTTGTAACGACACTGCAGCGTTACTATCGAGTGCCGAGGGTGAAACCTCATGTAGCACTTCTGATGTTAACTCTGTAGAGTAGCTATTCGGTCGTGGTCATCGAGGGTGATTCCTCCTTCGCCACTTCCGGTAACGACGCTGTCGTGCAACACATCAAGTGTGAACCCATCGAGGGTGAATCCTCCGAGTTCACCTTGACAGACACATCGAGTAGGAATCCAACGAGGGTGATACCTCGGATTCCCCTGATGTTATGGACACACGGATACTTGGACTTTACACTGTTCCTTGGATAGGCGGGTCGGCCCTGAGGGGCTGACGGTGTTGCATTTGCGGGTATGCTTAGTGCACGATGGGCCGTGGGCGTCACAAGTTGGTATCAGAGCCGCTGACTGTAGGAACCCCCTTTGCAACTCCTTGGCCGAAGTGATCTAGTAACCGAAAACTGTTTTACTAACTTGGCTGTGTGGCTTACGGGCCCCATGCGCCAATTGGGTGGTATTAGATCTTTTACTCCTCGACCTTACTCTGGGACTCTGACCTCTCTTCTATTCGGGTTTAAAGTTTACTAACGCCGACACTTAGGATCTCGTAATTCTCGTCCACCGAAGAGCTGGATATCTGTGCGATTTCCCTGATATTGATCTGATTAGTCTGATAATCATTTTCCTTCCATTGTTGTTGTTTAACTTTCTCTCCGAGATCGGTTATACTTCTCCTTGTCTTTTGACAATCATGAGTTTCCTCGTTTCAGATGGATGTTGTTTCACCACACCTGCGACGCAGCTACAGCTGTTCGAGCAGGATACATCCAGAGTACATTCTTTATCCACTGGGGGCAGATGTCAATCCGTTACAATACCCCGTACTATCTCCTCCAGATACCCGCAAAGACTTTGTGATTATTGTGACGCATCCCGTGAAGGATTAGGCTGTTGTCCTAATGAAGAGCGTAAAGTTATTGCCTATGGCTCTCGTCTCGTTTGCGCCCACATGAAGGAATTATCCGGTACATGATCTAGAACTAGCTGCTGTCATCTATGCATTGCAGTTGTGGCGACATTACCTTCTCGGTAATCGTTGCGAGATCTACACGGATCATAAAGTCTGAAGTACTTGTTCACTCAACCGTCTCTAAACCTCCGTCAGCAAAGTGGATGGAGGCCATTGCGGACTATGATTTGGGTATTTCCTATACCCTGCAAGGCTACGTGATGGCTGATGCCTTAAGCCGCAAGTCCTATTGCGACAACCTCAGGTTAGGCGAGCTCAACCTCGTCTTTTTTGAAAACTGTGAAGCTAAATCTCCGTATTGTTCCACAGGGTTCTCTTAATAACCTTGTGATACCAACAGATCTTGAGAAAGTTGTAAGGATGCGCAAGCTAAAGTTGCTGAAGTTGATCTGATGAAGAAAGACCTTCACCTTGTAAAGTACAGGGATTTCTCGCTGTTGAAGATGGAACCTTGTATTCAGAAACCGCATTTGTGGTACCTCGTTTCGAACTCATGACTGACAAAGTAATGAAGGAGGCACATGACACACCATTGTCTATTCATCCGGTAGCACCAAGATGTATCGTGATCTCGTCAAAGGTACTGGTGGGTCTAAAATGAAGCAGGATATTGCTCGATATGTTGCTGAATGTGATGTGTGTCGTCGCGTTAAGCAGAACATCAGAAGCCTGCTGGAATTCTGCAACCACTTCCTATTCCTCTATGATGGAAATGGGATAAGGTTCAGATGGATTTCGTTACAGGACTTCCCAGGTCACAGAAGGGTCACGATGCTATTCTTGTCGTTGTCGACCAACTCTCTAAAGTTGCACACTTTCTGCCTGTCAAGGAAGCGATCACTGCTAGTCATTAGCAGAGTTGTATATCTCCAGAATTGATACACTCCACGGTATTCCGAAGGAGATCAGTTCGGACCGTGGCGTCTTTTCACTTCCAAATTCTGGGAAAGTTCCAAACAGCTATGGGAACTATTATACCATGGAGTTCAGCTTATCACCCCAAATCCAAGGCCAAGTTGAACGGGTTAATCAAGTGCTTGAAGACAGTTCGGGCTTGTGTGTTATTCATTCGGCAAGAAGTGGAAGGATCTCTCCCGTATGCGAATTCTCTTACAACAAGCTATCAAGCCAGCTTGAAAATGCTCCCTTCGAAGTACTCTATGGACGTAAGTGTCGAACCCCTCTGAATTGGTCAGAAACGGGGAACGAACCGCTCGGGGTCCGATATTATTCACACGCCGAAGAACAAGTTCGTATGTCTGGAGAAAATCTCAAGGCGGCTCAGGACCGCCAGAAGAGCAACTATGATCGCAAACGATGGGTTTGACTTATCAATCTGGTGATCCGGCTATCTGCGAGTACACCCCGATGAAAGGCACTCACCGTTTTGGAATCAAGGGCAAGCATAGTCACGCTACATTGGCCTTTCCGCATAATTGCAAGACGTGGTCAGGTGGCGTGAAAATTGGATGTTGCCGCCGCGATTCTCTCATATCCACGACGTCTTCCATGTGTCGCAACTTCGTAAATGCTTCAGGAATCTCCGCACCGAGCAGTGGATCACGAGGTGCTCGAATTGCAAGATGACCTATCTTATAAGAGCATCTGATCCGCATTTCTCGATGAAGTGAACGTCGGACCCGTCAGAAGGTTACAAGTTTCCTCAAAGTGCAGTGGTCAAATCATACTGAAGAATGAAGCCTTGGGAACGCGAGGATAATCTTCACGCGAATACCCCGAACTTTTCCTTCTACCTCTTATTCTCGGGACGAGAATTCTTGTTAGTAGAGGAGATTTTGTAACACCCCCAGTGGTAGCCACAGTAATTCCATTTTGATATGCAACGTCAGCATGATTAACAGTGCATGATCATCATTTGCATCATAATGCTTTTCAACTCCTAACTCAAAATTCAAATTTAAATGAAAGTGGAATATAAAAGTGGTCCAACATAAAAACTAAATTGTTCATTAAATAGCAAATAAATCAGAGACAATTCTAAAATTGAAACAACATTATTAAAATTGGATAAGTGACTCGAACAACTTAAACAGTGATTGAAAATAACATTTAGTAACCTTTTAATTTATTTAAAACAAATATGAAAAGATATTTACCCCAAACTAGTTTTGGTGTTAGGGTAAAGCACTGGTATTTATGGACTAGGTCTCCTTTTTACAAAATTCGGTTTGGGGCCTAACTATTTAAACAGAGATATGAATTAAGAAAAAGAAAAAGACAGAAGAAAAGAAAAAAAAAAAGAAAAAAAGGGAGAAAACCCCCGGCCCAGCTGGGCCAAAGCCCAGCCGGCCGGCCCACCCATCCCCATAACCCCCACTCCCCTGGCCCCCTCCACGCCACACACAAGCACGCCACACACACTCCCCCCCCCCCGATATCGGGGGGGGGGGAGTGTGGTGTGGCGTGCGTTGTGTGTGGCGGTGGAGGGGGCCAGGGGGAGTGGGGGTTATGGGGATGGGGTGGGCCGGCCGGCTGGGCTTTGGCCCAGCTGGGCCGGGGGTTTTCTCCCTTTTTCTTTTTTTTTTCTTTTTCTTCTGTCTTTTTCTTTTCTTATTCATATCTCTGTTTAAATAGTTAGGCCCCAAACCGAATTTTGTAAAAAGGAGACCTAGTCCATAAATACCAGTGCTTTTACCCTAACACCAAAAACTAGTTTGGGGTAAATATCTTTTCATATTTGTTTTAAATAATTAAAAGGTTACTAATGTTATTTTCACCACTGTTTAAGTTGTTCGAGTCACTTATCCAATTTTAATAATGTTGTTTCAATTTTAGAATTGTCTCTGATTTATTTGCTATTTAATGAACAATTTAGTTTTTATGTTGGACCACTTTTATATTCCACTTTCATTTAAATTTGAATTTTGAGTTAGGAGTTGAAAAGCATTATGATGCAAATGATGATCATGCACTGTTAATCATGCTGACTTGCATATCAAAATGGAATTACTGTGGCTAACCACTGGGGGTGTTACAAAATCTCCTCTACTAACAAGAATTCTCGTCCCGAGAATAAGAGGTAGAAGGAAAAAGTTCGGGGTATTCCGCGTGAAGATTATCCTCGCGTTCCCAATGGCTTCATCTTCAGTATGATTTGACCACTGCACTTTGAGGAACTTGTAACCTTCTGACGGGTCCGACGTTCAGCTTCATCGAGAATGCGGATCAGATGCTCCTTATAAGATAGGTCATCTTGCAATTCGAGCACCTCGTGATCCACTGCTCGGTGCGGAGATTCCTTGAAGCATTTACGAAGTTGCGACACATGGAAGACGTCGTGGATATGAGAGAATCGCGGCGGCAACTCCAATTTTACGCCACCTGACCACGTCTTGCAATTATGCGGAAAGGACCAATGTAGCGTGGATATGCTTGCCCTTGATTCCAAAACGGTGAGTGCCTTTCATCGGGGTGACTCGCAGATAGCCGATCACCAGATTGATAAGTCAAACCCCATCGTTTGCGATCATAGTTGCTCTTCTGGCGGTCCTGAGCCGCCTTGAGATTTTCTCCGACAATACGAACTTGTTCTTCGGCGTGTTGAATAATATCGGACCCCGAGCGGTCGTTCCCCAGTTTCTGACCAATTCAGAGGGGTTCGACACTTACGTCCATAGAGTACTTCGAAGGGAGCCATTTTCAAGCTGGCTTGATAGCTGTGTTGTAAGAGAATTCGGCATACGGGAGAGATTCTTCCCACTTCTTGCCGAATGAAATAACACAACACAAGCCCGAACATGTCTTCAAGCACTTGATTAACCCGTTCAACTTGGCCTTGGGATTGGGGTGATAAGCTGAACTCCAGGTATATGAGTTCCCATAGCTGTTTGGAAACTTTCCCAGAATTTGGAAGTGAAAAGACCGCCACGGTCCGAACTGATCTCCTTCGGAATACCGTGGAGTGATACAATTCTGGAGATTACAACTCTGCTATGACTAGCAGTGATCGTTCCTTGACAGGCAGAAAGTGTGCAACTTTAGAGAGTTGGTCGACAACGCAAGAATAGCATCGTGACCCTTCTGTGACCTGGGAAGTCCTGTAACGAAATCCATCTGAACCTTATCCCATTTCCATAGAGGAATAGGAAGTGGTTGCAGAATTCCAGCAGGCTTCTGATGTTCTGCTTTAACGCGCGACACACATCACATTCAGCAACATATCGAGCAATATCCTGCTTCATTTTAGACCACCAGTACCTTTGACGGAGATCACGATACATCTTGGTGCTACCCGGATGAATAGACAATGGTGTGTCATGTGCCTCCTTCATTACTTTGTCAGTCATGAGTTCGAAACGAGGTACCACAAATGCGGTTTCTGAAATACAAGGTTCCATCTTCAGACAGCGAGAAATCCCTGTACTTTACAAGGTGAAGGTCTTTCTTCATCAGATCAACTTCAGCATCTTAGTCTTGCGCATCCTTAACAACTTTCTCAAGATCTGGTTGTATCACAAGGTTATTAAGAGAACCCTGTGGAACAATACGGAGATTTAGCTTCACAGTTTTCAAAAAGACGAGGTTGAGCTCGCCTAACCATGAGGTTGTCGCAATAGGACTTGCGGCTTAAGGCATCAGCCATCACGTTAGCCTTGCCAGGGTATAGGAAATACCCAAATCATAGTCCGCAATGGCCTCCATCCATCTTTGCTGACGGAGGTTTAGAGACGGTTGAGTGAACAAGTACTTCAGACTTTTGATCCGTGTAGATCTCGCAACGATTACCGAGAAGGTAATGTCGCCACAACTGCAATGCTAGATGACAGCAGCTAGTTCTAGATCATGTACCGGATAATTCTCTCATGTGGGCGCAACGAGCGAGAGCCATAGGCAATAACTTTACGCTCTTCATTAGGACACAGCCTAATCCTTCACGGGATGCGTCACAATAAATCACAAAGTCTTTGCGGGTATCTGGAGGAGATAGTACTGGGGTATTGTAACGGATTGACATCTGCCCCAGTGGATAAAGAATGTACTCTGGATGTATCCCTGCTCGAACAGCTGTAGCTGCGTCGCAGGGTGTGGTGGAAACAAACGATCCATCTGAAACGAGGAAACTCATGATTGTCAAAAGACAAGGAGAAGTATAACCGATCTCGGAGAGAAAGTTAAACAAAACAATGGAAAGGAAAATGATTATCAGACTAATCAGATCAATATCAGGGAAATCGCACAGATATCCAGCTCTTCGGGTGGACGAGAATTACGAGATCCTAAGTGTCGGCGTTAGTAAACTTTTAACCCGAATAGAAGAGAGGTCAGAGTCCCAGAGTAAAGGTCGAGGAGTAAAAGATCCTAATACCACCCAATTGGCGACATGGGCCCGTAAGCCACACAGCCAAGTTAGTAAAACAGTTTTCGGTTACTAGATCAACTTCGGCCAAGGAGTTGCAAAGGGGTTCCTACAGTCAGTCGGCTCTGATACCAACTTGTGACGCCCCGGCCCATCGTGCACTAACATACACCGCAAATGCAACACCGTCAG